>CM060623.1:7362623-7945123 GCA_030578275.1 Meda fulgida
ATGACGACCCAGATCATTTTGATCTATTCGTATAACGTTAAAACACATATACGAGCCCAATTGTCGCGGTCAGTGCGAACCGCGTAAGATTTTAAAACTAATGGATTAGTTTGAGGGTTGGATTTTTGGGTAAGCGAATGTAATTCAGGTTAAGCGCTCGCTCTCTTTCTCTTTGTTCGTGCGTGTGGTGCGTTTGACGCGTCGTGCATACGTGTCCTCATCTCTATTAACACCATCAACGCCGTCCCCGGAAGATCCCATCATCCCACAGACGGTTTATTGTATAGGTTACACAACGGTAGTACTATAAATAAAGATAATCTATATCAGTCGCCACACCAGATATAAAATGTCCGCCATGGTGTTTGGATGATGACGCTTCTTTTGTCTGATCTGCCGATACAATCCCAGAGAGGTTTAACTTGAAACTCGAATCACTTGTCAAATCTAGAACTTAAAGTATAGATGTGTCTTCTCTTAGTGCCTATCGTGTCCTGTAGTGAGGATGGAGGATCAGGGCTGTTTGGCTTCAATCCGGCCACATGGCTGAGGCTAATGTGCTAACAGCAGTTAGCATCTCAACATCACCACTTCCTACTTCAACAACACATTGGGCAAATAAATGTGCTTATAAATATACTGCAGTGTCGACTGAATCAAACACCTGGTCCTCTTTCACCCAAATACCTAGGGTTTTAAAGCTCATTTTAAAACAATTTTTTTTTTTTATTGTAACAGTTTCATGAAAATTTGGATTTTTTTTTTACCGGAGTTTCGTTGTAATTCCTATCATCTTCAGTGGTGATTCTTATTACTGCATTGAAGTGACTTTTTATGGTTATTAATATTTGGATTGATTGTCAGGAAAACGTGAAGCAAAACCAACAAGGAGATTAACAAAGATTTTTTTTTCTTTATGCAAAAGCTTCATTTATAAAGACTTCTAGAGTTAGTGGGAATCTCACAAACATTTTTTTCCAGTCTCTTGCAACATTTTTGGCCTCAGCAATTTAAAAAAATATATATATATTTTCCATCTTTTAAATGTGACAGGCCCCCAGATATGAAAATCCTTGTGCAAAGGACTCCCATCCACAAATTTAAAAGGCAGCCATTTATTTTAATTTATAAAGACACAATTTATACTGAGTAACATAATAGAAAAGTATATTTTACACATTTATAATATTGATTTATCAATTGATGTATTGCATTTTTTTTTCTACTTAAAATAGTACTGTACTGTTAGATGTTTATTTTATTTCATCTTTTCACTGTCTCCCTTGGGTGCCCCGGCCCCAGATTGAAAACCCCTTTTTCAAACCATTTGTAATGTCTTTATTTATTTAAACTCTTGCCTGAAGCTTAATTTTCTTAATTCTGTAATTGGCATGTCAGTCACTATAACTTGAATAAGATGTTAATAATGTGAACTCTGAGGGTCAGAGCCTTTCATGGTGATGGATGTTCTTCTGATAAGAGCAGCTGCCTTTGCATCACAGTCTATTTATAACCTCCAACTGTGGTGCTTTTAATAGAGGACACAAAATGAACTCCACTCTCAAAGAGTTGCAACAGTTGTAATTTGATTTTTGAAATAACTGTTTGGATCGGTTTGAGACGTGTTGGATCTGTCTGAACAATCTGTCTGTGGTTTTCTTTTCTCTTTGTAGCAACAAAAGTCCTGGGGACAGTTAAATGGTTCAATGTAAGGAACGGCTACGGTTTCATCAACAGGTAAATAACATTCAGCCTCTAAAGACTCTCCAATATAATTTGTGGGTCAGGGAACATCCACAATCCTATTACAGCCTTTATGTGCTTATAAAGCTAGACCTGACCTGCACGCTACTATTTATTCAAATATTTAACTTGCTCTTTGACTCTGCATGCTTGTTTATTCTACGTCTGTCCTCAATTATTAACATTTCACACTGAACTTTCACAGGAATGACACAAAGGAAGATGTCTTTGTGCACCAGGTAATTATTTGCTCTGATTGTCACCATGTTGCATACCAACTTGGTTTTGGGGGGTGATGTGTTTTCTGATTGCTTTTGCTCTGCATCCAGACTGCCATTAAGAAGAACAATCCAAGGAAATATCTTCGTAGCGTTGGGGATGGAGAGACTGTGGAGTTTGACGTCGTAGAAGGGGAGAAGGTGAGCTTGAGTTTTCTTTGTTGATTTAGAGTTTCACCGATGTACTCAACTTTGTAGTTCATCGCATAACATTAGGGTTGGGAATTGAATCAATTCAGTTTAAAATACTAACAAATTAAATGTTTTCATGAATTTCAATAAAGGGATAGTTCACCCAAAAATGAAAATTCTGTCATTAATTACTCATCCTCATGTCGTTCCAAACCTGTAAGACTTTTGTTCATCTTTGGAACACAAATGAGGATCTTTTTGATGAAATCTGTGTGTTTTTTGTTTTTTTTTTCCTCCATTGACAGTTCACACAACTTCCACTTCAAAAGGTTCATACAGAGATCGTAAAACTAATCCATATGAATTGAGCGGTTAAGTCCAAAATCTGAAGAGACAAAATCACTTTATATGCTTTTATTACATATAAACATTCATCAACTTACTCATCAGTTGTGGTAAATGGAAGTTGACGTGCGAGAATCCATAAGGATTATTTTCGTGTTACGCAGCACGTATGAGCTTCCACAACAACCAATGATGTTGTCACGCGCCAAGCAGGTTTGGTTAAGCTTCTGGTATTGTTGACTGATCAATGTGAATAAAAGCCTAAATTAAATCTGTTCAGTGTATAAAGTGACGAGTCTCTTCAGAAAATTTAGACTAAACCGCTCGATACATATGGATTGGTTTTACGATCTCTTTATGGACCTTTTGTGGGAGTTGCGTGGAGGGACAGAAAGCTCTCAGGGGGATATTCAAATTAATTAACAAAGCATTAATACCACTGATCAGCCGTACCAATTGTGGATGTTTTTCTTCCACTAAGAAACAGACATTGTTATTTGATTGATACTGTGAAGCTGCTTTGATAACATTTATATTGTGAAAAGCGCTATATAAATATACTTGACTTGAAAAAAAGATCTTCATTTGGGTTTCAAGACAAATGAAAGTCTTACAGGTTTGATACAACACGGGGGTGAGTAATTATATATATATATAATAGTTTTAAGTTACTTTGGATATCTTAAATGCATTTTGATCTTAAGCCTTTAATTTTGTTTTGGATACAGATATTGAATTTCTTTAGAATATTAATTTCAATACATGAAAACTTAATAAAGCTGGTTGAAAGAATATGCAGGGTCCCCGCGGGTCCTCAAAGTCTTAAAACATCTTAAATTAGATTTTAAAAATTTAAGACCATAAGTCTTAAAAATACTTATTTTTACTTGTGAAAGGTCTTGAATTTTCGATGGCAATTTGACGTAGACATATCTAAATGTTTTCCAAATTAAAACTATCTAATTAGCGTACTTTTTAAATAATTCTTTCTTTGTGGATTTGCTCGTACACGTGGCATTTCGCGTCGCATTCGGCATTCGCGGCAGCATTACGTCTGTCTCCTGCGTGCGAAACAGGCAGCAGGAGAGAAGCAGCAAGTTGGTAAACTTCAGTTCAATTGTAAGTTCATTCTTTAGTGGTGTGTGATGTGTGTTGTCTATTATGATATTGTAATCATTGTTTTACTTTTAACGATGTACGAGGGCGCATTGCGAGCTTACATCGCATTTCTCTCATGCTTGCTCTCACTGCGTAATGTGTCAGTGTAGTTATAGGTATGTCCTAAATTAGTTTTTGTATTAGGCATATATATGTGTGATATATGCTGATGTGATATTGTATGATAACAACACAATATGATATATATATTTCGCTGACGAGAATTTCAAAATGAAACCGTAGCAGAGTAGGCCTATCAATGCAACAGACAGCGATTAAATATTTTTTTTTTTTACTGAAATCCACGTTTTGACCGAAACATTTTAACGCTTCAATGAACAATCACTTGCTCTTCCTGAATAAATCAGCCGTTTGAACAAATCGGTTGAATGAATGACTCCCTAAGACAGTGAGTCACTTGCCACCACCTACTGGCGGGTTTTACTTTCACATTTAAAGTAGCCTATCCTTTAATTAAAATGTTGCAATTAGAAATCAGTTCATATTTAAATATTGAATTAAATTTTTTTTATCTCATAGCTTTATTTATGCAGTTGTAAATGGATTGTAAATATATTAATGGCAGTTCTGATGCCGCTTATGTGTCTCCTCTGCACTGCAAAGATGGATTTTGATTAATTTTTTTAAGGTATTGTGTTATTATTCTAATATAATTTAATTTCAATGTTAGAGGTATGCATCACCTTTTATGTCAAATTCTAAGTAAAAAAAATGAAAAAAAAGTCCATATACAGGTCCTTCTCAATAAATTAGCATATTATGATAGTTCATTATTTTCCATAATGTAATGATCAAAATTAAACTTTCATATATTTTAGATTCATTAGACACCAACTGAAATATTTCATGTGTTTTCTTGTTTTAATACTGATGATTTTGGCATACAGCTCATGAAAACCCAAAATTTCTGTCTCAAAAAATTAGCATATCATGAAAAGGTTCTCTAAAAGAGCTATTAACCCATTCATCTGAATCAACTTATTAACTCTAAACAGCTACAAAAGATTCCTGAGGCTTTTAAAAGCTCCCACCCTGTTTCATTACTCAAAACCGCAATCATGGGTAAGACTGCTGTCCAGAAGGCCATCATTGACACCCTCAAGCAAGAGGGTGAGACACCGAAAGAAATTTCTGAACAAATAGGCTGTTCCCAGAGTGCTGTATCAAGGCACCTCAGTGGGAAGTCTGTGGGAAGGAAAAAGTGTGGCATAAAACGCTGCACAACGAGAAGAGGTGACCGGACCCTGAGGAAGATTGTGGAGAAGGACCGATTCCAGACCTTGGGGGACCTGTGGAAGCAGTGGACTGAGTCTGGAGTAGAAACATGCAGAGCCACCGTGCACAGGCGTGTGCAGGAAATGGGCTACAGGTGCCGCATTCCCCAGGTCAAGACACTTTTGAACCAGAAACGGCAGCAGAAGCGCCTGACCTGGGCTACAGAGAAGCAGCACTGGACTGTTGCTCAGTGGTTGCATGTCATTCGGAAATCAAGGTGCCAGAGTCTGGAGTAAGACTGGGGAGAAGGAAATGCCAAAATGCCTGAAGTCCAGTGTCAAGTACCCACAGTCAGTGATGGTCTGGGGTGCCATGTCAGCTGCTGGTGTTGGTCCACTGTGTTTTATCAAGGGCAGGGTCAATGCAGCTAGCTATCAGGAGATTTTGGTGCACTTCATTCTTCCATCTGCTGAAAAGCATTATGGACATGACGATTTCAGTTTTCAGCACGACCTGGCACCTGCTCACAGTGCCAAAACCACTGGTAAATGGTTTACTGACCATGGTATTCCTGTGCTCAATTGGCCTGCCAACTCTCCTGACCTGAACCCCATAGAGAATCTGTGGGATATTGTGAAGAGAAAGTTGAGAGATGCAAGACCCAACACTCTGGATGAGCTTAAGGCCGCTATCGAAGCATCCTGGGCCTCCATAACACCTCAGCAGCGCCACAGGCTGATTGCCTCCATGCCACGCCACATTGAAGCAGTCATTTCTGCAAAAGGATTCACGACCAAGTATTGAGTGCATAACTGAACATAATTATTTGAAGGTTGGCTTTTTTTCATTTATTAAAAACACTTATTTTATTGGTCGGATGAAATATGCTAATTTTTTGAGACAGGAATTTGGGGTTTTCATGAGCGATATGCCAAAATCATCAGTATTAAAACAATAAAACACCTGAAATATGTCAGTTGGTGTGCAATGAATCTAAAATACATGAAAGTTTAATTTTTATCATTACATTATGGAAAATAATGAAAATGCCCCTGGAAATCAATTTAAGGTTGCAAATATTGCCCATTAATAAAAATAAAAAAATTAAATTGTCACTGCTGTCAACTGACCACTGCATAGAATATGTAAAATATGAATGTCTTCGTGAGTCAGCTGTCTACAACAGGCCTAAACCAGCCATGGCACCAGCACACAAACACTATCAGTAAAATATCATCTAATTATCATCAACAAAACTTTGAAAATATCGAGACATCTTTTTGTCAATATTGCGCACCCCTAATGTAAGGTATTAATTTTGATTTCTTCGGGTCTTAAAAAGGTCTTAAAAAGCCTTAAATTTGACTTAAAGTGTGCAGATACCCTGATGTGGAGCGACTAGATTGGCAGCTTTGAAGAAAGTGACTGTTTTTAAATTACAACATTTGCTTGTTCACTAAATTCCAATACATCCATTTATTTCATAGCTTGACTTTGTCTAAAATAACACTTAACTGTTAACAATTTTGACTGAATGTATAGTTAGGACATTAAGAATTCTTTTAGCTCATTTGAAGAAGTAACCCTAGTGGATCCAGAAAAAAAGTTAAATTCTCTACTTTAAACTATATGAAGGAGATATTGATTAAATATCACATTTCTGCCCAGACTATAGTAGAGCAGCCCTTTCAGAGTGACTTACAGGAAATTCCTCCATTCTTCGGCCATTATCCAAACTAAATGTGCATCTATTGGATTAGCAGACATTTGATCTTCATTCTTGTCTTCATTCTATCAGGGGGCCGAGGCAGCCAATGTTACCGGCCCCGGGGGCGTCCCTGTGCAGGGTAGCAAGTATGCGGCTGACAGGAACCGATACAGGCGGTACCCACGCAGGAGGGGCCCCCCTCGTGACTACCAGGAGAACTATCAGAGCGACGGGGAGGGAGAGGTACGGGAGAAGAGAGAAGGGGAAGAAAATCCCCCCGAGGGTGAGATGGAGCAACAGCAGCGTAGACCCACTTACCCCGGCAGACGGCGATACCCACCATACTTTGTGCGGAGACGTTACGGCAGACGTCCCCCCTATTCCAACACACCCCAGAGAGGGGACATGACAGAGGTAGGCTGACTAAGAAAAGTTATAATATTGCAAACTCAATATTGTTGCAAGTTCTTTAACTGAGAGATGCTGTTCTTGGCTTCTAGGGTGGGGAAGTTGAAGAGAGCCAAGGTGGTCCAGACCCAGGCAACAAACCAATGAGACAGAACTACTACAGAGGCTTCAGACCAAGGTTCAGACCCAGGTTTGCATGTTGTGTTTGCAGACGTGAGGCTGTAGCAATTGTGAAAAGAAAAAAGTTAAAATAAACTAGCAATTGCAAGTTTATATCTTGCAATTCTGAGAAAAAAATAATTGCGGGAGGGGGGAGAGAGAGGGAAGGAGGAGGGGTGGGGTAGAGTTGTGACTTTATGACTTGTAATTCTGACTTTATAACTCGCAATTGCGAGTTTATATTTCACAATTTGGAGAGAAGTCAGAATTGTGAGATTAAAAATGTGCAATTACCCTTATTATCAGTGATTGAAACAAGCTTCCATAAGGATGACAAAAATAACGGTTCTGATTTAATAGAATATTAGTGTTTATTATGAATTATTTATCCATCCAAAATTTTCAAATTAATTAATGTGCCCTCATAATCTTTAATCAAAATGATTTATCTGATGTGTTTACTTTAGTGATGGCTGGACAACCTGTCACTCACAGGAGATTGACCAAAAACAAACCACAACGATTCAATCAATTCCTCATGGGAAATAGTCCCAATCTACCTTTTCTTTTTTCTTTTTTGATCGAGAAGCAGTTACAATCAATGTGTATATACACGTCACATAGGGATGACCCCCCTGAAGGAGTTCCCTGCAGAATTTACATCCAACACTAATCAAAAACACCTGTGCAAGCTGATCAAGGTCTTCAGAGTTACGGGAAAACTACAGATAGGTTTTTGATCTGGGTTTAAACTAAACTCTGCAGGGCTGGATTTGAGGAAACCTGTCCTGAATACTGTAATTTGACTAGTTTTGCGAGGTTTTTTTTAGTCACAAGTATGAGTGACAAAAGTCTGATTTTACACTCCAGTAGCAAAAATGTAGTTGGCAAGTTTGGAAAAGGTCTGTTAATGTCCAAACTGTCGGTTTTAAAGAATTAATTTAAAAGGTTTATTCATCACTCACGTCTGCATGGCATTATGCATATTAAAATGTTTTGGAAATGAACAGTATTTTATGTAATTACGTTTGTATGTTTTCTGTTGTTGATATGCTGTATAATGCTGAAAACGTGCCTTTCTGCTTGCATTTATTTATTTGTACTTTTTTGTGTGAAATTCAGCTGCAAACCCTAGTGGAAAGTAATGCTGCCTTCACATGCTTTGCGTTCATGTCCAATTTCACACTAGGAAACTTATGTGCTCAAGTTGTATTTGCAATTGGAAATCTGAGACGTTTGAGTAGGGTGGCCCATAAACTTTAAACGGTGTGAGGGAGAATTAATGCTGTGACTGGTATTCCTTTTTCCACAACAGCTCCATCACTATATCTCATCTTTAAGTAGTGCATATTTACATATGACTAACCATTTGAAGCATATTGTATCTTTTATAAACTGAAAAATAAATTTTTGACCATTTTTAGAATTAGAGATGCACCGATTGATCGGCTGGTGACCGGAATTGGCCGATTTTCATGTCATCGGCCATGACCGCGATCAGTGTGACGTATGCCGATTTTATGCCGGTCAAATGCAATCAGGCGCCGCATGATTAACCTTTGGAGCGGTACGGTCCCTTATAGGGGACCCTGTGAATACGGTCCCACGTGATACATGGGATTTTGAATGTTCAGTGACGTCAGATAACTGCCAGATTCAAACTGTGATTTCGCGCGTTGGCTGGTGCTGAGCCAGAGTCGGACGCGTTCAGCGCTGTCATATATCACAACTATGCAGTGTTTTCAACCACACAATGTTTATTTTTGGTTGAGGCATTTAAATGCACATAAGCACGAGTAAAACAATACATTTGGAGTTGGTAAAATACACTCTGTCTGTGGAAGCAGCAAAAACAATCTATTCAAATATAATTTGACGACGTGTGTTATTCATATTAGACAAACATAGTGGAAGTAACGTTAACTATAAAGTTTACTCTATTCTTCTCACAGTTCACCGGCCACTTTCTGACATGTATTTTGGGAGAAACTGATGAATTCACGTGCTGTATATCCGACTGACAGGACAACATGGCGCCGCCCGTTTTTAAACGACCAAACGCACTCACTTACGCGTATGTAAGAATCGGAATATCAGATAGTTGATGACATGGTAAGCAAGTTTGTGAATATTTTGAATAAAAAGGGAAAAACGAAATAAAAGCAACATGTCATATAGTGTTATTTTGGCCTCGGTGTGACACGTCGCCATGGAAACATTAAAGGGAACGTTCTAAAATAACGGTAAAATAAAAACCCGCTCTGGGGGGCGTCAGTTCGAATATTTTAAATTTACGTGTGAAAGGGTTAAAGGAAAAAAAGAAAATAAACATTTGTGTGTGCTGTAAAATGGTTAGAAAAAATAAAATCGGAATCGGCTAAAATCGGTATCGGCAGGTCACTCAGTGAGAAAACGGAATCGGCCTAGAGAATTGTAATCGGTGCATCTCTATCTAGAATCGTTAGCAAGCTATCTAGATAGTACTGTGAATGTTAATACGGTTGTCAAAGAATGGGACGCTACATTTGAGTTAATTAATATGTCCAGTACATTTTGGCTTTTAATAAAATTTCCTCAAGAAATAGGCAAGAATAAACCTGGTGTGCTCCCATGGTTCCAATTGTTTCCAACAACAAAGCACTTGAGCGAGACAAGCTCGTAATCGCGATTTAAGAAGTGGAAAGTACGAAATTTCCGATAGCATGTGAAGGCAGCATATGTAGTCAAGCATGACTAAGTTCTGGGGCGTTGCATAACAGATGACTGACTAGTAAGACTAGTCTTATCAATGTATATTGTTTCTTTAAAGGTTTGGTTCACCCAAAAATTCTTTAATTACTCACCCTCATGTCCTTTCAAAACTGTTGTTCATCTTCAGAACACAAAGGATCTTTTTGATGAAATCTTAGAGCTTTCTGTCCCCAATAGACTGTTACGCCACTGATACTTTCAAGAAGTTCATGAAGAGATCATAAAACTAGAATAGTTTGAATAGAATCTATGAATAGAGCGGTTTAGTTCAAACTTTCTGAAGAGACTTGATCACTCTATACTCTGAACTGTTTTAATTTAGGCTTTTATTCACATATAAACATTAATACGAACAGAAGCTCAACCGAACCTGTGGTCCCTTTTAATGGCTCATATTTGGCTCGATGTACCTCTGAGAACTTGACCCTGGTTTTGATCCTCTACTGCAGCTTCTTTTGTGGACATTTCTCTTATTTGAATCTTTAGGTTTGTTGGATCTTTCAAGCTTCATGTGTAATTGATTGTGCATTAGATCCTCATGTACACCCAAGTTCCCAGCATAACCGAAAACAATTTTTTAGCAGGGGCCCCCCACGTCCCCGGCCAGTGCGGGAACCGCGGGAACCCCGGGAACTGCGGGAAGGGGAGGAGGATAAGGAGAACCAGAGCGAGAGTGGGCAGAGCCAGGAGCCCCGTCAGCGCCGCTACCGTCGCAACTTCAACTATCGCCGCAGACGGCCCCAGACAACCAAGCCTCAGGACGGCAAGGACAGCAAGGCAGCCGATGCATCAGCCGAAAAATCAGCCGCTCCCGAAGCCGAACAGGGCGGAGCAGATTAACCGGCTCCAACATCTAGACCATCCGGCCGGGTGGGTTAACCGCTTCAGATGAGAAGCTACTGCATGTAAATTAACATACTTGTTTATCAAGTGTGTTGTGATTTTTGACTGTAGCGCTCTTTCTTAGGGTAATCATGGTTCCATTCTGTAGTAGGTTTTTTTTTTTTTTATCTTTGGGCTGCTTTTTTTTTTCTTTTGGTAAATAACATGAAACGTGAACATGTCCAGACCACATTTAACTAAAACTAAATGCAGAAAAAATATTTAACAAGAAAATAAAGCCTATTTGTTTGAGCATTAAGATTGTTCTTGCGTTACCATTATTTTCATGACAATTGAGCACATTTTCACCCAGATTTTTTTTTTCTTTTTTACATCATGGTAATGTTTTACCTTTGATGCTGATCACAAAATGTATAATTTTACAGGAAAAGTGCTTGATTGTCAGGAAAACGTCATGATTGTAAAATAACCTGTTCTTAAAAATAGCCTTCAATTTATGTTTGTTTGTAATGATCAGATTTCATTGTTTCATTAATATCAATTATATGTGGGATTGGATGGGTTGGGGGGGGTCTGCACATAATGGATGGTGTTTCAGCTTCAGTTTGCACTTTTCATTGATGGAAGACTAGATAGACAGTCTGCTAAATCAAATCAACTGCACTCTGTCCTGGCAAACACTCTTGTGCTCATAGCAACTTCTAAAATCGATCAACCAGTAGCACAAGCATGCTAATCTCTTTTTGTGTGTATGTGTTTGCCTTTTGCAGTTTTGTCAAGAAGAAACATCCAAGATCTGAGCAATAAGAAACGGATATGATCGTCTAAAGCTTGCAAAAATGCATTTCGACCAGATTACCACCGATTGCCTGCAGACACTATGCAGACCTGTTTTTCTTTTCCATTCTTTTTATGTGACAGCTAAAAGTTTTGGGGAAACAGATGTTTTTTTAAATCGGTCTTAAGTTTTTACACCAAATGGTTTTTAAAAGTAATTTGATATCTGGTCAGTTTGACATTTTTAAATAACTTTTTATGTATCCAAACATGAATTTTAACAAAGGCAAGCTGAAATAAAACCAGAAACAGTTCTTCTAGTGTGAGTGGTGTTTAACTAACAGTTCATGCTGACAGTGTTCTTATTCACATTACAAGCACTTTAGAAACAGTTTACAGAGATCCTAATGTTTTAGGTGTCAGAAGTACAGTATTCCATGGTGTAGTTAGATTCCGCTCAGACGTCGGTCTCCTTGCGTAGTCGTGCCATACGCTTTATGTTGTTCTCCATCGCAGTGCGGTTTGTGATCTGAGTGGCACAGCTGGCAGGAAACCAACCCTTCTCGCCATCTCTCATCCGCTCTCCATGACACCAACCTTCAACAGCCAATCACACTCATTCACTTAATTGTTATATGTACACACAAACTCCCATTCCAAAGCAACTCACAAATAAGTAAAAGCATTTAACAGTCAGAGGATGCGAACAGCTCTGAGTAGAGGCAGATTTGTCAACTCATACATGTTATTCTGACAACGGCTGCATCTGAAATTACATACTCGCTATATTAGTAGGTGAAATAAATTTCGTGACAAAAGAATGTCCAAATTTACAGTACTCATAAAAGTGTAGACAAAAGGTACCAAGATGACCTAGTTCTTCCAGTGAGATTCTGAAGTGTGCATTCGACGGACACTTTACTATCCCATGAGGCCACATGAGAGGATTTGTGAATGGAAGTGATGTTATTGATGCTGGTAAGGCCACAAGATAATAACATGGCGTATGTCAAGAATACATTCTATATAGAATGTACTTTTTTATTGCGGTCGTAAAGTATTTGCTCTAAATAAGTGCCTATTTGAGAGTATGCGATTTCAGATGCAGCCAAAAAAAGTGGGGTTATGAGGAGTAGGGTTAAATGGTCTGCCTGGTGTGTGATTGAAATGACAAAGCCACCATGCTTACCATCCACTTCCTGTAAAACGATGACCACTTCTGCCTGCTGCAAGCTCAGCTCATCTGGTGCTTTTGGCATATAGGCTTTGGTTGCTTCATATTGAGGCAGATCTTGGAATCCCCAAAGATATAAGATGTTAACATGACTAGCTAAACCAAAAAGAGGTTTCCAAACTGAATAATGTGCACAAAAATCTAGTTACAAGGCTTTTAAATGACAAATTACATTCAGTGATCAGACTCACCATCATTAGCAATGCTCTTGCTTTGTTTGACATCACTGAGTCCTGTGACCCATCGAGCTCTGTCCAGCCTACAAAACATTTCAGAGGAATAATCTATCAGAATCAATGACAATACAAGTAAACAGAGCAAAAAGACAAAATATTATGGTCTAAATAGATTATATAACTTTTTCACCAGGATTAAAGTACTCTTTTCAGTATAATTACCTGGTTAATATGGTTTAAAAAAAGAATCATGCATATATAGTCTAACACATTCACTAAACAATACATTCGTTTCATGTTATGTTTAACCCTATAAGGCTTGAGTCATATTTGATGCACATATTTCTAGAGTAGATTATCAACATTCAAAAGTTGCATAAAAACAGGTGGATGGAAACAGCTATTAATCACTTACTTGCTTTCTGCAACGAATATCATCTGTTCACAACGACCTTCGCTGTTGGGACTCATTACCAGCTTCAGATTGAGTTTGGAGTCTGTGATTTCCTCTTCCATCTCCACCTTCTCCACAGTGGCATAGTCCAACACAACATAACTCTCCTCACTAAATAAAAAAAGGAGCGTTACTGACATACCAGCACCACCTAACCCTAACAGCCCATGATACCACTGCTCGGACATAACGACAAATAAACCTTGAAAGTATTTTCACCCAAAAGTAAAAATTCTGTCATCATCTACTCGCCCTAATGTCGGTCAAAACCCATACAAGTTTGGTTGATCTTCGAAACAAATTCAGATATTTTTTAAATGAAACAGAGGTTTCTGTCCCTCCATTGAAAGTGCAGGTAACCAAAACTTTGAGGATTGAAAAAGGTCATAAGAGCAGCGTGAAATGAATCCATATTAATTTTACGGATTAATCAAAGTCTTGTGAAGAGATGTACTATAGCTTTATATGATCAGCAGATTTCATTTAGGCTTTTATTTACATATAAAAAGCACACATGCATATAGCGCATCATCACAAAGTAAATGATGTATGGATTTGCTTTACGACTCCTTAGGACCTTCCAATGGAAGGACAGAAACCTTACAGATTTTGTTAATATCTTAACTGATGTTTCAGAGATGAACCAAAGTCTTATGGGTTCGGAATGACATGAGGGCGAGTAAATTATGACAATTATCAAGTTACTCCCCATTAAAAGATGTTGGCTATGTTCTGTCTACGTTTGCCAAATACTGATAGATAATGTGTTTCCATTTTGAAATGACTAGATGAAAGTCTGTTTTTAATAAATAAATAAGAGTAAAATCCAAATATATAGTCAAGGCCAAATTGTATTATTTGCTTGTAGGACAATGTGGATCTCTCAGCAGTAAGACGCATGTAAGAAGTTTGCAGTATGAACTAAATGATGTTGAAATGGTGTCTAACTAAGCTTATTAATAGCTGACAGTATTAGCAAATTATCCAAAATATTTATTATACCAACACAGAAGGGGTCTTGAATTCTGAATGTTTGAATTCTGTAAGCCCAGATTTCAGTGCAGGATCGGTCATGTAAGAAACAACGATGATACACTTCTGTTGAATTATTTAAAACTAATGCACATTTACTGCACAAGTACTGCATTAATGTTGAATGATTCAGCAGTCCTGTGTCACGTTTGAATTCTGTGTATGTTATGAACAACTTCCTATCGCCACGGAATAAGCATCTTGATGAAAACAGCCCAAGCCGCTGTAATTAGAAACAGATTTAATAACTGAAACGAGTGCTGTGGTTTGACTGAGTGGACACTGAATGAAGTTGTCATTTGGTAAAGGACTGTACGGCATCACTGGTCTGACCTCTTTTTCTTTGTGACGATGAGCACATCATTGAAGAGGAACAGGTAGAAGCTCTTGTAGCCGAAAGCCTTCCTGAAAATGCTGAGATCATCAGTGAACGCAGCCAGCTCCCCACACTTTTTTAGCCAGCGAGATGACGACACTAACGG
Source organism: Meda fulgida (assembly GCA_030578275.1). Lineage (NCBI taxonomy): Eukaryota > Metazoa > Chordata > Actinopteri > Cypriniformes > Leuciscidae > Meda > Meda fulgida. Next base: position 7,377,540 of record CM060623.1, read on the forward strand.
GAAAGGCTAAAAACATACATGACGTGTAAGAGATGAACTACAGGATTATTACAACAGTATGACCAAGATTTTAAACACAAAGTTTAGGTTCAAGAAAATCCTTTCTTTCTTAAAACGCATCCCTGATCTTACGAGTTTGCCTTTGCACTCCAATTTACTTGCTCCACTTCTTCCGATCTCTCTTTTTTTTCAACCCTTTAACCTCCAAAAACTTGGGATGTAATGTTCACTTTTTATGATCAAATGTATTTGGTACACTTTACAATAAGGTTCAGAAGTTAACTAATGTATTAACTAACATCAGCAAACAATGAACAGCTGTATTTTTATTATCTAACATTAACAAAGGTTAACTAATACAGTAACAAATGCATTGTTAGTTCATGTTACATTAACTAGTTACTGTATTAGTTTATCTTTGTTAATGTAAGTTGAACAAACAATGAACAGCTGTATTTTAGTTCTTTTTATAGTTCTGTATTTTAGTATTGTAAGTTAGTTCACAGTGCATTAACTAATGTTAACAAATACAACTTAATTTTAATAAAGTATTAGGAAATGTTGAAATATACATTAACTAAGATTAATAAATGCTATAGAAGTATTGTTGATTCTTAGTTCACTTTAATTAAGGTAGTTAACTAATGTTAACTAATGAACCTTATTATAGTTTTACCATTTATTCAGTCAGAAATAAGTCAAAGTGGTTGCAAAGGACCAGGTTTTCTGTCACGGAGTTTTGTTTCCTTGCCATTGTCGCCTTTGGCTTTTGGCTTGCTTAGTTAGGGACATTTAATATTCCGCAATATTATTGATCTGCCTGCATTGACACCATTATGAGAACTGAACTGGATGATGACATCACGGTTTTCTCCCTATATATATATATATATATACAGTCAGGTCCATAAATATTGGGACATCGACACAATTCTAATCTTTTTGGCTCTATACACCACCACAATGGATTTGAAATGAAACGAACAAGATGTGCTTTAACTACAGACTTTCAGCTTTAATTTGAGGGTATTTACAACAGGTGAATGGTGTAGGAATTACAACAGTTTGTATATGTGCCTCCCACTTTTTAAGGGACCAAAAGTAATGGGACAGATTAACAATCATAAATCAAACTTTCACTTTTTAATACTTGGTTGCAAATCCTTTGCAGTCAATTACAGCCTGAAGTCTGGAACGCATAGACATCACCAGACACTGGGTTTCATCCCTGGTGATGCTCTGCCAGGCCTCTGCTGCAACTGTCTTCAGTTCCTGCTTGTTCTTGGGGCATTTTCCCTTCAGTTTGGTCTTCAGCAAGTGAAATGCATGCTCAACCGGACTCAGGTCAGGTGATTGACTTGGCCATTGCATAACATTCCACTTCTTTCCCTTAAAAAACTCTTTGGTTTGCTTCAGGTCATTGTCCATCTGCACTGTGAAGTGCCGTCCAATGAGTTCTGAAGCATTTGGCTGAATATGAGCAGAAAATATTGCCCGAAACACTTCAGAATTGATCCTGCTGCTTTTGTCAGCTGTCACATCGTCATTAAATACAAGAGAACCAGTTCCATTGGCAGGCATACATGCCCTCGCCATGACACTACCACCACCACGCTTCACTGATGAGGTGGTGTGCTTTGGATCATGAGCAGTTCCTTTCCTTCTCCATACTCTTCTCTTCCCATCACTCTGGTACAAGTTGATCTTTGTCTCATCTGTCCATAGGATGTTGTTCCAGAACCGTGAAGGCTTTTTAGATGTTGTTTGTCAAACTCTAATCTGGCCTTCTTGTTTTTGAGGCTCACCAATGGTTTACATCTTGTGGTGAACCCTCTGTATTCACTCTGGTGAAGTCTTCTCTTGATGGTTGACTTTGACACACATACACCTACCTCCTGGAGAGTGTTCTTGATCTGGCCAACTGTTGTGAAGGGTGTTTTCTTCACCAGGGAAAGAATTCTTCAGTCATCCACCACAGTTGTTTTCCGTGGTCTTCCGGGTCTTTTGGTGTTGTTGAGCTCACCGGTGCGTTCTTTCTTTTTAACAATGTTCTAAACAGTTGATTTGGCCACACCTAATGTTTTTGCTATCTCTCTGATGGGTTTGATTTGATTTTTTATTAGATTTTTAATGATGGCTTGCTTCACTGATAGTGACAGCTCTTTGGATCTCATATTGAGAGTTGACAGCAACAGATTCCAAATGCAAATAGCACACTTGAAATGAACTCTGGACATTTTATCTGCTCCTTGTAAATGGGATACTGAGGGAATAACACACACCTGGCCATGGAGCAGCCAATTGTCCCATTACTTTTGGTCCCTTAAAAAGTGGGAGGCACATATACAAACTGTTGTAATTCCTACACCGTTCATCCTCAAATTAAAGCTGAAAGTCTGTAGTTAAAGCACATCTTGTTCGTTTCATTTCAAATCCATTGTGGTGGTGTATAGAGCCAAAAAGATTAGAATTGTGTCGATGTCCCAATATTTATGGACCTGACTGTAAATGAACTAAAATAATACCTTTTTTAAAAACAAAAATTAACCATAACTGAATTTACTTAAGCTGGACTATGATGCTATTTTCTTCTAGATCTGCTGTGCAGCAGAAACAAACTCTGTTGCATTATTTTCCTGTTATGTCTGTTAAGCTGCTTTGAAACAATCTGTATTGTAAAAAGTGCTACATAAATAGAGGTGACTTGACTTGAAATGAAAAAGTTGTCAGAAGTGATGGTGGCGTGGAAGTCATGTGACCGTGCTGTAGTTTGTTTATACTAGCCTACGTTTCACTTTTGACAATTGTATGTGCTTCAAAATTCATAAAATTTGTGTTCATTTGTGAAGATTATCAAGACAAAAGGTGTAAGAATCATAAGCTTTTGTTAGTCACAGACCTTATTTTCTGAAATAATCTCAAAAACAAAATACGATTTTTTTTATCGAGGGAAACAGGGTGATGCTCTACAAGAATACGTCATTACTACAGAACCTTAAATCTAAAACTAGGCCTCAACTGGCTCAGAAAAGTGAACTGCTGTCTTTAAATGTGTCCTTTATCAGCCACCTGCGCAAACATGTACCTTGATTTTGCCAAACTCCATCTGTTTCTGGATGGTGTACATCTGCTCCGTCCGCTCCATCCTCCGTGCTCCATCATTACAGTTCTTCACCAACTGACAGGAGTATAGAGAGAAAAAGCTGGAGAACTATGAAAAACTGCTGAAAAGTACAGCACAGTTTGTGCTACTAAATCATTCCTGAGAAACACTCATGAGCACTGCCATATTTTAGGCAACTGGAAGTGCAACGGTGACTGCTAACTCTATTATATAGGGGTGAATTCAGGTTGATTGGGACACCTTATGCCATTGAGATGACCTGAATTCACCCCTATCAAAATATAAGTACTGTAATAAGTAAGCTGTACTTGTGTAACTTATGGCTTCAACAATAGCATTTATCAGTTAAGCACTGAGGTTTTGTTGAAATTTGTTTTGGAACAACAAAACGTTCGGTTATTTATCTTGTGGACATGACTCTAAACCAACTTTTACTATTGTTAAGTAGACATCCAGACACCTAGTACATTTTGAAAAGGTGTAGTTTTTCACATCCCAAGTTGATGTATGGAGAGTAGCACCATACCTTACTGATAGCTTTTAAAGCCCAACGGGCAGCATAGTATTCAGCTTTATCGTGTGGGGTTTTCTGACAGATGGTCTGTGTAGATATGGAAAGACAAACAAAATAGCACATAAGTTCAATTGAAAATGACAAGTACCCTAGGTTTGCTGCAGTGTGCTATGATGCTTTCAAATCATCTGCTTTCAAGATGAGTGCACATGAACACCAGCAGTTTATTACAGGCTTTTCCAACAAAATCATTCTCTGTGGCAGCACGTGGAGGATAAAATACATAAAGCATACATTAGATTCCTCATTTACAAAACAAATTCATAAAACCATGCTTTTGTAAATTAGGTTTGGAATAATTAAGATCAAATTGTTTTTTAATTGCTCACCAAAGCTACATTTATTTGTTCAAACACAGTAAAAAACATTAATATTTTGAAATATTATTACCATTTTTAAATTGTATTATTACTTACTTTTACTGGTGCTCACTTTTTTAAAAGGTCTCTTAGTAAAAACAATGTTTTCAACATTGACAAAATAATGTTTAATACTTTTGGTGAAACTGTGAAACATTTCTTTCAGGATTTTTTGATGAATAGAAAGTTCATGAGCTTTTGATTGGTAGTGCAGCACATTCCCTAGAAATATTAACCAGCTGTTGATAAACATTAAAAATAGTAACACTTTACAATAAGGCTCATTAGTTAACTACATTAGTTAGCATGAACTAATAATGAACTGCACTTATACAGCATTTATTAATCTTTGTTAATGTTCATTTCAACAATTATTAATACTTTATTAAAATCTTGTTAACATTAGTTAATGCACTGTGAACTAACATGAACTAACATGAACAAACAATGAACAGCTGTATTTTTATTAACTAACATTAACAAAGATTAACAAATACAGTAAAAAATGTATTGTTCATTGTTAGTTCATGTTAGTTAATACATTAACTAATGTTAATTAATGAAGTGTTACCATAATAATAAATACATTTCAGAAAAAAGCTCATATAAAGCTGTTGGTAACAGGAGGAATGTGTCTCTCACGTCCAGAAGAAGTGGCAGACGGGTAACTCTCTGCATGGGTAAGATGAGGAAGGAGATCATGGGCAAACCTCCACACTCTTCACTGCCTTCAATCTGCTTCAAAATCTCTCGAAATGCAGTGTTGCTTGACCTAAAACACAAAAATACATCACAATGAATTCCGCCTAAACACTATTTTTCAATATATACCGCTTTGTTAGCATCTGTTGTTTATTTAATATTGTACTGCGTGTATTGGCACTTACAGTAGTTTCTGAAGCGTTCTCTGCTGGAAAGTCTCATTGGAACAATACACGATATACGGCTCAAAGTGGTGAGTCGCATGATTCTGCACTATATCACTGATGTCCTGAATCACAGGGTGTCTTTGGTGACGCTTTTCCAGATCTTCAAAAAACCTGAGAAACATTAGATATGGTGTAGAGTGTTCGGTAAAGATATGTGGGTCATTCTATGCAAAGTGTTGCAAACCATGTCTAAATAATATTATATTTACAAATAAAAGTAAATCATTATTTCTATTTCTAAATAAATAAATATTTCCTCATTCTATTAGGTAATAGAAATAAATAAATAAATTCTAGGATTTAAACCTGTTCTGAGGGAAAAAGCCAGCCTAACTCGAACCAGACCACCAGGGGGCGCAAAAGCAACTCCACACCCTCTGTGTGTTTTGTTGTGAGGGGAAACTTTTAGTAGAATTATAAAAACGTCAACATTCGGGTCATGGTGCAAAGTATCTATTTGCTTTAAATTCTTTACTGATTTTTTACTAAAGTTACATGAGGATACAATTTATATTCTTAGTAATATTTCAAGATGAACATTTACTGGACTGAAGCAAGGTCAGGCTAACATCATCCATAGGCTACATGATTTTTAGTTTTGTTAGGAAAATCCTGTTAAAATTATAGTATCATTTTAACAGCTTTCTACATCTCTCAGTCATCATTGTATTGCATTTGTATGTTTTGCTCCCAGAAAAGAAAACCACAGAGCTTTGATGCAGTCAACAGTGGGCCTTCTAAATAGAGGTGTTTTTCCTCCCCGAGGATGAGCTCCATATTTTCCCTATATCATACTATAAAAGCCACGAAAGACTGATGCATCAGCCATAAAACAATTGTTTTGTTAACTGTCTAAAGGTTAAATGACCCTCCAAATATATTGTCACGACCCCAGCCTGTGTTCCTCTGGTCTTGTGTGGTCTTATTTGTTATTTCCTGTTCTGCACCATGTTTTGTAGTCCTTTGTAGTTTTTATTTATTGTTGACTAGTTCATAAGAGTGTTTCTTATGCTCCTTGTCTGGTGTTGTCTTTTGTTGTTTGTTTCGTTGAGGTTCTCTCGTGTTTACCTGTTGTTATTATTATTATTTTAATAAAGTTCCCCAGCACATGGATCCTGCCTTAACTCATCTCTGAAAGCACTCTGCAACAGTACCAGTCAAAAATTTGGATACACCTTCTTATTCAACGTTTTTCTTTATTTGTTTTATTGTTTTCAACATTGTATATTAATACTGAAGACATTGAAATTATGACACAACAAATATGGAATTATATAGTCCACAAAAAGATGTTAAATAACCCAGAATATATTTTCAATTCCTAAAGGAAGCCACCTTTTGCTTTGATAACCGCTTTGAACACTCTTGGTGTTCTCTCAGTCAGCCTCATGAGGTTGTCACCTGGAATGGTTTTCCAACTATCCCAGTTCTCAACAGTTCCCAGAGGTGTTGAGTACTTTTCCTTCACTCTCAGGTCCAACTCATCCCAAACATCTCAATTGCATTTGGATCGGTGGTTGTGGAGGCCAGGTCATCTGATGCAGCACTCCATCAATCTCCTTGGACAAATAGCTCTTACATAACCTAGAGGTGTGTTTGGGGTCACTGTCCTGTTGGAAAACAAATGATGGCCCTACTAAGCGCAAACCAGACGGGATGGCATGTCGCTGCAAAATGCTGTGGTAGCCTGGTTAAGTTTGACTAAGTCATTTACAGTGTCACCAGCAAAGCACCTCCACACCATCACACGTCCTCCTCCATGCTTCACAGTGGGAGCCACACATTCAGGAACCCTCCGTTCACTCTCTCTACGTCTAACAAAGACTCATCAGACCAAAGGACAGTTTTACACTGATTTAATGTCCATTCTTGGCCCAACAAGTCTCTTCTACGTGTTGTTATTCCAAAGTAAGTAATTGTTTCTTTGCCACAATTCGACCATGAAGGCCTGACTCACGCAGTCTCCTCTGAACAGTGGATGTTGAAATATGTCTGTCACGTGTACTCCAAGAAGCTTTTATGTGGGCAGTAATATGAGGTGATGTGAATTGGTGGTTTCTGAGGCTGGTAATTCTAATAAACTTATCCTCTGCAGAAGTAGCTCTTGGTCTTCCTTTCCTGGGACGGTCCTCATGAGAGCCAGTTTTCATCATAGCGTTTGATCATTTTTGGCGACTGCACTTGGGGATACACTTAAAGTTCATGAAATGTTTCGGATTGATTGACCTTCATTTCTTAAAGTAACAATGGGCTGTTTTTCTCTATTTAAATTAGTGTTTCTTGCCATAATATGGATTTGTAGTTTCAGTAGCACTAATAGTAGACCACTGATGGTCTAAAGCACATTAAGAAGGCAAGAAATGTCACAAATGAACTCTTGACAAGACACACCTGTGAATTGAAAACCATTTCAGGTGACTACCACGTGAATCTGATAAGAGAATGCCATTAGTGTGCCAAGCTGTAATCAAAGCTAAACGATAGTCTAATGTTACACCATCGCTTTAAATCTAAAGCTGTCATGCCCAAAGACTTCAGGAAAATTAAAATAAATGAAGTAAATAAAATGGAATTATTGACCACTTGGCTAATAAGTTTGTAAGATAATATATGGTTTGACTTGAACTGCAAGAACAAAGCTACATAATTCCATGCATGTTCTTTCATACATTGTACATTAATACTAAGACATCCAATGTTGAAAATAATAAAAAAAATATGAAAACCACTCAAGGAGAAGGTGTGTCCAAACTTTTGACTGGGGTGTCACACAAGACCCACACTAAATGATTGTTTGAGAAGATTTCTCCTAAGAGACTAGCTTAACCGCTGGCTCACCTTAACACGGTTTCATTTCGCATCAGTTACTTGCCTCTTTTCTATGGAAGCTTGTTTCAGCCACAGAATAAAAAATAAAAAAGATAATTGAGACGTTTTATCTCATAATTCTGATCTTTTTTCTCTCATAATTGTTTTTTTTTTGTCAGAATTGCGAGTTTAAATCTCGCAATTCTGACCAAAAAAACCCCAGTAATATTGTGAAATATTATTACAATTTAAAACAGCTTTTTTTTCTATGTGAATATAGTAAAGTGTTTTATTCCTGTGATTTAAAGCAGAAAATCAGCATCATTACTAAAGCCTTCAGTGTCACATGATTATTCAGAAATTATTCTAATATGATGATTTGATGCTCAAGGAATATTTCTCAATATTATCAATGTTGAAAGTCACAATTGCATGTTTATATCTCGCAATTCTGACTTCATATCTCGCAATACTGAGAAACAAAGTCGCAAATGTTTTATTCTGTGGCGGAAACAAGCTTTAATAATACAATACAAAGGTAATACAAAGTTTAATTTTATTTAAGCTATATGTGAGATATGCATATCAAACAGAACATTTTAAGTCTGTCCTTTATTAGCTCTAAGGGCAACTCCCAGACTGGAAGGAATCACTCCCACAGTCAAGCTAATTTAGTGTGCTTGTTTCATAAACAACACCAAACTGCATGACACAACATGTTTCGAAAGCTTAGTATAAATTACAGCCACTTTACTTTAGCCTATAGTGCCACACCATGCAATGCTTACAGCAGAACACATGCACAGCTTCTGGGGAAACAGGTATAAAGTTTCACTGTATACGTGTGAAAGACCCTGTTTTGAGAAACATGAATCCAGGCAGCAGCAAGCTGCTTAACCAGTTCAACTAGCATGTTTGAACACATCCAGCAGTGCATTTACTGCACGCAGGTCTGCTGGAACCTCCTGCATGATAATGACCTGTATTAGATCTGGCTCAGAGAGGTGCTGAACCAGTAATTCCACTATTAATGTTACACTATCGTTTTATATCTAAAGCTGTCATGGTCAAAGACTTCAGGGAAATTAAAATAATCTCAGATGTTTATGCCAGCCTAAAATGAAAACTAGCACTCTCGAAGCACCAAATGACTAAGCGTTGAGTAAATAAAATGGAATTATTGGCCACTTCACACCATAGAAATCTCTCGACATGCATATTCTAAAAACCTTTACTACTTTCTACAATCAGATGTTTATCTACAATGCTTCACAATAAGACATCATGCTGCAAGAGATTGACCTGCACTTGAAGAAATAATATTAAAGTCGCAAATCGGAAGTAGCAACAAATGTAATATATATATTAGATTATAGAACCTTAAAAAACATTTTCTAGATTTTATCGTATAAATCCATATTAGAATTTAGAACATAAGAGGATCTTTGTACCATTTGATCCATATTAAAATTAAAAGGTAAGAGAATGTTCATACCGTTTGCTGACTTCCTGGATGACAGATATGTTGGAGAACAGGTGATGGTGTTCCGTTGCTGTCATGGTCTTTTTCAAATCTGCACTGTCCTTAAAATGACGCACCAGGATGCTTAAACTATGCTGGTAGGAGAATTCTGATGTGATGATTTCAAAGATGGCCTACACAAATACAGAGACACAATATGAATTGTTTATTACACAGGTATTACAAAATACTGAATAGGTTGTATATCTTATGCTGATTTTTTCCCCCCTCAAATGCCAGGAACCAATATACTGATATGATGTAGAAACATCAAGAACTTTTCAAGTCTCCAAAGAACCATATAACAACTTAAGAACCCCAAAAAGCTAAGAAACGTTCATGATAAAAAGAGGATTCTATAAAGAACCTAAGATAAAAGTTTTTTTTTTTTTAAAGAAGAAAAGGCCAGAAACCAAAAACTGAGTCCAAATATCCCTACTTCCATACTATTATAGTATGCAAAAAACAAAACAAATAAAACAGTACGGCACAAGAGTCATTGGATTGAATTCGAAAAACAGAAGGCAAAAAGTACACGGATGACCTACTACTGAAGTCACAGGATAGGATTTGTGAATGGCAGTGAAGCGACACAACTGAAGCTGGCAGGTCACGTGACAGTGATGACATGGGGGATGTAGTACATCCAAATTTCATTCATACTACCCAGATTAATTTTTTAATGGTTTCAAACCAAATGTAGAAACAACTAAGTAAGCAGTATGCCATTTTTTAGGTGAAGACACTGATCTTAAAGAAACTCTAATGTGACAATAAGAACTCCAAAGAATCATACACAGATGATTTTGGCAACCTCAATTGAACTCCAAATATCTCTTTAAAGACAGAAAGGAAGACAACAGTCCCCACTTGTCTAGGTAGTCCAAGAGTTAAGAACATGCTAATGTGCACATGAAGTTACTTATTTAAAAAAATAATATTTGGCACATTACGTGTTCCACCCCAGTTGTGGAGTGAACTTGAATGCACTTCAGGCCATGTGGTTAAGGAGAAGTGTGCTTTTCTAAGTGCCAGACCTATGATCTCCACCCACTGGAGAATGAAATCAAATCACACAGACTTACTGAAGGATGACCTGAACCATATGTTGAGACAGTATCAGGTACAGTACTAAGAACTATCAGAGATCTGCTGTGTTTTTTACTCTCCTGAAGAGACTTCTTTTATTCACTAAAACATGTTTCATAAGAAAAGTTGAAAGTTCAAGGCCTAAAAGCTTTAGGAATGAATGGCTTTTACATGAAAATCCACAACAGCCTCATTGAAGGCAGCAGGTGAAACAAAGGAGCAGGTTAGAGTCAGATGTCTGGGTGTGTCTGTGTGGAGTGCACAAAGTGAACTTTAGTATTTACACAGCCGTGCGAGTACACACATATACTATAGCCGTCTGACGATAACTACATGAAATGACTTCATTTACTAGTGCTAGTCATATTGGCCCAAAATATATTTGGATACACTGATAACTTGTCATTTTATTAGATTGGTCTTTCTCAATCATGTTTCCTGAGGACCAAACACAGTGCATCTTTTGGATTTAACACACCTGAACCGACGATTGGCTCATTGGTGGAGCTCTTAATGAACTGAACTGGGTGTGTAAAATGGATCCAAATTGTGCTACATCCAACTTTGTAAAAACCTATTTTCAGTCTCCCAAAACTACATGGAAACATGTTTTATGCTCTGATAAAACCTAGATTGATATTTTCAGCCAAGATTGTAAAAGGTATGTTTGGAGCAAAAACAACAGCACATCAGCAAAACACCACCATACCCACGGTGATGCATGGAATGTGCTGCTTTTCTTAAAGGATTAGTTCACTTCAAAATTACAATTTCCTGATAGTTTACTCACCCCCACGTCATCCAAGATGTTCATGTCTTTCTTTCTTCATTCGAAAAGAAGTTAAGGTTTTTGAGGAAAACATTCCAGGATTTTTCTCCATTTAGTGGACTTCAATGGTTAAGGTCCAAATTGCAGTTTCAATGCAGCTTCAAAGGCTCTACACGATCCCAGCCGAGGAATAAGGGTCTTATCTAGAGAAACGATCTGTAAAATAAAATAAAAATAATAATAAATAAATTTTATATATATATATATTTTATATATGTACACTTTTTAACCAGAAATGCTCGTCTTGCACGTCCACGACTTCACGTATTATGTAATAACATAATCAATTTTACCTTTTATTTTATTTTATCTTATTGGAAATGGCATTTGACTTAGTCTCTGCATGTTCGCTTTGTAAACACGAGGTCGGCACTTCCACCTACGTTACGCTTGACCTTTCAACATGATTACGTAATGCATGGCGCATCGCAGTGCTAGTGCAAGACGAGCATTTGTGGTTACCGAGTATATCAATGTTTTGTTTTTTGATGATCGATCGTTTCTCTAGATAAGACCCTTATTCCTCGGCTGGGATCGTGTAGAGCCTTTGAAGCTGCATTGAAACTGCAATTTGGACCTTCAAACCTTTGAACCCCATTGAAGTCCACTATATGGAGAAAAATCCTGGAATGTTTTCTTCAAAAACCTTAATTTCTTTTCGACTGAAGAAAGAAAGACATGAATATCTTGGATGACATGGGGATAAGTAAATTATCAGGAAATTTTAATTCTGAAGTGAACTAATCCTTTAAGCTGGAACTGAGGTTTTAGTAAAGGTGGAGGGAATCATGAATAGCTCCAAGTACCAGTCGATGGCATCTGCTAGAAAGCTGAAAATCAAGAGAACTTTCACCTTTCATCATGACAATGATCCAAAACACACCCAAATCAACAAAATAATGGCTACAGCAAAGAAAGATTCATGTTTTGGAATGGCCCCAGCCAGAGACCAGACCAGAATCCAGAAGGAAATCAGTGGGGTGACCTGAACAGGGCCGTGCAAATGCACTTTATCAGATCTAAAAGTTGGTTTAGTTTAAGGTCACGTGATTACACCTTGCTACATGTACTTACTATAGTAATAACAGTAAATTATGCTTAATTACAAGTAACTAACCCTAAACCAAACCCAAACTAATAACTCTATAGTAAGTACATGCAGTTAATTAATATTACTCCGTACTTATTTGAGTAAGTACAATGTAACTGCAGCACCTTAAAAAAAAAACATTGTTGCAAAGAAATATTCCCAAGTCAAGATGAGCCAAGCTGATAGACTCCTATCCACATAGACTAATACAATCAAAGGGTGCTTCAACTAGGTATTAGTTCAGGGGTGTGCAGTTAGTTATTTCAAGTTTATTCTTTTTTTTTTCTCTGAAATTTGTCACTTTGGTTTTCATTGGCATTGCATAGTTTGTCATTTTTACATTAAAGGTGCTAAAGTTCTGATATGATTTATATAAGTTTCATTTTTTACATCACAAAAAACAGTGAACATGCCAAGACTCACTTCTTGTCTTTTGCGTTCTTCAGGAGAGATGATATCCAAAATGCCCAAATCCTTCACCTAAGTTTGAAATAAGACAATAAAAAGTACTTATTAGGAATCAGCAACTCTTATAAGCCTAGTTATTTTGAATTAATAAATGCATTTTCCCCATTTTTGTCCTAACTTGAAACAATTCATAAAATTGGACATAAAAGTCAGTCACCTCTATTTACATAGTGCTTTTTACAATACTGATGGTTTCAAAAGCAGCTTTACAGTGATAACCATATAATGCAGAAAAGTTAATAATAAATAAATAATAAATAATGCAGAAAAGATGTGTGGAGTGCTGTACAACAGATCTAGAAGAAAATAGCATTATAGTCCAACTTAAGTAAGTTCAGTGATTAAGTCTCTAAATCTTGTGTAACTGGCAGTATTTCACAGCCACGACATTTTCTCCCTTCAAAGCGGTTTCCACCACAGCTTGATGTGGCGAGTAACTCTTCAACAGCATTTGACCCTCATCACCTGTTGTAGTTGACTCCATGTCATGTACGCTGCCCTGTAGTTCTTCACCACAATGCCCTGATCCTCTGGTGGCTCGGTCGGTGTGAACTCATCATCCTCAGTGCTCAGGTTATTGGCGTTCAGACCTCGCTCCCTTATTTCCTGGTAAAAGCGCGGATCTATAAGAGAACGATGCACAACTTACAACTTGCTTCAGTTCAGACCACAGCTTCTCCTGTTTTTTCGACAACCACTAGTAAATTCAAGCCTACAGTACTGGAAAAAGTGCACTGTCAAAATATGTCAATATCTGTTTTTTTATTTTATCTTATGACACAACAAATATTACCGTTTCTACAATTGCTAGGACACATTTCTCAATACTTGGGTCACTTTTTCAAAACTCTTCACACAGTGAAACACAACAGTCTATGTGGGCTAAACTGTGGTTTATTTATCATTGCTTTAACACAAAATGAATTCAATGACTTTATCATTTAAATTACATTATAACACAACCACTGGCAAATGTTTACATACTCTTATCAAAACTGTTAAACTTAAGTTCAAAACCTAACATAATACAAAACTGAATAAGACAGCAATTTGCTCCATTTCTACTAAACTTAAAAGAAAGCGTATATTGCTATCTGTTGTTAGTGTTTTTTAGGTCAGAGTTGATTTGAGACATGTATGAAGTGTTTTGGTATAGTTTTAGTGCATTTTGAATTAGATTAACTGTGGTGCCAGGTTGAAAGTTGGTTAGGAGAACTGTGTGAAGAGTTTTGAAAAAGTGACCCAAATATTGAGAAATGAGTCCAAGCGATTGTATAAAATAAATAAATAATAAAAAGCAAATTTGGCCATTAACAGCTGTACAACAATCTCTGAGGGAGTAACATTCCATCTCATTTTATTTATACGGTTTCAAACCAAAATCTAATTTCTTGGAAGTCAAACTGCATTTATAGGTACAATAGTGACACAAAATGAAGTAGAAAGTTAAAGGTCCATCCAGGCAAATTAGAATGTTGGTTCGACAACATCACTTTGCACATGCTTACAGTGGTTCTCCTGGTGACCCACTGCTGTGCACATTTAGCATGTTTCCTTTATTTGACTCACTCAGTTCAGTTCATGGAGCTCTTTCCAGTCACACTTTATATTAGGCGTCTTTAATAAGTACTTACATCAAAAATTAAGTACAATGTACTTATTGTGTTCATGTGGTATTGCAAAACATGTTTGCTGCAGGTTTGGTGGTATGAGTAGGTTTAAGGGTGGATTAAGAGGTAGAGGAAGGGTCAACAGTATTATTATAATTATAATTACGGAAATTGATTACAGATTTAATTACATGACGGTATTTTTTTTTAAATACAAGTCAATATTTATAAGTAATACAAGGAAATATATAAGTGCATTGTACCAAATGGTCAGTTTAAATGTTAGTACACAGTAGCTAAAGACACCTAATATAAAGTGGGACCCCTGTTAAATAAAGACAAGATACAAAAGTGTGCAGAGCAGTGTGTCCCCGGGACCGGAGTTGAGAACCAATGTCTAGGGAACAACAGTGAAGAACAAACCATCTTTAAATGAGCCAGGATGTTTTCGGTTCCTGATCCTCCCCAATGTTCTCTGTGAGGAAAGACAGCATATGACAATGTGATATCAAAAAAACTTTATCTCTGCATGCTTAAAAATGTAAAAGGTTCTTTGATATTTAATAACTTGAAAATTATTACCATTCTTAGTTTATGTTATCTAAATTGATAACATTCCACATAAACATCCCATGGAATTACAAAAAACGCTTTTAATGGTTTGAATGAAAACAGATTTGTGCCTTTACTGACAGAACAACATGAATGGAAAGCTATATTTAACATTGCTATAATCCTGTATAAAACAGAGTTTGATTAGGGCTTTTTACATTTGAATTAGGTAACCCTGGACCATTGTAAACTGAACCCTGGGTTATTGTGTTTCACACTGATCATCGCTGATCTGCTGCGGAGCAGGGTTTTATAATCCCGGGTAAAAAGCGATACTAAACCCGCTTCTAAATTACGAGTGTGAAACGTTCCTTTACCCGGGGTTAAAAGTGCGGTTTAGAACGACGATAACCCAGGGTTAAGCGCAGTGTGAAAAGCTCTGTTGTGGATTCAGCAAACTACATTAATTCAAAAGCATCCAAGTGGTTTAATAACATAATAATCTGAGATAATAATCTTGCCTTGCGTCCCGGTTTGTGTGCTTGCTTTTGGTTGGCCGCCTTCGCTTCACTGACCAGTGTCAGCGTTTCTGTTTGGAGTTCGCTTGGCAAAGCATCAAGATTCAAACTGGTGACTGCAGCACGGTACGATTGATTCCTGCGGTTTCTCCTCAGCGAAAACCCATCACCTGCATCGCTGTCATAGTCCTCCCAGGAGATATCTGTGGCCTGCAGGGAGACGGGCAGGGTCACCACTGTCGTGTGGTGGCGGTTTTTTGGGCGGCTAGTCACAGCCAGGTTCTTGGGAATGAGCTGTTGAGTGCCCAGCTTCAGAGCTGCATTACTCTGGGTGCTGAGCACTACAGTTCTCCTCTCATCTACTGGTGAATTGACAGTGGACAGGTTGATGCTCGAAGCCGAACGTCCCGGGGGCTGGTCCAGCGTAAGGGCTGAGCTGAAATAGCTCCCCGGAACAAGAAGAGACTTGTCACCCACTGAGCCATCAGATTTTCTGTGAGACATGGCACCTTTACTTGGTTTCCTGTTTGGCTGGTTGAAAGGGTTTTTCACTTATAGAACATCAGATTGGGGTCTCCAGCAGACCACTGCCAAAACCTGTTACAACAGAGATAGATTGTTGGTGGCCGATCTGAATGCTGACTAATGATGCAGCTTGAATCATAATGGCACCTTGTTAGTTCATTGGCCAGAGGAGAACTGCCCCCCCCCCCCCCTGCCTATTCGCCACCCTTTTTCATTCAACAAAGTACTTAATGAAGTGAAAGAAAATGTTTTTATAAACTAGATTTTGCTCATGTTTAATATAATTACCTAATATTAAAGATTAATACTTTCATCTAAAGTAAATGCAGCAACATATCGATCTTTTCACTCGAAAACAAAAGAAACCAATATTACATAAGTCTTTTTTTAGACTTTATTTATAATAATGATAAATCAGCATACATTTTAAACAGTTTACTATAAACAAACAAAACTCTCTCTCTCTATATATGTATATATATAAGTCCAGTCACGTTTATTTATATAGCGCTTTATATATAATAAAGATTGTTTCAAAGGAGCCTCACATTAATAAACAGGAAAATAACAGTGTTAATAATAAAATCCATAAATTATGAAACAAATTCAATTGCAGCTGTGAAGCAGCTCTACAAAAGGTAAGTGCCATTATTCAGTTAGTTCATTCAATTAAGTTCAAAAGCATAATGTTGCAAAATTAGTGTCATTCTCCAGCTCAATTCAGTCCAAATGTTGTTCTCATCCGATAGTGTCAGTGCATTAAATCGATTACTGAATACTAATTTTCTTTTAAAACTTAAAAGTATCAAATAATATATTTATGTACAAATATATAACATTTTATGATGAGAAATATTTTATGAGTAATGAGAATTATGCAATAGACATATCTTTCCGTTATATGCCACACAAATGTGAATTTTATTTTAAATTTGAGTTCACAGTCTAAGTCTCCCTGTTCTTGTGCAATGCAAATAAGAAAATATGCTGCATGTAGATCTGTTTTAATTATTTATATTATATACGTTTCAGCATTGCCAAAGCGTGATACTGCACTTACGCTAATAACGCTGCCTGTTATTTTTCCAGGAACCCAGGCTGTCTCACATCTGTTTGGAATGTCCCTTGATCACGGAAACAAACAGGTGCAATCATAAATCATGGGAAATATTTGAAAAGCCTTGCATAATAGCCTCACATAAACAAACAATTATGCCACTTGGGCAACAGAATTAGTTCAGTTGCCATTTACACTAAAAAATAAAGGTTCCAAAAGGTGCTTTTCACATCAATGTCTTAGAAGAATCTTTCAGTGAGCATTATTTTAACTTTTTTTTTCTCAGTGTGAAGATTAAGAATATTTTTTTTCCTCAATACTACAATTGATCTGAAGATCTGTTTCCCCCCTCCAGTGTGTAAAGAAACTTTTGTGCAATGCAAAGCTTCCATGGATGTTAAAGGAACCATATGCCATTTGCCAAAAACAAAAAATTAATTGTACAGATTGACATTATCAAGTAGCCTGTGTTAATGGCACATAGGGTCCAAATAGATAGGCTACGCTATAATATTATCAAAATGTAATAAAAAGTCCAAACTGTTAGTCTGACTGAACATTGTTCTTTAGAGACGTTTTGACACTATAATATAACGTTGGATAAAACTATATAGACACGGTGGGAATCTTTTAACACACATTACTGATCGCGGTCACCTGGATAAACAACTCAACTGTATTTCACGCCCGGACAGACTTCAACAGCACTTTCAGACTGTTTAAAGGTCACGCATAAATAATAAATGGACTTACCCGGTTAATTCCACATGGACTGTGCTTTTAAAAGTGTGAAGATGTCAGATGTCCCTGCATGCAAGGACCCAGAACATATTATATGTTTAGCAGACCTTCAACACATTCCTACGCCATCTCTGTATTACAACGCAATACGTCACTCCAGGTGAGTCGAGAAACACCCACCGGTGATTGAGCTTACACTTCCTCAAACTCTCACACTTCGCAGAATCTTAATTCTGAATCTAAATTCTTCTTTTCGTACAAATTAGATATTGATTTGAGTACTTAAGACCAGACCGACTATGTTTAATCAATTTTATAATCTACTGGTTTTCCAGTAGCGTCCTTCAACGGTAAACATGCACATTGCGCCATCTGCTGGTGAAGTTTGACACTATATTAACACTTCGCTAAACCCCGCCCCCTTCGTTTGTCATGATTTCATGACTGTTTCTGATTCTGAATTCATGAAGTAAACCTTCAGTACACCGTTTTAAAGTGAACATGACGTGTTTTTTGTAAAAATTTCCCATGAGACTATAAATCAGCTATTTTGGGAGTGTCCCAAGACCAAATATTTTGGAAAGAACTGAATGGAAGTAATTACCTACAAAGAAAAGCTATATGATTATTGTTAACTTTGAAGAAGTTGATGTTATAAACTAAAATGTTTTTCATTTGATGGTGATAAAAATCTTTTGTTTATTTTATTTTATTATTATACTTGTCCGTTACTATATTCATAAAGTCAAATGAATGAAAAAATGCCAAATTCGGAACAATTTAAAATGAATAATACAAATATATTTATAAAACAATATCAAAATGTAAAAACTTAAAAACAAAGCAAAACTACACAGCTGTTTAACAGGTACAAGTTATTTCTGTAAAATGCCTTTTTTCTTTCTTTCTTCGTTTTTTCCTCTTTTGTTTACCCCTGACTAGTATGGTAAATGTACTCCTGTATGTAAATTATGTTCTGTTCTTAAAATGCAATAAAAAATGAAGTAACTTTAATTGAAGTGGATTCTTCTGATACACATTAGGCTATAACATTTTCACTTGTCTTGTAATGCCTGTTCAAATGGACTGGATATGAATATTTACAATTTATAGTCAACAATGACAAATTCTACTAACATCCAGCAATCAGGTTTAAATATTTGAGGTTTAGGATATTATAAATAGGCCTATATAAAATATCTATAGGCTGTATTTATAATGTGTATGTACTGCCTATAGCCACCTATCACATTAATGTTAAGTTATTTCTTGCTTGCATTTATTTGTAACATTCACTTCTGTAACTTAATTTGCATTCATGAACATTCTGCAAAAAACTAATACATTTTAAAAAAGATTAGCCAATATAGAGCATCTTTGGAATGTCACTGAATTGATATGTCAGACTGCTCCTTGTTTAACAGTGCAAGCCTGAGCAGCTGAATTGTCACTATACAGGCCTATATGGAGTGTTTTTTGTAATGTATATTAAATATTTCACAGGCAAAAATTCTTTACAATTTTTATTACATTACTTGTTTTGCCACTGGTAAAATTAAAGTTTACAATAGTCTGCCTATGAAAGTCAGGCTGAAAACAGAAAAAAAAACAAACAAAAAAACATGTAACTGATATTATAGGGCCGAGTTTATAAGCATTTCTGTATGGAGTAATTATGAATAGAAAATCTTCGAATGGCAATGGGGATCACATCTTTGATTTCAGCATCATTATGGCATCTGATAAAAGCAGAATGTTCCCAAACTCAAGGAGGGCCATGCATTTCTTTTTTTTCTTTCTTTTTTTTTTTTTTTTTACAGTTGTACAGGAAAAAAACAACAACACTTAAAATACATCAAGTCTAACCATCGCACAGTGTATGACACAGGATAGACAAATTACATTTATATATGCATGTGTATGCATACACATATACTTTCTCACACATGCACTCACACGTACAGATTCACAGCCGGCACTTTTCTGATGTCTAGTTACTCTAAACACATTAACAATAGAGAATAAGCAGAGAAAGAAAAAAAAGCGTATTTTTTGGGGGGACCGCAGCATGGCTGAATACAATGTCATGATTTCATGACATTAAGCTACCAACATCATTTCCCCTCCCATTGTAAACGTCCTATGTAAATCTCAGCACAGATAACTTTTAATTAAAGATGCAATAGAGTATTTAAGAGATTGGCTTTGTATGGGTTTTAGCGCTGGTTTGATGGATAGGTCTGATAAAAATTGTCTGGGAAGACTTGCTATGGCCAAATTTCAATTGTGATCTCTGACACCATCATCTGGTGAAATATTGCTGTTGCATTATGTACAGTGAACCCATTGTTCTAACATCCAAAGAAATGTAAAATATGTATACTTGATATTTCCAAATTGCACAATTATTTAATATATAGAAATAAAGATGTACCATAACACAAAGCATCACTTATTTTGTGCAAGAATACACCTGTTCAGAACTATCATACTTCGTAGATTATAACCACATGAAGTCAATTTAAAAAAGCATTCAAGCAGAGTACATGTGATTTCCTTGACATATATTATCTCTCTATACATAAAAATACTACTAGAGATTTGAAATGAGACGTAAAACAAGTATGTGTGAAGCTGGGAGTGTGAAGCTAATGTATCAGGTGGGGAGTGCTAAAAAATATTTTCAGAAAAATAATTTTAGAAATAAAAATAACTTTTTAGTTCTCAAGACTGCTAAATAATCATATACAAGACCTGACCATAGTAAAACATTAGTTTAATTCTTTTTTTTTTTTACTCTTTAACGGAGCATCTTCAGGGCTAAATAACATTAAGAGACTGAAGAAGTGATGATGAAGTCGTCGAGCAAGCAGAAGGTGGTCTGGTGACCCGTCTGTGGTTTGTGTCTAAAGGGTCTGGCGGATTCTGACCCGTGTCAGCAGAGAGTTGTGCAAGAGTGATGAATGTGAGTTTACTACTGTTTCGCTATGTCGCCTTTCCTTAAAATGATCTGCCGTTGCCACGGCGCCAGCTTGGTTTCATCATAGCCTAGTGTTCGTAGTCGCTCCTGTTCCGACTTCTCCTCGTTCTCTTTCTCTTTTTGCCGTCGTTCCTCCTCTTTTCTGCCGGGATGAGAAAAGAAAAGGAAGGTAAAGGAGGGTACATTAACATGTTTTAGATCAAATTACATATAATGCACATTAATACAATCAAAATGTAGCATAGTCTTGATTGAATAGAAACTGCCTCTAAAACTACTATTAGTACCGCAACTATCACAAGCCAAAGTCTTACCTTTTCTGTTCCCTGTCCATCCAGGAGTGAATAAAAGAAAATAGAGGATTACACGTATATATGTGTGTGTGTGTGTGTGTATTTTAAAATGTTTGTACAGATGTCACTACAACAGTCAAAAACACTACAACAGAAAATACAGTTTTACTTACTTATTATCACTTTGGAATTATAGTCCACAAAAGATATTGAGAGTAAAAGACAGAAAATTCACAGATTTGCATGGAAGAAACTTCAGGCATAACTTTTAGAGGTAGTACTATCTGTCTTAATCATTAGGTTTGCCATCAACAGAAAAACAAGCAAAAAAACAAAGCTAATACTTTCTGATATTAGAAATGGGCAAAAGTTCCATTTATCTGTAACCCTCTGGGGCTCTTCGCATGACGGTCAAAAAAGACAGGGTTTTTTTCAATGAAAGGAATGTACTATATTTTAGTTTGATACTTTTTATTTTATTTAATATTTTGTATTTTTAGGGGATTTTATAGTACTACATTATATTTACGCAGTAGTTATAATCCATGTATTCACGTTTTGAGTCATAATCATAAATCTTGACTGCTTTAGAGTACAGACTTAAGCTTGATCTCATTTCAAAGACGACACTTGGCAGATTAAGTGAAAAAGTAAAAAAAAAAGTGAACTTAAAAAAAGTTACAGAATTGTAAGTTTATTGTTATGAAAAATTCACAAAAATACAATTTTCAGTTTTTATATGAAATCTATATTTTCAAAAACACGTTTAACTCTAAACCTGCAAGAAAATCAAAGCCATAAATCTAAACAAGTTGTGTTGAACTTGATATCTCAAAAAAAAATTGCTTTCAGTAAGATTTTGTTTGGCCGCAGTATCAAAAGTTTTCACTAGATGAAATAAGTCTCCCATTAATTTCCAATGCGGTACATTTTTTTTATTTTTTTCAATGGGTAATTTTTGACCAGGATGAGCACAAGTGTGACTATTTTTTTCAGGACCATTTAACCTTTTCGAATCATGTCCATGATTTTTTTGTGTATGTTTACAGAGCAAGTGCCAAAACCTTTACAAAGTTTTAAACCATTTCAATGAAGTAAAAAAAAAAAAAAATCAGTTAAAAAGGACAGAAGAGCTCCAGAGGGGTTATGATTGTTCATAGTAATGAAATAAACACTAATGTGATGAATGAGGTTTACAAACAGTAAACAGAAAAACACAGGAGACAAAAAGAAGGAAAGAGAAAGCCAAAAGCAAGAGGCCTAGCTTTAACTTACTTTTCTTCATCCATCTTTTTCTTCATAATATCTCTCCTCCAGGCAGGCAAGGAAGCCAGACGGGCCGCCTCTTCCTCAGTCTGTCACAAACAGGAAAGAAAGACACATAGCTGAGGATGAGATCAGCAAAGGTTTTTTAGGTTAATAACATTTCATTGTAGACAACTTCAAGATCAATTTTGATGTCACTACAGTGACCTCAAAAAAAAAATCACAAAGCATTGGAGTGCATACTGGTGCTGTCGAATCTGCCAGCTGGAGTGCACAAGATACCCACCAGAGGGCACTCCTTCCTAGTCCAATACTATCAGATCATGAACTTCATTTCCCATAACTCCTTGCCTGGACTCATTATGTTGTGACAACATTCAGCATTCAGTCTCATTACCTTGTGAAACTCTGCCTATATAAGCCCTGTATTTTTCACTTATTCTTTGTGAAGCCTTGTTAGTGTCACACTGTATTTCTGTGCGTTTCTTCTGCGTCTGGATCTTCAACCCACGTGTGTTAGAGCAGTTCATGACATGTACACTCTCTGAATAAAAGGAACAAAAGCTGTCACTGGGGTGGGACCCTTTCAAAAGATACTAATATGTACCTTTATGGGGCTAACATGCACCCCTTTGGGGTAAATAAGGTACAAAGGTGTACCTTTGGACCTGGTGACAGCTTTAGTACCTTTTTTTTTTGGAGAGTGCATGTACAAGTATCTTGAATGCTAGAATAATGGAAACACTATAATGCTCAAGAACTACATTTTATAATGTGACGTATAATACATAAATCTAAAAATAAATATAAATAAAAATCCTTTCAGAGTATAATTAAACAGGATATAGTTTTTTTATAGGCCTACATGTGAAAAAGAGATCCTGAATGTTTCTATCAGGCCATGACATGTTCAGGATACTGAACATAACGACAGTATAGCAAAGCAACTCATAGTATTGTGCTTATTTACATTTACAACCAGTCTAAACTCGAGGTGAACTCGGTGCTCCAGTGCAACCACAACTCCTCATACATGGTAGCATCCTACTATTTAAACAAATTCCATTGTTTTTAAACAGAATATGCCACCAAAACCCTTTAACACAATCTTTTTAAAAAATACACATTTTCTGTATACACTCCCCAATAAAGCTTTTCTTTCTTTCACTCAGACAGGTAGTGTGTGCACAGTGTGAAAAGGGATCTCCTTCCTCCATTCAGATGGTAACTCTATCCCAGCAGAGGGGGTGGCAATCTTCAGCTTCTCATTTCCCCTCCAAACGGATTGATTACCTCAAATGCTACCGTGAAATGCTATTGGTAACAGCCAGAGTAAACTAATCCGTGAATTAATATTTCATTATTCCCCTGGGAATTATATGGCAAGAAAAAAAAAAGGGAAAAATACTAAAAATGCCAAAGATGAAATGCTTTGATAGATGCAGAAGTTTAGAGGGTGCAGCTAAATGAGCTGTTCTTTCATCATAACTTCCATTAATAATATATAATTGCTTTTCTTTAAAATGTTGGGAGCCTTTGGATTTTGTCTAATAATTTGGAAAATTTGAAACACATTAAATGACATAAAAATAGTATTTAACCTTTTCAAGAAAAAGGCTATACTGAATCTATAGAAGGAAAAGGAAATCCATTGCTGTAGAGAACACAGTTACCGTTGAAAGTTTGTAGTTGAAAGATAAGTAAAACAAAAAAACACGGGAAAAAAAAACCCTGTAACGAAACTTCCAGAGATCGGGCTACTCCAACAGAGAGATAAATGTATTCGTACAGAGAAATATTTTGGTCTCATGAAAATGTCATTATTTACCTGAATTCAAAAGAATTTATATTTTGCATTAAAAAATACAGCATATTTTGTACCATTACGCATTTCCATTATTTTCATTAATTATTTAATTATTTTAATTTACATTAGTTTACCCCAAAACTGTCATTATGGCATGTGTCCAGATGATTTTGATTTTTGTTTTAATCTGCATTATGGTATAAAAAAGGCTTGATTTCCTTTAATCAAAATATAATATTACTTTTGACATTGGGGGAAATATCACCTGACAACCTGATATCTGATATCACCTGATATCACCTGTGCAATTAAACTATTTGAGTGTCTATCATATAATCAGAAATAAAACATTCACTTTTACCTTAAAATACAGCATGGTTTTAACATGGTGTATATTTAATATGAGCCATTATATACTTTTCTAATTGACATACTTTCAATACTGCTGGTGTTGACTCACACTTCCTACAGTCCTGCCTTCTTAAGAAAATGGCTGCTAAATGCCCTCAAGAACACAGCTTGAGATTGACTCCAAAAATAGCCGTGATGCCATAGTTAACTCTCTAATTCTTATTTAACTCTTTAGCTAAGTAAGTCCATGGAACCTAACAAGAGTTAATTGTAGGGCAATATATAACTGTACTAAGCAAACATTAAATGGTAAATTCAAGTCACTAAGTAAAATATATGTTCTTAAAAAGGTGCCCAATCATTTTAATATTGTTATAACAGGAAATCACAAATTAAATGATCTTGACTTATGTACCCAATGATGAACTTTAGATTTATTTATTGTGTGTAAATTTCTCCAAAAATGAATAAACCATCAAACTGACACTTCAAACATGGCTAGATGGAACAAAACTGTAACAGTTTAATAATTTAAACCTCAACGTTAGGTGTAAAAAAAAAAAAGCGTATGAATATCAATGGCAATAAAACCTTTGCAGTTAAGTAGAAATCCATCTGCTTTTTAAAACCTCTCAAAAACAACATTGCCAAACACAACTGCTAACAAAAGACAATAAAACTGAAAGATAAAAAGGTCAAGAATGCTCATACACAAATGCATCATGGTTGTAAATTAAAACATTGATTATGTTCAGAAACTAAGAGCTGTGTATTCTTACCTCAAAAGAACACTAAGAAAAGAGGGAACACATTCACTCCTATCCTAAAAAAATTTGCCAAATAATTACGCAACATGCAAAATAAACCATTGAAAACAGATGATGTAAAACATATTGTAACTGTAAGTTATGTTAATAGGCTTATGTGATAGATTCCTATACACTCAATTGTAAGTCATACAAATACCAAACAATAGTTCAAAGTTACAAAAATCAAATGGCTTCTTTTAATGAATGAATCAGAAAGAATTCAATCAATAAGCAAAATGATGTTTAAAAAATGGTCAGAATAATCTTACATTTTAATTTCAAGAAAATGTATTTTGTGCTTCAAAGTGTGAGCTGATTATTTTATTGTTTTATATATATATATATATATATATATATATATATATATATATATATATATATATATATATATATATATACGCACATATATACACTCACTGAAAAGTTGATGTTCTGCTAAAAGAGACTGTGATCTTTCCATCACTTCACCCAGTGAGATTAGGTGCTATGATATTTCTATGTATTTATTGTTTTATCTGCATGACAGCAGTTTCCAAAACGTCAATATTGAGTTTTTACACCCCAGCTTACAGTTGTTCGTAAGAAGTCTGATGACAAATGATGACAGGACATGTGGTTAAATTTCTTTTAACAATCAAGACCTCAACATTTTCTAGAACTAAACTGCCTTTCTGACCCAACTGTTTGCTGATCTGCTTAACACAAGCATTTATTCTGTCTCCTTATAATTGTGTTTCATCCTTCAAATAGTTTGACTTGAGAAGTCATATGTCAAACATCTCAGCTTCCTTCTCTTTCCAGAAGGCGAAGCTTCGATCAATATATCTAATAATTTCCTCATTGCTAAACTCTTTAAGTTCATAAATAAGCTTGATGGAGTCCTCATTGGGCTCCTCTTTGGTATTTGCTGGGCCCTGTTTGTTCACAGTGTGTGGGGCTTCCGTCTGAGGGCTTTTAACTGTTATGGTTGCTTGCGTTACTGTGTTTTCTGACTGTGCTGCAATGGGTGGTAGTTGAACTTCAGTCCGACTCTTCTGTATTGCTGTATCATTTTTAATGTTCTCCGCTGAGTCTTCTGAAGAGCCCTGTTGGGTGGCCATAGCACAGTCATCTGAAGTTGGTCCTGGGTGTTCAAAGGGGACGTCTGGTGGTGAAATACCTGAGAGACCTGCATCTGGAGCCCTTTGTGATATGCTTACTGATGCCTGCAGAACCTCTGGAGGAAGAATGAGCTCAGCAGCTTCCAGCAGCCCACCACCCTCAACAGAGTCACCAAAATACTTCACCTTGATATCTTCAAATCCATCTGACCAATCACGTTTCCCTTTCTCAATACTCTCCATTACCTCTCGGTGGAACTGGCGGATCACTTCCCATGGGTGACTGCCAAGTCTGTCAAACATTTCATAGCAAAGCAAGTGGCGGAACTTCCGCTCAGTGCGTGACATGTTCATCTCAAGAAGCTGGAAGTAGCCAAGCATGAAAAGGTCAAGGGTTAGACTCTCATATTGAACAGGTGACCCATTGATATGGGGAAGGAAGTGCTCAGGCCAGTAGATCATCTGAGCTCGACTGAGTCTCCGGATTTGTCGCGTGGGCACCTGGCTCATAATGGTCCTCCAGTGGCCAAGAAGATTTCCCACAACCTGCCTCTGTTTCATGATATACAGCAGTTGGTCATCCTCAGTTTGCATGGTACCATCTGGCTTAGCTAGGTTTTGATAATACAGGGAATGACAGTCATTCTCTTCAACACTTAGAGTCTTCCCTCTTCCTGAGCACTTATAGGATTCAGTCATTGTGTACTTTCTCCAGTGTTCCAGGAACAGAAACACAATCCTCTCCTTTCGCATCTCGATGCACTCCTGGACGTAGCTCAGGTCCGTTTGCACCTCTAGACTGCGGGTGAGCTGTTCTGAGGTTAGTGGATTCGTAGAGATGTCAGGGAGGTCATGGTGTTCTGAGTCAGATGGTTCTGTTCTTTCAGACCCAGTGTACATTAAAGTTGCGTGGGACTGTGTTATAGGTTCCTCATTCACCAATGGTAAATTTGAATCTTGCTCTATTAGTGACCCATCTCCGATTTGTGAGTTGCTCTCACTGAGAGAGAAAAGCAGCTCATCCTCCAAGATGGGCTCTGATGGGTAGCTACATTCACTAACTGCCGGCAAGGACCTTGTACGTTTGTATACGCGGTTCATTTTGTCATCCTCATACTTTGACTGGCTATGAATTTCATAATTGGCTTTCAGGTTCTTCACAGACACACCACACTGCTTAATCTCCTTCTCGACATCCTCTCGAGTGGAGAATGATTGAGATCGACCAATGTTCCCAGAGGCCACCGTATCTGAGATCCCTGTCTGGCCACTCTTCAGACCTTCGTACGTATATCCTTGAGTGATCATTTCCAAAATATCGATCTCCTTTCCACCCAAAGTGGCAAGCAAAATGGCCATGCTTTTGAGCAGGGTTGAGATCTTGCTGCACCAGGCAGGCAAGTCTTCTGCTTGGCCATGAACCTGTTTGGGGTTGACAGAGAAGTGGTCTTGGTTCAAAGCTGCAGACACAGGCAAGAGTTGCTTCAACTCCTGCTCCAGCTGTTCCAGATCTTTCTCCACCTCTGTCACTTTGTGCATGACCTGGAGGTTCTCAATCTGCTTCTCAATGCGGATAAGGTCGTCCTCTGTCATTAGTTCTCCAAATGGACCCAGAATAGCATTGTGTACATGAGAATAATGCCAGTCTTGGGCTTGATAGTATCCACTGCCAGCAAACTAAAGTAGGTTCAGAGGAGGGTATAGAAAGGAACAAAACAGAGGAGGGGGTGCCCTTCAGCTCGTAGATCCGATGCGTTACATACACGCTTTTTTAAGTCTCTTCACCCCAAACGTTTCAAACTTTACATGAATTTAGTGGTGCGATGATACTGCCTTGTTTTCACTGAGTTGACTTGCACAAGAAGATTCAGGCAAAAAAAACGCAAAAACAGCTTATTTGTCTTAAAATGTATTGTATAGGGTTTTGATTAGGATCTATTAATTATATTAAATGAATAATCTGGGTTATTTTCAAATGATTGTCTATGGATACAATCAGTGACATGCTATTGAATACCGAAGATTGAATACAATAATTTAAATGCAATTCAGCTTGTAAAAAAAGAAGAAGAAACAAACAAACAGGAACTATAAAATGCATACTATGGAAGTCTGGTAGGTAAGTGGGCCAGTGGATTTGAAAGCTCATATTTTTGTAAAATCACTTGAATTCCTTGAGCCATAATCTTTCCCTGTGGGACTACTTTTCAAGGCAAAGTTATGAGTTACCAACATAATCTTTGTGGATGGACTGTGCATAACTCAGTTCCATGTAAATAGTTTTTGTTTTCACAGTAAGCTGACAAATGTGTTATGACACTCCCTGGTATAATTGTGCAGATACCATCAAACTGGGTTTATTTTTAACTGGTCATGACATTAATTTAAAGATTGGTTACAACTTTGTACAGACAGGTCTGGTAAGCAATTCTATCACACCAGTTTCATGATAACGTGTAATGTTCAAGACTTGCTGGCCACTTTTCTGCTGGACTTCCATTGTAAGGGTATTTAGAGTAATATAAGTGCTGTACGTGTGTTGTACACTTTAAGTGTATTTACAGTACATGTGTCCCATTCAGTTTGATGAATACAAGTCTAAATGTAATGCGGGTAATAGCACAGCCTGCCATAGATGCTGTCCATATACACATTCATTTGAAAATGACCCAGAAGTTTCCTTACTTTATCTGTAAATTATATTTAGCTTGTGTTTCCAGGGAACTTGATCAATTTCCACTGATCTAAAATAAATAAATATTGAGAAGCTTTCTGAGCGTTAACAAGATGTATGAAAGTATAAGATAAAAATAAAAGCTTAATGAGTAGAATGAGCAAGATGACCAAGCACCAGTTGCAGTGTGAAGGGGCTTTGCATCACACCACTGAATCCCCATGTAAAAACTTAGAGCTGTCGTGCACCATCGCCAGTAAGCCACATTAAACTAATACTTCCTTAGTAAATGTCAAGCACACTTAGGCTTGTCTTTGGATAGTCACAACAGCCCCAAATTAAACACTGCATCACTCAACACAAAGTATAGGAAAAGCCAACAAAATGTCACGCTACACTATACTCACTATGAAAACCAGACCAAAACTAAAGATTGAGTATTATTTTTAAAGTCTGTCTTTGCCATAGGCTGAAAACTATGTCTGATCAGTAATATAAAACTCTTTACTTTAAGTTTTTTCAAATCAGAGCCAACTCTTACATACATGTTTTTTCCCCAGCTATTTGACTTTGTAATCAAGTAAATGCCAGAGGAACACATCAATGTATTCACAATAATTAAATAAACAAATATGTAGGAACAAAGTAGCCTGTAAAAGCGATTCGGTAATACCATCTAAGGCAAGTAGAAGTAATTTAGCCAAGCTGACTGATGCATGCTTTCATGTAAAGCAATGTTCCCTGGATAAAATATATACACATATGATACCCACACATATTATTGATTCAATCACCAATTAATATCTCATCCCAACACTAATTCTCAATCCTTTCATCTATTAACAACATATTTCTAGGATTTATGTACTGACAACTCCAGCTAACCCGTAAATGGCCGCAGTTATGAAATAATTCAGAGCTGCACAAATGTTTGCTCATTCACACAACACTGCTATGGTTACCCAAAGATCACAAACTCATTAACCAGTTTCTCATTAGGGTCTAATGGAGAAGTGAATGACCACAATTTGTTTTAAATTAATTGATCTTTTGTAAATGGTTGGATATAGTTTTCTAAAAGAGTGTATACTCAAAAATCGGTCACACTTTAGATTAGGGTCCAATTCTCACTAACTATTAACTACAACTTTTGCCTCAATAAACTCCTAATTACTACTTATTAATAGTTAGTAAGGTAGTTAAGTTTATGTATTGGGTAGGATTAAGGATGTAGAATATGGTCATATAGAATAAGCCATTAATATGAGCTTTTAAGTACTACCAAACAGCCAATATCATAGTAATCATACTAATATGCATGCTAATGAGCAGCTAGTTATTAGTGAGAATTGGACCCAAAACTAAAGTGTTATCCAAAAATCACCATGCAGAGACTCATTGCTTAGCTATCCTCCATGTAGAAACTGTAGCTCAAACCTCAATTTGAAAGTTATCATTTACATTTTAAATCATAAGCCTTCTTAAAATCGAATGAGGTGATACTATAGCTCACACTACTAAAACTACAGGAGGATACTGTTGATCTCATAAGCTGAGAAAGTGCACTCATTTCCAATTATTAATTGTAAATGTTAAATTGTTAGTCATTTTTTTATAAACAGCAGTCTATATAAACATATAAAAGCAATTAGACATGAACTGTGAGATTGGCTATGTTCAGAAGTGAATACTAGTGAACTGTATACTGCATAATATTGACAGCAGCATGATACATTGTTGTCACACGACCTCATCATGTTACATATGAGTGGCAACCAAGTATCATCTTGGAAATAAACATGCTTACTTTGTATTTTAAATTATATACTATCTTAACAGTATAGTCCAGTACAGTAACTGTACAGTCTTTGGCTTGCTCAGTTGGGGATATTCAAATTAATTAACCAAGCATTAATACCTTTGATCAGCCCTACCAAACGTGGATGTTTTTTCCACTAAGAAACAAACATTGTTATGTTATTTGATTGATACTGTGAAGCTGCTTTGATGCAATTTATATTGTGAAAAGCGCTATATAAATACACTTGACTTGACTTGACTTAACATGTCATAATTTTTGGAAGCCCGATTAAATAAGTCAAGAAATCACACCTTATATTACTTTCATTCATCACAATTAAAATGAAAGGTCAAGTGAGGTGCATTCTATGTATAAAGACAATTTGCATCCTGTGCACAATATTAATGTACTGCAAAAACAGTAGTATATTAGTATGCTTTTCCGAACATAGTGATTATTTAACATGCTTAAGGACCCCATGAAATGCCTTGACATGCAGTTTTTTCTCTTGTGCTGACGGATATCCTATTGAAATGTGAAGTGGGGCTGGCAATATTGAGGAGCTTATCCCCTTTTTTAAAAATAGCAAATAGCCTTTAGTTGATAAAACATAAAATTTGACAAAAGAGTTTTAGAATGAATAAATACCAGCTACTTTCTTTGTAACCAATTAATGTTTGGGAAAGGAAATATATTGGATCGATATTTTTGTGATGTTGGGATTGCATGCAGGTTTTGTTAACTCTTAGTAATGTAGGCCTACAAGCATATGGATGACCTTAAACACATGAAGTCAAAGCCGAAAAACTCAAATTATGATTCTGTGGGGTCTTTAAGTATGTTATGAAGCTGGGATTTGAAATCTTTGGTTAAAGTGTCTAAATGTTGAAATCTAAGCTGGATAAGAGATGCACTGCCTCAGCTTATGTTTAAAACACCCAACTGATTCATCACTCACCTTCCTCTTGTTCTCTTCCTCCTCCTGCATCTTCATTTGTAGTTTCCTCACCATCACCTGTCTCTTCCACTCTGGGATGGCTCGGCCCTGCTCGTCATGTGTGGGCACAAGATTCTCAACATCCACCACACTGGATTTGCTCTGGCCAACAGCAGTATTTCCATTGACAGTGGCTGCAAGCTGCTCACTGCTCTGTGAAACGGACAGTTTCTGGGGTGACCCACCACTGGTGGTGGGAGTGGGTGGCGTGGGTGGACAAATAGGCGGTGGAGATTCTGGCTTCGCGGATTGGGTGTCGTTGGACTGGGGTTTTGGCAGAGGCTGTGGCGGAGATGATGGACGTTCCTCCTGGAATTCAAAATGATGAATCAGAATTGAATGTTGCAGAAGAAAATATAGAAATAGTGACTGCTGAATTGAATAATAAAAAGACACTCTTAAAAACAAAGACTCTTCAATGGTTTTTCATAGCATTTAAGGGTAGGGACACAGCAAACTGACACTAAAGAACTAGCGCTGATAAAAGCGTGTGCCTGCGTGTAAATGAGACAATTGTCTATTTCGGCAAATTTATTTGTCTTTATTCGTCGTTCAAAAAGGGAAACCGACGCTGCAGGTACACAAACCGTAACACAAATCGCCCAGGAACACTCAGGTAAGACGACGTAATATTAGAACAGACTTCTATCTGTATCGGACTTCTTTGTTTGCTGTTTTGCTATTGTTCTAGTGCACTGATTCATTCTAAAAGCTGAATATAGCCAATCAGAGTTCTCTCCCTCACTGAATTGGGCCAAAAAACCCAGACAGCGTCCGAATAGAGCCAACATTGCAGAAAACACAGAAAAAACTGAGGCGGGCCGGAAGTTGGCGGCCGATTGTCAGCTTGGTGTGTTCCGGGCTTAAGGATCAGTTAACAATTGTCTTCCTAAAAAGAATTGGGTTCACTTGCAATGAGGTTAAACATTTTTTTGCGAGATTAATTATTGGCTGTCTATAGTTCTTATTAATATTAATAAATGTCACTTATCTTATAGACTTTTTTGTTTATTTTTGTACAATAACACGTTTCTTTTTGCATTTGCTATTTTATGTTCAATGTAAAATCTGATTTTTGAAGCAAACTTAACAGGTTCTGTTCTACTTTTTAAGAACTATTTTTCTTATAAAGAACCAGGGTCATATGGTTCTTTGGAAAACATTGTATGTCGCATACATTTTAAACAATGCATTACAAAAACTAAGCAATTAAAAAATTCCATCTTAATTATATCTTTGTCAGACTCAAAATCACTGTTTGGCATGTGTGATTTTACATGTATGTTTCAGACCTCTTGTTCTAGTCAAGAAATTACTGGTCAGCAAATTAAGTTTGATGAAAGGATTCGAACGCTCCAACTGTCATTTCCTCAATTACGTAACTTTGATAAATTGTGCTATTGTGTTACAGTACCAATAACTGAGTTACACAAGCGTCTCAATGAACTGGCTGAATTATCCTGGACAATAGATTTGGGGCCCGATTGCTTAGCTGCACTTTTATAATGCTCCAAACTACAACTTTAAACACTGTAACTGTAATTTTGTTCTGAATTTCATTACTTTTGTGGCCCTAGGAGTTATATTTTGGTAATACTGATCCATTTTTAATGTATCTATCTCCATAATAATAAAAACTGGAGTTTTTTTCTATTCGTATTCAATATATTATTCTTTTCTCATGTATTAAAAGATATATCCCCCCATGTCCATCCTGTCCATTGGTATATTTGTGACATATCTGATTTGGCTTTTGGTTCTATCAATAAACATCAGTATTTCTAATGCAAACAATAATACTTTACATCTCAAGCCAAACAATGGCAGTGACACCCAAATGGAGTTAGAAGTAGACAACAGCTGTAACTCATATCATAAAATAAAATACATTTCATTTCTGAGAATACATAATACAAACTTATAAGTATATAAACTATATAAACTTATAAGCTCAAAACAAACTTATAAGTAATACATTACAGTAATAACAGTGCTCTTGACAGGCGATGTAGTTTTTTCACTTTATGGGTAAGAACTAAATTTAGTAAGGAGAAAGTCAAATTAAAAAAGAAAGGGAGCGTGACCTACGTTGTTCCCCGCTGGGCCACTGTTAGAGAATACGGTCGTGTAGCCTTTAGTGTGAGGTGTCGGCTTCAGACTCTTCCCAGCTTTAATTTCGGCCAGAAGCTCAGAATTATCTCCAGTGGGGGACATCATGTTGAAGGATTTATTGCCTGAGATAAAGACAGAGGGAAACTGAGCCAGGATGAATGGATGCGTGAAGAGAAAGAGAGAGACACACCGGACAAGCTTCTCCCCTAAATATTTCATTTAAAACCCCAGACGTCTAAACAAATGTCTAAAGCACTTCGTTATTGTGCTAGTCATTAACAGTACTAATTAAAAGAATCCACTCACTAAATAAAGTTTTAAAAAGAATGGACCAAAAGTAAAGAACATTAAAAAAAAAAAAAAAACTTTCAGGCCTTTGTTGAAGTTTCAACCATCAAAATGATTTAAAACGTACATGGACATATTCTGAATGAAAATTCACAAATATATTACAATTATTCTAATTATCATAATTCTTTGCAGAAATTTGGTGAATTTGAAAGAGAACGATAGGATAGTGGCTGGCAAATGAGGACAAATGGGATTTTATGAGACTTGTGGTGTGAAAATATAGAACTTATTACATTTAAGATTGTTATATAACATAATCTACTTGACCAAATGTGGCCTCTGCTCTTTAAGTTTTAGTGCCATAATACATTGCAGTGCCAGAAAACAAAAGGTTGTTGTACACAGTGTCTAGTTACAATCTCTAAACAATCTACAAATTTTACTGTTACCATGATTTTATCCTCTTTAATTATGGAAATTATATAAAGTGAGAAAAAATACTTTTAACCACCAGAAAAGCACGTATTACGTGGTATAAATAGGTATAAATAGAACACAAATCTACTCCGCAAGAAAAAAACAAAAAACAAAGCTAAATTATGTAAAATTAAAAAATAAAAAATACATAAATAAATCTGTTTTTAAAAAAGTTTAAGTATAGACCACTGCACTACTCAAACTCTCTATGTCATTTTCAACTTCTTACAAATATAAACTGAAATAAATGAACAATATTAAAGAAATAATCACATAATGTACATCACCTGGTGTTCTTGATTTAAATCTCCAGAATGCCTCGTAACAGACGTGCTATTGTTTTGTCATGGCTGTGGTTATGAATAAGTTTTCTCAGACTGAGAGAACCAGTCAGATCTACAACCCTCCTGATTCAAACTCTCCTCTCCTCTCCTCTCCTCTCCTCTCCTCTCCTCTCCTCTCCTCTCCTCTCCTCTCCTCTCCTCTCCTCCCCCAAAAACAAAAAACACTGCGTTTGCTAACTGCCGGTGGCTCATCACAGTTAGGGGAAGTCTGAACGGATCAGCGGTAATCAACTCTGACAAGAGACGGCTGCCAAATTGGAGCTGGATTTGAAGTCCACTCACTGACCCTACGTCCTCTCCTCACTCTCACTGACCCTTCTCCTTACTCACAGTTCTGTTCTCTGATCAGCCACCCTCTCGCTCTAACTCTCCAACTCTTGCTCAGCAACCAGCTGAGAGGATTAACAGGAAAGAGTCTCACACAACACATAAACGGTGAATAACACGCCTGAAAAATATGCTTTCTGTTGATTTTCTTTCATAAAATGTCGATAAATCCATCCATGTCTACAAATTACCTTACAATGACTGTACAAATGACCATTACCCGCTGAAAAATAAACAACTTAAACCAGCCTAAGATGGCGCCATAGCTGTCTTAGCTGGTTAAAACTGCACTACTTGGTTTTCCGTCCTGATCAGCTTAAAGTGCCAAAAAACCCTTCAAAACCAGCAAACAAGATGATAAGTCATGACAGCATGGCTGGGAGCACCAGACCAAGAGCAACAATGAGCAATTAATTAAAAATTTGGCTGAAAATCACTAGTAATATGATTTAATGCTTTATCTCTTTCGGCTAATAGGTGGCGCTGTGACCAAATTGATGTGGTGTGGTCAGAGGTGATAATGACACATGCAACGTTTGGTGTCAATATGCTATTGCAGAGATACAGCCTCAGTAGTTTTGGCATCATGCCATCAATTTGTTGATGTGATATATGAGAACAGTTTCGTCTATCGACAAGAAATTCATGTCTGAAGATTGGTCCAACTGAAAACTGGACCAATCTAGGATGAGTTTGAAAAAGTAGGTTTTTAAAGATAATCAAAATGACGGACAGGAAGTTCGGCCGACTATGGGTAAATTGGTATCTATGTTCTCTGTCAAGACCAGTTTCATTGCAATAGGCTAATTTATTCAAACGTTATTTGCATTTTTGGGAATTTCAGACCCTAATGCTTACGGAGCACATCGAGCATTTCAAATTCAGTCCTATGGAGGTTTTTGCAGGTTCCCTATTAGCATTGGGTTTAAATCCATAATATTGCCAAGTAAGCGCTTTAACATTCCACTTTGAAACCAAATATTTCGCCATTGTCTTGTCAGTCAGCTCGCATTGAACTCGCCTCACTCTCGTCATGCGATAAAAGAAATCTGACTCTTGCTGCTGATCAGAGCTGCGACTCTCGTTTGCCTTCAGTTTTTAATTACAGTGTCTGTTCTCTAACTGAACAAAAAAATGTTTTACTATAAAAAATGCCATGATAGGGAAGTGATGTAATCGGTGTGCGGCTGAACACAGTGTAACCGACTATCGCAGCAAGCTAGCATCAACATAAGTGAAACTTAGGACAGTTGGTGGCGCGAAAGCGATTGACTTAGAGACTCCAAAATCACTGTGGTTAATGTTCAGACTGTCCTCTATCTGTGTGCCGAATTTCATAACTTTCCAGCAAGCGGTTCTATCGGCTGCCATAGACTTCAAGAGCAGAAGAAGAAGAAGAATATATAGGAACACTACGCACCTTCTGAGCTTTGACCCTAGTAATAAAATGCAACTTACAACATGTCATTTTCATAGATACGACAGCAATACTATATGCTTAACAACTTTTAAAGGGATGTTTGTGCAAACTCTACAGTATTTTGGAACAAATATATCATGCCCTAATCCTCAAAAAAACATTACCAAACTGACAAAAGAAAATATGGCCTAGATTACAAATACACAGTTTTGCAACTGTGTGGGCTTGCCAGATGATGTCAAATGTAAAAACTGGGTTATGAAGAAACTAGTTGAGAATCACCATTGATCATATTCAATAAATCAATTTAACTACAATTTTACTTCTGCATTTAGTACATTACTTAAAATGCATACGCAAAAATTGCTATTAAATACTAAAATATTAAATACTGTAGGAACTGATTTATTCATGTATATAAATGTTCAAGTATGGAAAACGTCTCGGTTACGTATGGTAACCCTCGTTCCCTGAGGAGGGAACGGAGACGTCTCGTCGGAGGAGTTTCCAACGAATTGGGATCACGCTAGGGAGACCAATCGACTTCGAGTGAACTAAAACGAGCCAATAAACATTGGCATGCAAGATTTGCATTCCGCGACCCGCCTACCAGTGCGCGTATAAAAGCGGAAGCAAGCGCATACACAAACGTTTTTCGCTGAGGAGCCGAACGGTGTCCAGTCCTCCGCGAAGGTACAGCAAGCATGGCGACGGGACAAGACGTCTCCGTTCCCTCCTCAGGGAACGAGGGTTACCATACGTACCCGAGACGTTCCCTTTCGTTCGGGAACTCCTACGTCTCATCGGAGGAGTTTCCAACGAATTGGGATCCCTAACAAAACGCCATGGTGCTGACCCCTTCCAGCACCTAGCTTAGCTCCCGGCATAGCAGTTTCTTACTTATATGAGGAGAGCTAGCTAGGAAGAATCACACTGCTGTTCCGCAAGACCCGCTCAGTGGATTGGATAACACTGGGAAAGCGTGCCCACCCCGTAGGAGGGAACGCTGCGGAGACCCTGCCTGCCCGAAGGGAGGTACTGGAATACACGTATGTACTAACCTGTAGGGTAGTGAAACATACGGCAGTCCTTGAGGTAGTCCCAGCCCGAGGGGTGGGAGCATACTCAGCAAGGACGACAGAACGGGTCTGTCGAGGGGAAGACACGGAGCTAACCTGGAGGGTAGCTGGAACGTGGAAGAAATGGGTCGCCGTAGGGACCACTGTTAAGGCCACCCAGTCTAATAACAACTCCTACGAGAGGTAATAGACCTGGCGCCGGGCGATCCGCCTCGCATGGTGCCGGAGGGGTGATGGAGGAACTCACGAGGTTAACCGTTTGTTGGGGAACCAACGGAGCAAAAAAGACGCACGTATCCGGCCTATGGGCGGGAATGGTGTAGCAAGCCGACACAACCTAATTCCTTGCGCTACTGGCCGTAGTGAGTACACGGGAGGAAACAGGTTCAACAAGGAGGCTATAAAACCTAGCGAACGTGTTAGGTGTCGCCCAGCCCGCAGCTCTACAGATGTCTGTTAGCGAGGCGCCTTGCGCCAAAGCCCAGGAGGAGGCAACACTCCTAGTAGAGTGTGCCGTCAACCTAGGTGGGCAAGGCACGTCCTGGGACTCATAAGCCCGGACAATAGCATCCACTAACCAGTGGGCTAACCTCTGCTTGGAGACAGCCTTCCCCTTCTGCTGGCCTCCGTAACAAACAAAGAGCTGATCTGAGGTCCTGAAGCTTTGCGTTCTGTCCACATAAACCCACAAAGAGCGGACGGGACAGAGAAAAGCTAGGGCTGGGTCTGCCTCCTCCAAGGGCAGCGCTTGCAGGTTCACTACCTGGTCCACGAACGGAGTGGTAGGAAACTTGGGCACATATCCGAGCCGGGGTCTCAGAATAACATGAGAAAGGCCCGGACCGAACTCTAGGCACGATTCGTCGACCGAAAAAGCCTGCAGATCCCCTACCCTCTTAAAAGAAGCCAAAGCCAACAGGAGAGCTGTCTTCATAGACAGGATATTCAACTCCACCGAAGGCAAGGGCCCAAAAGGGGGACTCTGGAGTGCTCTGAGCACCAGAGATAAGTCCCAAGAGGGTACGGGGTGCAAATTACGAGGAGTATCGTGTCGTGATGAGCGGCTATTGCGGCAACATACACTTTGAGGGTGGAGGGAGACAGCCTTCGCTCCAACCCATCTTGCAGGAAGGAAAGCACGACTCTGATCGGGCAAGTTCGGGGGTCTTCCCGGCGGGAGGAACACCAATCGACGAACAGGTTCCACTTCAACGCATAGAGGCACCTCGTAGAGGGGGCTCTAGCGGAAGTGATGGTGTCTACCACAGCCTGTGGTAGGCCACCTAGAACCTCCGCGTCCCGTCCAGGGACCAAACATGTCTCCAGAGGTCTGGACGCGGGTACCACAGGGTGCCCCGTCTCTGGGAAAGGAGGTCCTTCCTCAGAGGAATCGGCCAAGGAGGGGCTGTCGCGAGGATCACGAGTTCCGCAAACCAAGTCCGGTTGGGCCAATACGGCGCAACGAGCAGGACCTGCTCCTCGTCCTCCCTGACCTTGCACAAAGTCTGTGCAAGAAGGCTCACTGGGGGAAATGCATACTTGCGAAGGGCCTGGGGCCAGCTGTGTGCCAGTGCATCTGTGCCGAGAGATCCTTCGGTCAGAGAATAAAACCACTGGCAATGGGTCGTGTCCGGAGAGGCAAACAGATCTACCTGAGCGGCTCCGAAGATTCCCCAAATCAGCCGGACCACCTGGGGATGGAGTCGCCATTCTCCCGGAAGAGGCGGCTGCCGTGAGAGCTCGTCGGCCACACGGTTGAGCACACCCGGGATGTGAATGGCCCGAAGCGACCTCAGATGCTTCTGACTCCATAGGAGGAGATGGCGGGCAAGTCGCGACATACGACGGGAGCGTAGACCACCTTGATGGTTGATGTACGCAACGGTCGCAGTGCTGTCCGTACGGACCAGTACATGTCTGTGCAGAAGCAGCCCCCTGAAGCGGCACAGAGCTAAGCGTACTGCTTGCAACTCTAGGCAGTTGATGTGCCAATGCAGTTTAGTTCCCGTCCACAGACCTGAAACTGCATGCCCGTTGTACGTGGCCCCCCACCCGCTGGCAGAGGCATCTGTGAACACAACAGCATGCCTGGACACCTGGACTAAGGGAACTCCGGCCCTTAGAAACGCAGGGTCCGACCAGGGACTGAAGGTTTGGCGACAGTGCGGGGTAATGTTGACCCGGAACGTGCCGCTCTGCCACGCCCATCTCGGGACTCGATCGTGAAGCCAGCGCTGAAGCGGTCTCACATGAAGCAAGCCGAGCGGCGTCACTGCGGCTGCGGCTGCCATATGCCCCAGGAGCCTCTCAAACGGTTTCAGTGGAACCGCTGACCTGCCTTGAAAGGACTTGAGGCAGTTGAGCACTGTCTGACCGACCGAGGCCTGGGAGCGTCAGGTTCAGGTTTCCGCACCTCCTTGCCCAGCGGGAGACGAGAGTGACGAGGCCGTGGCGGCGACACTGACGTCTGAGCGCTGGGGCGAGGGGAATGAGAGCGGCGAGGCAACGTGGCGTCGCGCACTGTCATTCTGACCCTCTTGGACGGAGGAGACTGATAGCGGCGAGGCAATGGAGCGTCGTCCTGGACTACCAGTCTCGACCGAGAGTGACCCAGAGGAAGTAGAAATTGCTCTTTTATTGAAATTTTGGGTACCGCCAACCGGCTGGTCAGCCGGGGAACAGAAACAAAAGAAAGATTCTCCACCTGGCCCTCCTCCAGGGGAAGAAGGTGTGCAGAGGCACCCTCCTGAAGAGCAACCAAAACATCCTCCGGGTCGCCCGTCTCAGGGTCGCTTCCCTCTCCTCTTACTGGGGGGTTTAGACGAGCCCCGAGCGGGCTGGGCAGCTCTCTTGCGGCCGGCACCCTGCTGCCTAGGGGGCTGCTGCTTAGGCTGGGCAGGGGCGGAGGCGGCGGCAGGAGGGCGCCCTCGGCGACGAGCAGACGGAGGCGCAGCCGCAGGAGGCGGGGCAGCAGCAGCCTGTCTCCGGGGCATGATGTACTTAATAACCTCCGACTGCTTCTGGGCAGCGGAGAACTGTTGGGCGTAGTTCTCCACCGCGTCGCCGAAGAGGCCACCCTGGGATATGGGAGAGTTCAGGAACCTACTCTTGTCCGACTCCCTCATATCGGCCAGGGTGAGCCACAGGTGTCGCTCCTGGACCACAAGCGTGGACATCGCCCGTCCCAGGGAGCGTGCGGTGACTTTCGTCACCCGGAGGGCGAGGTCCGTCGCCGCACGCAGCTCTTTAAGCACCCCTGGGTCGGTACCACTCTCCTGCATGTGAGAGAGCGCCTTGGCCTGGTGGACCTGAAGGAGCGCCATCGCATTGCAGGGCAGAAGCAGCTTCTCCACACGCACTATAAGCCTTCCCAGTCAGACTGGAGGAGAACTTACAGGCGCGAGAGGGGAGCGTAGGAGCACCCCGCCAGGTGGAGGCGGACTGAGGGCACAGTTGCATAGCAACCAACCGTTCCACTGGGGGTATACCCTCGTATCCCTTGACTGCCCCGCCATCGAGAGTGGTGAGGGAGGAGGAGGGAGTCGACCTATGTTTGGCCGTTAGAGGGGCCGTCCAAGATCTCGTCACCTCCTCATGCACTTCCGGAAAGAAAGGTATCGGGGCGGGGTGCTGAGGACCAGCACGAGCCGCCCCGAGAAACCAATCGTCGAGCCGCAAGGGTTCGGGACACGGTGGAGGGTTCCACACGAGCCCGACACTTGCGGCCGCCCGGGAAAGCATAGCAGTCATTTCCGGGTCCGGCTCGGACAACGCCGCCACACCAGAAGGGGGCAACGCAGCCGATTCGTCATCCCCAGAAGATGACTGCTCTCCCTCCGATGCAGCGATCGACATCTGGTCCTCCGGCGGAGCCCCGAAGGAAACGGCTGGGACCACACGAGATGGCCCAGCACGCTCCACCGAGGGCACCGGCGGATCGTTCCTCACTGTAACCCTCAGACCACCAATGGAATTAGCCGAAGTAGCCGCCTTCTGAAATGAACCAGAAGACGAACTAGATCGGGGAATCTCCAAAGGGACCCCCCCTCGTTTGAGGGATCTCAGTCTCGATCTAAGCACCGCGATGGTCATGTTCCCACAGTGAGAACATGACTCATTCACGAACGCAGCCTCAGCGTGCGCGAGGCCCAAGCACGAGAGGCAGCGATCGTGACCATCAACCGGAGGCAGTGTCTGACCGCATCCAGAAACGCACGGGTGAAACGTCAAACCTCTGATTGAACAAAACATCACCCTTTTAGTAATTTCAGAGTAAATAAAAAAAGAAAGAAATTCATCAAAATATAATTTACATTTCAGCTATTTTGCCCAGCATTAGTTATTAAATAAATCATCATAAAACAAATCATCGTAAAAACACACTATACGTTACCTTCAACTTTGACTTGACAAATCTTCATTTATGAACTGTAACTAAATATCACGTTAATAACTTAAACAAAGGCAAACAGAATAACTTGAGCCTGAATATGAGCAGAAAAAAGAGGAGCAAGATGTTAACAATAGCTGTGCATAGTGAGGAATGATGTGACGTAGGTTGAAGGTGTTGCGTTGACGGGAGGGCAGAGTCAATAAGGCCGCCCACTGTTTACACACCTTTATACTCATTCACTACAGTATGACTCTGCAGACCAGTGTCAAATGACAGCACTTTAATAGATTAATTGCTTGTAAATTCAATACATTAATCAAAATTTTAAATTATTTTTATTCCAGAATTGATTTTTAAGAGGATGAGTCAACATGAAAAAAAAAGTTCCTATGGTTTTATTGTACATAATTAATCAGTGAATTTCATAATCTTTCATAAAAATATAAAAACTTGCTCTGTGTCTGAAACAACTTTACTTATCTGCTGATGTCATCAAGACCTTGGTTGTCAACCAACCACCTGGTATGACAAGCCCACTTTTTATAACAATTTATCATTGACTATCCTGTTTCACTCAGAAATACATCCGTAAAATGGGTTGTGAATGCCATTTCATGTTGACTTTTTTTTTTTAGATTTTTGAGTGTTTTGAGCCACAAAACAACCTCACCCACAGGCAATTTCATCAATCAAAATAGCTAAGCTGTATTAACAATCACAGCTGATGTGCCAGAGTCCCCACAGCATCTGGGAAGCCTGTGGGCTGATCGAAACTGGAATCACAGAAAAACTCACTCTGGGTGCTGTGGTTTCTTTGGCTATCTGAAGTGACTAAAATATTAATGGTAATATTGAAAATGATTGTTCATTGAAAATGAAAATGATTACTTCAGCTTGTGGTCCAGTAGCCAAACAAACAGCACACTCAATGCTCTCA
Organism: Meda fulgida; assembly: GCA_030578275.1. Taxonomy (NCBI): domain Eukaryota; kingdom Metazoa; phylum Chordata; class Actinopteri; order Cypriniformes; family Leuciscidae; genus Meda; species Meda fulgida. Next base: position 7,420,793 of record CM060623.1, read on the forward strand.
ATGAAGGCAAATTAGAAGAATTAATGTAAAGAATGAAACATATAAATGCACACACACACACACACACACACACATACACACACACATTATGAGGTTTGGGGTGAAAATACTTACTTTTCCTCTGACGGAGTGTTTCTGGAGCAGGGTTGACAGAGGGAGACAGATGCGTAGAAGAAAGATCTACTTCTTTAGAGCGATTGCATCATAAGACGAGAATAATTTGGAAAGCCAGAAGGCAGAGCAAAGTGTCCATGCAAAGGAGACAGCCAGAGAGAAAGAGAGACAGATCCCAGCAGACAGGTGTTCAGTAAGACAGGTGTGGTGAAGGCATACAAGGGGATGATGGGATGACAAATACAGTAAGGACATGGAGGAGATGAAACAAACAAACAAACAAACAAACAAACAAAAAACGAAACATAATGAAACGCAATATTGTTTTAATAACCTGTTTGCCTCTTCACTAAATACCTTTTTAAATTTTAAATCAATTCAAATGGCAAAGAAAAAAACTATTCAATGAATTGTGTTCATTATGATCTATATATGCTCTGAAAATATTTGATTGAAACAATTTATTAAATTTCTAAACGAGTAAAATGGAACAGGGCAATAAAACACCGGATTTTTGTCTAAAGTGCTTGCTCATTCAAAACTTGCCCTCGGGCGGATGGTTTGGTTGCTAGGTATTTGCTATGCAGTTGTAAAGGTGTTCTGAGGTCTTTTAGTATGCGCAGTAGGTTGCTAGGGTACTCTGGTGGCTGCTCGTATGCTTTGTGTGGTTGCTAGAGCATTGCTAGGGGGTTTCTATGGTCATCTGAATGGCTACCATGGAATTGCTAAAGGAGGTTGCAATAGTGCCCTGGATGGTTGCTACAGTAGCAAGTAAGCAGGATGTTTGCTTACTTGTCCAAGCCACTTTTACCCATTTTATTATCTGGCAGGTGAAAATTGCACCTCTCCTCATCCAGTCATACGAATTTATCAAAACTGTGCAGGACAAGTCACACACTTAACATTTAATACAAATGATTATGAGTTTGTTCAAATGTATTATCAATAAAAATAGTGATACTTGGCTTAGCATACAGTACTAACTGGATCTGTATTTGTCATCCTGCATAGCTGTCATAAATATGACGGAAGTATTAGAGATTCATTATTTCATGCTTGAGTACCTTAAAACACCAATTCTTTGCAACAGAAGAAGGAAATCAGGTGTCCAGCCAGATAGTGTTGGGCTTTCTGTCTGTGTATTCACTGCTTTTGTTTTCTCTTTCACAGGCCACCATAGATGCAAATGGATGGTGTAAATCAACAGCCAGTGAGTCTGTGTAAAGTGTTACATTTCCCTGACATAACACTGAATTGTACAACACATCATGGATATTGTCCTGTCCTGAAGACATGTCAAGTATCCCTTGGAGGAAGAACAATTAAGTAAATGGTAGAACACTAAACCCAATTTCAAAGTAACAATAGCCCATGCGCATTAATTCGTAAATAGACTTTGGAATGAGCAGGCCGCCAGATCTCATGTTAACAGGCAAGAACTTTGTAAGATTTACCTTGTGGCCATTTCTAAGTCTTCCATCTTGTGCTCTTGGAGAGCACTTGGACTGAAGCACTTAGAGAGTTGGACTGAACATGGACATGTCTACTGATATCCACAACATCTGGTTTAAATAAATGGTTTAGGATTGCAGACTAAACAGCATGAATATTTTAAATTGGATGTTAGACATTTGTCAAATGTCTTATAGACATTTTCTGCACTCATTTGTGCACTTTTGAGGGTTTTTGAAGACTTGCATGCATGAAAATTGAACAGTGGGGACCTTACGTGTAAATTGTAAACGTGAAACACACAAATCTACAGGCTTTTATAAAAAAGACTAAACAAAAGTATCAAAGTATTAAATAATTTTGTACAATCTGTCAAAGCTGTGGCATAGCATGGCTGTATTTGTCATCACTTTCTGGCACTAATAATCTGCCCTCTAGGGATAGGAGAAGATTAAAGGGGTCAAACTATGAACAAAGGGTGAAACTAGTGAAAGGGTCAAATACATAACTCCTAAGTAAGTATTGTTACTTATTTCACAGGCAAAGAGGTCAGCTAAATATAACTAAAGGCCTTCACATATAAGTCTTAAGGGGTGCTTGCATTGTCAATGGTTAGATTCAAAAAGTAGATAGACAAACCTCACTGCTGTTAGGCTAGTATTCCTTCTCCATCACTGTATCCAACTGTATCAGGCTACAAACCACTGTCTACACTCCCATTAGTAGTCATTTGCGTAAATCTGAGTCGTGGTCAACATTGTTGCATTGTCAATGGATGCTGTCACTCATATTGCCTCAAGTCGTTAACTGATAATAAATAAGTTTCAATCACTTTGTCATTGCACATTGCTGTTAGTATGAACACCCTTAGTTACCATAACAAAAACAGCCAGGTTAATTGTAAATCCTGTGACACACCAAACCGACATCAAGAACCAGTGATGTCAAAAAGTTGAGATTGAATACATCGCAAAGACTACTAGTACTTATATTCTGTGCCTGTGTGAGAGGAAATAAATGTCTATACAGGCAGTATAGAATATAGTACATATAGCCATATAGTCTACCTTCGTCTGCGGGTATACAAACCGTAAAAAAGCAGAACTTGCTTAACATTTTGAATATGTTGATCAGTTGGTTTTTACTTTCTTCATTCCAGATGTCCATCCTGTAGTGAAAATATTTGCATTGAAATGCTCAGATAGGTGAAGATGTAAAATTAAAAGAGCCATCGTTCTGTACACTCTAAGCATCACATTTTTCTTTCTTTCTTGCTCTCGTGCACCCGTTCAATAAGTTGAACAGCCAATCAGAGTTGTCCCTTTCACCAACTGTCTGACGCCAATTCAACATAACCAACTGGTCTAAAAGTTGCAGACGGAGTCCAACAAGTGCCGACAGTGTGGAACAGACCGCAAAAAACTAGACTGACAGCCACTCAACAAAGCCCGACTTTGGCCGATTGCTGACCGTCGGCTTGGTGTGTTACGGCCTTAAAGGGATAGTTCAACCAAACAGATCTCGGGCAAATATCTTCCTTTGTGTACATCAGAACAAAGACATATATGCAGGTTTGAAACAATTTAAAAGTGAGTAAACGATGACATAATTTAAATTTTTGGACAGTAAGGACTGTTTAATTGAAAGGCACCAAAAACAGAGTGTAACCGCAACAGCTTGCTTGTGTTGTGCTTTCACATTGACAGCATATTGTTACTTGGTATGAAATATACAATGAAAAATGAATGCTGTTAATGTATGACCCCTTTAAACAATTTATATCACCTTTCATTTCCTAGAGAGATAAAAGATTGTGAAGTTCTGGATGAGATGGTGTCAGTACTCACTGCTGGAGGAGGAAGACATGCGACGCTGGGAAGGGGCTGGTGTGCTGGTGGATGGGAGAGGAGGGGGCAGATCCGATGGAAGAGGTGGAGGAGGAGGTGGAGGAGGAATGAAGGTGCTGCTGGGTGGGGGAGGTGGCGGAGGAGGAAGGGGTAGATCCTCTGCGGTTCCTGTCCCATTCTCAGGAGCAGGGGCTTTGTCTGCAGAGTCCTCCAACAGTGCAGAACCCTGTAGAGAGAACCGATGAGCATGGAGCATTCACATGGACTCCACATCTTTTTTTCCAAAAACCTTAATTTGTGTTCAACTGAAGAAAGAAAGTCATATACATCAGGGATGACATGAGTGTGAGTAAATGATTAGAAAGTTTTCATTTTTGGGTAACCTATACCATTAATATACAGAGACCACTGTAATTGAGTAAGGTATTTGTAAAACTGTTTCCCTGAAAAGTGTGAAAAATGTGCAACAACCCTTATGAAAATGAATTATACTTCAAGTTCATTTTATGATGTAAACTTAAGGAATGTTCAAGTATATTTGTAAGTATATGTAGTTAGTATTCTAATATCAATGCACTAGTAGTAAACTTGTAAGTGTACTGTTTCAATACTGCTTGGGACTATTGGCTTCACAGCCGTTTCCACTTCATGGGTTCAACATTTCATTCGGTAACATTAGGCAGTTTTGATTTATATGCTGTTTAATGTTTGATGATCAGATCACGTTGTTTTACATTTGCTTAAGTAAAGTATACTTTAAGGAAAGAGGACAGTAGATTTTAAGTAAATTCCTATGTACAGCAATGGACTAGCCTACACAAAAATTCAGATGCTCAGAATTATGAACATAGGAAGATATCATTATAAATCAATATTTTCAATGTAAGTTGTAATGTAAGTAAATAAGACACAGTATGTGAAACTATGTGAAAAAGTAGTGTATTTAATGACTACTCAATCAAAAGATTAAACACAAATACAAGCCAAGCAAAAATATAAATACAGATAATATCGGAATATTTTAAAATTTAAAAAAACAAATTTCATTATATTGTATAAAAATTCCAACTTCTAGTATCGATAATAATTTAAAAAATGGTCCCTCCGTTTGTGCCGAACATCATTAGCTCCTGCATGTCATATCAAAGCTAGTGTCAGGGTTTTGTCACTTCTGTCTAGTTCTTGGTTTTAGTGACAGAGCCCTGACACTCCTGTTTTGTCTTGTCTGTGTGCCTTGTTTCATGTGTTTTCATGTCATGTTTTGTCTTGTGTTGTGTTGCATGCAGCTAGTGTTTTTCACTGGCTGTGTGCTTTCATGTTGTCATGTTTGTGTGAGCACATGGCTTGTGATTTGCTTTACTGTCCATGTTCTTGTGTTTTTTGTCATGTTTGGTGTGAGCACATGGCTTGTCAAGTGTTTCCTTGTGCCATGTGCTCTCCTGTCATTGTCTAGCCCCTCCCATCTTGTTACTTGATTATTGATTAATTTGCCCCACCTGTCCTCCCTCATTAACCTCTTTTGTTTGCTTCCCTATTTATTCTCCTTGTGTTTGCAGTCTAGTTCATCATCGTAATTCAACCCATTTGTGTTCCCCGTGCGTGTGCGTCTAATCCAATCCAGTCTAGTCTAGTCGGTCTTGTTTTCCCCCTCGGGGTAGTTTTTGTTTGTATTTTATTTTCATTAAAAAACCATTGTCTTGCACTTGAGTCCTTGCTACTTTCATCACACCCAAACCCTGACAGCTATATTGCCTGTCATAAATATGGAATATCTTTTCACTTTCTTTTCTATTTCACTTATAATGACTAGTCTATCTTCTAGTCTATCTATTAAAAAAAAAAAAAAATATATATATATATACATACACACACACTGCGTTACACTAAACTGGGAAGGGTCACGGCACTTGCATATTGTTGTCCTATTGTTAGTTTGATTGCTTCTTTTGCTCTTCTCATTTGTAAGTTGCTTTGGATAAAAGCGTGTGCAAAATTATTAAACGTAAATTATGGTTGACAAATAATTTCCTGACATTGAATGAAGGTTAAAATGAAGTGATTCTGTTTGGGCCTGATGATGCTTTTAATGCCAGTAGTTACCTGATCCAATGGGTCACCCCGTGTGCAAAAAACTCTGGCTTTCCATTTGATTCTGGTCTTAAGTAGATGTGGTAGTTAAGTTGTGTTTTTTCCATCTTCATCGCCTAACAAAAGTCAAATCGAATCTGTAGTTCATTTCATTTGTAAGGATTTGTGGCCATATAATGTAGTTGAAAATCTCGGCTTCAGGCATATGTTGAACACTATAATGGAGCCATGCTATATGTTATCCCGATTCACAGATGAGTTGTCAAAATATATTAGACACTAGAAAACAACTTTTGAGTTGACTACAGTATGTTATTGTTCACAGCATAATAGAGCATACTGGCTATTTCAGTTTTATGAATGTATAGCCTACTTAAAGGTATAGCGGAGGATTTTCTTTTTCCCGGGTGGGTAGCCTATACTATTGGTCCACCTAAGTATCAATCATTCTGGTGATATGTTTACGTAAGGCCGTCGTACGTGCTCATCCCTATGTAGTTTTCGCTTTCTGCGCATGCGCACTTTCAGGTATATTATGTGTGATGAGTTACGGTTTCAGCCATTCCTTTGAAAATGGCTGAGGGTCGAAAGAGAAAAAATGTATACGAAGTGAATGATAAGAAGAGAAAGGCCACAGAATATAGAAACAAGACCAGAGTGATTTTGGGTGAATATTTCACATGCTGGCGTGCGCTAAAAGCACAGGTTGGGCTTCCCACTGATGCCGCAGTCGTGAAGATTCTAATAGACAGGTAATGAGGGCATGCATGAGGGCTTCTCTAAAATTCGGAAAGATCCTCCGCTATACCTTTAATGCACTTAATTGAATATTTACAACATTATACATTTTGTTTACTTAATGCACTTTATTTTTATATGATTTTTGTAAGATCTACACGTACTTTCATAAAGCCTCTAAATTATCAACATGATCAAGGTACATGCCTACAGGCCTGTAATTGATACTTTTCTTTTTTTTTTACCAAGTATTGAAGTTCACTAAAAGTTCTTTCCACTTCTAAAAATGTCCCCTTCAGGTCATGATACACACATGTTTTTGCAGTGAAATCTTTAATGATTTGTATAAAATAAACATAAGAATAACTTTTATATTTTCAGTAATATTTCAATATGAACACTTGCTGGACTGAAACAACTTAGGTTTACTACCACTAGATTATAGTAGTCTGCTGTACAGTTATAAAGATCTCTGAATTTCGTCTTACTTTTTGGCTATATAAATAGCACTAAATTGCATATTTTTGCTCAGTTTGGTCCTCTGAATAAAAACGGATATGTCCCCCCCTCTTCAAGTGTGAGCTCCATATTGTCCTACTGTATATCATACTATATGAGCCATAAAATAATAATATATGAAACTTGATACAAAAAAACATGATATTTTTATAACTATTTTTTCATATGTCAGGCTTTACAGGGATAAAAGTTCAATTTAAAAATGAAATTTTGGACACTTAAATGATCATAGGCCGAATAAAATAACAAATATACTTCCCAAAACCACTTAATCTGACCCACATACCTCCCACTGCACCCCACTGTATGCATTACCGCTGGTGAATACACAATTAGATCTAATTGAGCGGTTTGCTGGAATGACAGGACATCTGCTAAGCTAAGAGCGGCAATCCTTCACACTCAGAATCTCTAGAGACCACCCGCCCCTTACGACTGACGCCAAGTAAACAAGACCTGACCTTTCACCCCCTGCACCCCCACCTCTTACGCGTGCCACGCACGTGCCAGCTATCCCCTCCCCTCCTCCTCATTATCACTATCTCCACCATATGGTGCGTTTCATGTCCCATGCATGTCCGTGTTAATGGGTCATTCCCCAGAGGGACATGTGGAGTGCCATCTGGTTTAATCAAGTGGTCAGATCCCCCACTGGGAATCTAATTGGCTCAATGAAGATGATCCAATAGCAGGGAGGGGCCATATGAAATGCTGATATCTTGCAAATGATTCTCTCTCTAGATATGAGAGATGTTTCTCTTAAAATTCCTTAGGATTAATTCAAATAAACAGAAATGGCACCTTTTTGGGTAACACTTTATTTAGATAGTCAGTCCACTTTAGACATTTTACTAACTATAAGTAACTATGCAACCTCGTATCAACTATACTATATTCATATTAGAGTATTAGTAGATTGTCTGCTAAATAATATTAACACTTTCTTTTAATGGTCCCCCAACTGACTATAAGTAATTTTATTAACTGTATTTATTAACTTTATTTCAGTTAACTTTATTTACTGACTATAAGTAACTTTGCAAGTACATGTCAACTTATTCTACTAACCATAATCATAACCCTAATCTAGCAGTCTATCAATACTCCAAGCGTTAGGTGACATGTTGCAAATTAATGAGAGTTAGTTGACGTGTAGCTACAAAGTGGAATTCACTTAATATTCAACCATATTATTGATTTAGCTGCACTGACACTATTGGATGAGAACTGAACAGAGCTAAGCTGCGTTTTCCAAGAGCATTGTATGCCAGAACCATGAACCATGGTCTCTACGATCCACTTAGGCTTACAGTGCTTTTGGGAAACGTAGCCCTGGAAGAAGACATCACTGGTTTTCTGCAGAACTGCTTTATAGATTAAATGAACTAATTTAATAATGGATGATCTTTACAACAGAACTGAATCAACACTGATTCTACGACTTCTACTAAACAATGACACTATTTTCTATTAGAGCTGCTGTACAGCCGAAATGGCACATACATATGATTGTTTCCACTCAATTATGTCGAAATAACGAGATCTTATGTCGTTAAAATGACATATTTTCTCATAATAACAAGATCTTATGTCGTTAAAACAACATATTTTTCTCGTAATAACGAGATCTTATGTTGTTTTAACAACATCTTTTCTCGTAATAACGAGATCTTATGTAGTTAAAACGAGATCTTATGTCGTGACTCGTTACAACAACATTTTTTTCTCGTAATAACGAGATCTTATGTCGTTTTTAACAATATCTTTTCTCGTAATGAGATCTTATGTAGTTAAAATGACATCTTTTTCTCTTAATAACAAGATGCTATGCCGTTAAAACGACATATTTTCTTGGCCTTATAAGGACATGGGTAATCATGTACAAAATATGTCTTTATCCACATAAAATTGATAGCCAATCATGTATTTATATTTCTACGTTCAAAAAGCTGAAGCAATAGCAGCCCCCAATGGACATTCATGTTAAAAGATAAAATTCTGTACACAGCTTATTAATAAAGCATGTGTATCAGTAGCCGACATTTAATATTTGACATTATTTAATATTGTAGGCTGTATCTTGAAGATTTTTGTATTGTATTGTATCTTCTTTTATAAAGACGAAGATTGACATTTCGTTAATTAAAATAAGAACACGATGTTGTAAAAAATAAACAACTTAGGCTATGTTCTGTTAGATGTGTTTTGACTACTTTTTGTTTAATTATATCTCTAGGTAATGAAGATATAGCCTATACAAAAATAAATCTTATATATAATATATTATATAAAAAAAACGTATAGGCCTTTATTGCATGGCTTGGTTGAATTCTAATGTAGAATGTGGTCTGTTATTTCTTGATAACTTGATAATACTTAGCAGCAGTCTGTTATCAAGAAATAACAGATCGCATTCTAAATTAGAATTCAACCAAGCCATGTAATAAAGGCCTATACGTTTTTTTAATATAATATATTATATATAAGATTTATTTTTGTTAATAGGCTATATCTTCATTACCTAAGATATAATTAAACCAAAAGTAGTCAAAACACATCTAACAGAACAAGGATGTCGTTTTAACTACATAAGATCTCGTTATTACGACATAATTGAGTGGAAAAAATAATATGTGGCAGCAATGCGTCACCATAGAAATGAACTGTTTGCATCATTGAATCATTTTCCTGTTATCACTGTCAAGCTGCTTTGAAACAATCTGTGTTGTATAAAGTGCTATAAATAGGGGGGGGGGGGGGGAGTTGTTTACAGTTAGTAGAATGTATAAAGTGGGCTATTGAAATAAAATGTATCACATTTTTGACATTATTTACTCCCATATACAGACCAGGGCTATGTTTCTGAAAAGCCAATGGTGCCAATGGTTTCTAAAATCTATACTTAAAATGTACGATCCTAGCTGCTTTTCAAATAATTAAAGTGGACAGGAACCAGGAGCATATGTGGCCACTGTTCACTTTAATTTGGAAAAGAGCAGCTTCAACATTTTTATAGAAATCTCATTTTGCATTCCATGGAAGAAAGAAAATCAGAAATACAGGTTTGATACAATGTATTTTGTTGATTCTGGAACAACATTCCTGTCCAAAAACATAGTTCTTCTAACCCCTAAACCTAACCTACATAAATTATCCCTAAAATTAGAGGGAAATGACAGATGAATAAGAATGGCGTAGAAGCCCCTAACTCTTGTTTTAAGCCTAAACTTGACTTTAACTGTAAATCTATCCCTCAAATCGGATTGGTTGATTAAAAGGTACATGTAAATTTTCTTTCCCATGAGTCATCCTTCATTTATAATAGGAGCAATCTGCGCTAGTAAATGGAGAGTTCAGGGGCAAACACAATACTTCTAGGCCCAGCCGTCAAACTTACATAACACAATAAAGAAAAGGCAGTACTGTTTACCTATTAGCTCAATGTGTTTACAAAAAATGTTGAACTGCAATTCTAGCTCTGGGATGCCACACCTTGCAGAGATTTAAGTTGCAATGTGACAGGTGATGGAGTGAAACCAGCTTAATTTAGAAAGAAGACAGCTGACTGCCCAGGAAACAGCTGCTTTGTGTTTTGGCAATCATAATGGTTGAGGTTTCCAAGTCAAGTGATGTAAGACATTGTTCCCTGCTATCGATACATTTATCATTCAGTTATTTTAAGTGTGAGCATTTTAGTGTAGAAATGCATAGACAAAGTGTTTGTGCTTTGCAATGTTTAGGATCTTATTAAAAACTAAGAAATACAAGCATATAAAGCTTTTTAAAGGGGCCCTATTATGCTTTTATACTTTTTCAATTTTACGCATTTAAATAATCAGCGCCCACGAAATACGCAAAAAAAAGGTGGACGAGGCCTGGCTGAGCTGCTGCTATGTCAAAGAGGCGCTGTTTTTTCCACCCCGTTTCCAAAACTCATTTGTTTGACCTTCCTAATGCTGATGAACTTAGATTGGTTAAAATTTATGTTAAACACTGTTCCTAAACATTACAACCCCAACGTTTATCTGTGTGCTGCACATTTTACAGAGAACAGCTTCCACAATGCAGGCTACACTCAAAAGCTTCTTCTGAAATGGAGTAGTTCCCACTTTGTCGGGACCATCTTTTGTTTGTTCATCTGTTCTTATTACTTCTAATTGCGTTTTCTATTAACAGTTCCAATAATATGTTTTATGTAGTTGCTATGATGTAAACAAAGGGCAAAGCTTTGCATCTGCTCGCCTGCAAGCTAACATTACAGTATTGATGTAGTGTTTACTGTAGCATTTGTAAGCTCTCCCTTTTGTAAGGCTGTTCACCGACCCTTAGGTTTGCTGGGTTTTTGATGATACAGAAATATATACTGTCCAAAAGGAAGACAAAAAGTATTAGTATGTGTTTTGTCATACATTAGTTAATGTAATAAATGTGGACACCTGTACATCTGATAAAAAATCTGCCATAAAAGCAGCATTTGTTTGCAGATGACGCTTAAAGGAATAGTTCACTTAAAAAGAAAATATTTTGAAGAATGTCGGTAACCAAACAGTAGATGGACCCCATTGACTTCCATAGTATTTTTTTTCCTACTATGGAAGTCAGTGGGGTCCATTAACTGTCTGGTTACCGACATTCTTTAAAATATCTTCCTTTGTGTTCTGCAGAAGAAAGATATTCATACAGGTTTAAAACAACTTGAGGGTGAGTAAATTATGACAGAATTTTCATTTTTAAGTTAACTATTCTTTTAATATTTCATTATCTAATAAAAATGACTATGGTGAGCAGGACGAGGCCGAGGGACGTGAGAGAACGGCGCGAGGCCGGTGGCGTGATTGTTAATGAATGACACCTGTGAGACAGCTCTCACGGAGGAAGCATAAAGGAGGAGCGACGACTGCGAAGATCGAGAGAGGACAGGCCTGTGTTTTAAAAATGATTGAATGCTCGCCGGTTCCCGCCTCCTTCTTCCCTGAACCTTAAACCTCATTACAATGACATTGAGAGGTATTTAAGTCTACAAATACTCGTTGGGGTCCTCTGTATACCTGAGATCACTAAAATACTAAACACTTGCCTAAGTAAAACCTTTTCACCTCTTTTTTATTCTGTAGCATTGTTAGTCTTACAGATATTATTTGACGTCCAAGTCCTGAGTCCAGACTTAAGATGTAGCAAGCATGCAGATAACCATTCATACTTTTCCTGAAATTGGAAAAATATGAACATGAATATGTAATCGCTTTACCTCCTCATTGGGTGCCATGGCTCTGTTGGGGTACTGGTCCGTGGTATCGCTACCCAGGGTTTTGTAGTAATCCCCAGTGCTGGGCTGCTTGCTGAAGCTACGAGACTTCCGATTAGAGTCGACTCTTCGAAGTCTTTCGTGGCTCTCGCCAGGATTCAACTCCTGCCGAAATGAACAGCACATGTTCAGAGATGGAAAAAAAAAAATGCAGAATTTTAACAATCAAGCATTGAAAGAAAATCATACGAATCAATCACTTAATCTAAATGTTGGGGAATGTGTCTATGGATTAATAAACGCTTAATAAACAAACTACAGCTGGTCCAAAACACAGCAGTTCATGTTAGAAACATTTTAATATAAATCTTTTGCAGTCAATTACTAGCTAGCAGTAGTGCACATGCACGTGCTAACATAACTAGCAGATTATCTCTGTATTAGTTTGTGAACAATTATTGTGTTTTAAATAAAGCATCACGCTGCTGTCACTTTTTGAAATAACACTTCACCTTACATATTTGAATACTGACTTCCCGCTCCCATACTAACGCCATGAGAAGGTGGTTATATTAACTTTGTATGTGACAGGCTTTAGTGTCAGTGTGAAATTTCTCATTTAATTTGTCAGACAAGATTTTGACAATTCTCCTTCCCAATGTTGATAGCACTGCTTGAAAATGCCACAAACCAATGCCAGATCTTCTGTTTCACAATTCTAAGTAACCTGAAACAGACTATTAACTGAATTTTCATCCCATATTAAAGTTGCTCCACTTTAGAAAAACCTGACAAATTAAGCCACATAAACTCTCAATAATTCCTCTTGAGTTTATGTGGAAAAGCCTCATGTGATCAGCTGATTTACCTGAAAACAAAAAGACTTTTCATGGCACAAAAGCTGAACTGTAACATGGATTTCTAAGCCTCACCGTCTTAGTAGAAGGCAAACAACACAACAGGCTAAAAGAGAGACTGTCTGACCCCTTGTATGTTGTTTCAGTATCAATGCACTGAACGGTTTCACTTTCTGCAGCTGTCACTCACTAACTGTATGATAGTGAATCTTCATCACTGATCTAAAACCATCACCTGCCTTTAGTAAAGGCTTAACATCACAAGGACAACAGAAATAACATTTGAGCAATCTCAGACATGTTTTCAAGACTTTCTAGAAATTTCCAAAACAAAAAAGGCTATGTTTTGTTTTCTCTCAAGATTTCCCTAATGCAAAGTCCTTGAATTTGCATAGTAATCAACCTTATGCAATGCAATTCTAAATAAATAATGTCACAGAATATTAAAGAAAAGCACCAAATATGAGACATTAATCAGTTGTTTGATGTTATATTGTGATTTAAAACATGAAAGGTACGTTTTATAAATTAAAATTTAATTTAATTTAATTGGATATTTAAAAAAGGAATACAGCATGATCTCTGCCTGAAAGCATTTCCACACATCTATTACAATGAATTGGATCCTGTCATATTAGGGTTTTTATGTCTCATGCCAGCTCTGAGGATTGTATTATCCATGCATGTTCTTCCAATTTGCATTGTTGTCTAAAGCACTGTCCTTCATGCAGAATTACTCCCAGTGTAACTCGATTCATCTGCAGATGGTTTGATTATCATACCTCAGGGAAATCGCTACTTGAAAGGCTATAGCTGACTTCTATACAATGTGGACGGACCTGAGCCTATTTAAAACCTGCTGAATTTTTCATCACCAGTCACCAATACTTATTCAGGCTTTTGAAACACACAGGGACTCAGTTGTGACTCTGATCTAAAGAGTGTGCAGTAAGGTTAGATGAAGACAAATTGAGTGAAGAAAATGAATGTAGTGCAGTTGAATGTATATCTGATTATGAATATTGAAAGTTTCTCTAGGTTATCACAGGTTACTGACCAGCCAAACAACCAACTAACCAACAAACCAGAATTTACATTATCGTATAATAACTAACTAATAACTGAAAGTCTGGAAAACATTCCTGACAAAAACGCCTATTGCAGCTGCAAAGACAATTACATAACTACACACAAAGCTGTAGTATTTACAAGTAAACCAAACCAAGTTTTTACGCTTGCCACCATCATTATTTCATAACAAAATAACACTGAATAGCAGTCTTACCCTTTTTGACTGCCCTTATTTCTTTCCACAGTGCTGTCACCTTACGCAAAGGTTTAAACTGAGAGCCGGTAGATGCACAGGTGTCACAGGATCTCCATTTGTGAGTCATTCTACCTGACACACGACTTGCCTTTCCCCGCCCCTTTCAAACAATCACATCCCAAAGCCATGACTTCACTGCTCACCTGTTAACCAACCACAGGTCACAGCGCTCATGGGCTCTTATGAAAACCATTGTGACACAGTGGCTAAGCATGGCCGTTCCGACTCGGCTTTCTCAGCGGTCGAAGGATTGCATTATGCACACCGGCCACCGAAGGGAATCTGATTACAAATAAAAGTGGAGATCTCTCTCAAAGGTAGTTGATTTACAAAAATAACAAGTGGCAGTGGACGATAAGAGTGAAGTAGAACAGTGTGAATTAGAAATAGAACATAATGTGAATCTTTTGTGTATAAGAACACAGTGTATAAGAATTATGTTGAATGAAGTGCCGATCTTGGATTAAAAATAAGCCTGAAAGTGAACTCAGGTGAAGTTGAACGAATCATAGCCTAATATGGGCCTGAGTTACTATGGTGTGGTATTCAAATATATTAGAGATCTATAAACAAACTAACCTTGAGCGAGTTGAACTAGACTAAACACAACCCAGAACTGTCAGTATGTGGTTGCTATGCATACTTGTTTTACCATGTTTTTTTTTTGAATACACATTATTTCTTCCTGTTTTCCCCTCTAAACTTTGATAAATGTTTGTGTGAGAATATGCGAAAAATAAACAGTATTTATTATATTTCTCTTTGCATACAAGAGTATAATTCATGTAGCATGAGCATTACAAATCTGATATACGTATATGATTATTACAAATACATATGAATGTTATATCTCTCTCCATATCCATGAGCATTACACACCTCACATGTAAGGTTGAAAAAAATAACATTTCTGATATGCAGTCAGAATATAGAGAATAATGTTAATAGCAGCACAGATAATTTGATGAGATGTTCACATTGAAATATTTAGCTTGCAGAGTTTGACAAATTGTTTGACATTGGTGAGATCTCTTCTGAAACTTTAGATGTTAAGGTCTCCCTTTGCTCTTCACTTAATCCCATTTCTGTCAAGGAGAAACAACTGAGATAAAGAACTCTTATATGTGATTACTCTTTTTTAAATAAATTCAATCCTGAAAGGTTCCATCTCCTGAAAAGTACATGTAATCTGTAAGTAAGTGTATGATTGTCATCTCTAAATCCCGCCTCACGATCACCCCCGCCCAGCAGCATTACAGCAGCTCTGCAGCCTAAAGTCTTTGACCATAAAAGGAAAAGCAGACTGCATATGATTTGAGACGACAGGTTCTGGACGATTTCTTTATGTCTTATTAAAGTATTTATTTTCATTAGAAGGAGACTACATTTTTGCTCTGTGAAAGTAATTATCATACTGAATTAGTCATGATTTGGTCATGAAATATTTATAGAATTTACTTACACTCTATAACATATTTTCCAGTTTATGGGACCTATTGAATCACAAATATTTAAGAAATGTGAATTACTTGAAGCTTCATAAAAACCCATGTTAGACAAGCAGAATTGCCAAGTGTCAAGTGCTGAGTTATATTTACAACCTTTAAAAACTATATCCCACAATCATTATTATAGTACATTGTTACATAATTATATTATATAATGTGTTACTAACAACAATTATTAAGACAGTAGTTGAAATAACTTAAAAAATCTAAATACATCATGTTGACTTGACGTTTTTAACTTTTCAGCAATTCCTTTTTAACAGTGCAGTACAATAGAATTGTCTTTCTATTGAAGGCATTTCAGAGGGTTAAATGGCAGAAATGCAGGTTGTATTATTGTTTAAGTATGTATATTCATTCTTCCATACAAAAATGTTTATTTGACCTGTCTAAATCATCACGAAAGGAATTATATTGGATAAAACAAGACAGACAACATTAGTAAGTGATTCTTATAAACTAGTCTTATAAACAAAGATGCTATATTTTTTTAATTTATTATCCACTGACTGATGTACAGTAAGTGTATTACTGTAAACAACACCTTTTTTACATGTATTGAAATTTGAGGGATATTTTTTCAGCATTTGTGCTACTGAATGCCTAGCAATTATTATCTCCTAAATAGTGCAGGATTTTCTAAAATTGCGAAGGTTGCCACATCCCTAGGATACACTAAACATACAGGGACAATTTTTCTTCTAGAGACTAATCTCCGCTCTATGGCCCAGCGGAAAAGATACTGTCTGAGAGAGACAGGGATCAGGCAGAGGGTCAATTCTGGGGGTCAGAAGTCATACAGGGTCAAGCTGAAGGTTTCATTATGCTTGGTGGATAAAGTAGTAGCCTAATGGATGCCACTGCAGTGTTGGGGAAAGTTACTTTTAAAAGTAATGGATTACAATATTGCTTTACTCAAAAAGTACTTTTAATGGAATGTTACTTTTGCATTATGGTTTCTCATACACTGTTAATATATTACAGTTTTTCTGAAATGCTAAAATACTAAATCCCATTCTTTGAACCAAATTTTCAAAAGCCTAAACCAATTTGTCGAATTAATCTACAAAAATCTTTGTGAAAAACTCTAAACACTTTCTCACTCACTAAAACACAATTTGCACTGTGATGCATTTATGTTTCAAAATGCTAAACACAGGCAAACAAAAGTTAAACACAACTACAACACAGTTGTCGTCGTTTACACACAACGACTGAAATTGATCACACTTATTTCTAATGATGTGACCAAACCAAATGGTCACAAATGGTTCAAAATACAAGTAAGTGCAGAGTGCCAAAATTGACTAAAAATGTTGCACTGAATGTTAATAAAAACAATGTAAGCTTAATGTATTTGTAAATATTTTAAGAAACACTGAAAATGATTGCAATTAATGTCTAATAAAGGATGGTTTAAAACACTAAATATAACATAACATTTTTCCGTGACCTAATCTAAAGTGAGAACTATTACTCATTATTGATGACTATGAAGGAGAGTGGAACGATAAGAGATGTCGTTTTCACCATCCAGAGATGTATGGAATTCACGAATCATATAAATTATAGCCTATATCAGCTAATAAATTAGTTTTTGTATTACCTGTACGTTTGATCACACTATTTTATGTCATCGTAATGAATTAGCTGCAAAGCACGTGAAATATGTGACTATTTGTCAACTGATTTGGTGAGTTAATGCTGCGCGGTTTTATACGTTTAAAACAATCGTACTAAAAGTACATTTGAACAAAGCCACAGTATTTGCAAGTAATGGCTAAATATTTTTGTGCAACACATACTGTATTTAATTTCACTGCCATAGACTTGGTCACCAGACTTGATAAAAAGCGTTACTGAAGTACAGAGAAAGTTCAATATAACATATAATGCATGTGTACAATAAATAATATATATTTGTTTACCTGTCTATTAAAACACATGCGAGAACAGAGTCTTTGTCACATCCAAGTTTGTCGCGAATCTCTCCATCTCGAAAACACCACGCCGATATTGATCCTTGTTTTATTTCTCGGTTTGTCCCAAAGCCTGCTTGCCTCAATTGACCTACGTTTACGTTTTTGGAGATTTTCTGTACTCGCCAATCAATAATCGTGATCCATCACACGACTGAACGACACAACAGCGGCATGCGCGATATTGTATCATAGATATGTATACATTGATCGCTCATTAGCGGCTTACGTATAGCGGCCCATTGAAACTGCCGCTAATGAGTGATCTATGCATTATATATATGATTTATACAAGTGGAAACTGAGGATAGCGTAGATATTACGTGATTGATATGCGACAATGACAAGGGACGAGCCATTATTTAAAACTGGAATTTCACATTTCACATTTACAAATCCTTAGAAACTTTTGGGATAATGTCAGTACACAACTGCATGAAATCACACTGTGCAAGTGGTTAAACTATAAACTAATAGTTTTTTAATGATTACTTTATTACTGTATACTTATTATAAAGTATTACCGAAAGGGTATTGCTCAAGTAAGAGAAGAACCCTCTTGTGCAATAATAATAAAAAAGCAACACAAATGAGATGTTTATCTAAAGTCATTTTTTGCTTGGTTGAAGTACGGTTGAATTGGATCATTAAAGGTGAGCAGCAAAGACAATGGTTTAAAAGTAAGATTAAATACAAAAATGTGGCTTATTTAATATTTTTGCATTTCATTGTTTTTATTTATTTTGAGTAATACTGAATCTGTTTATGTGCAAGCGAGATGATCATGAGTAATGCTCACATTTAGTCTAAAACTACAATCATAATTTATACTGAAATGTGTTGAGAAGCAAGCCAATGAAAATTAATAAAAATTACTCTCAGACATTTTAAGTGTATATATAATTTTTGGAGCCTCTGAATACATATATTATTGCATACTAAGTGAAGTGCTAGGTTCTGATGGGTTTTTTTTCATGAGTTAGTCCACCATAAGGTACAATGGTAATCATAAAAAAACGGTTTGATAGAAAGATACAAGCTATAACTTCAAATGCTTAGCAAACAGACCAGACAACAAGTGCATTATCTGCTCTTCATATTCCAAAGATGCCAATAGTACAGTTGAATTCCCAGTAATGATCTGAGAATTTGCGTGTTGGGATGTGCTAGCATATCTGACAGTTTAATTAGTTAAATTATGTCAAATCTGTCATGCAATGCATCAATAGAGCCGTTGGTAGGTCATCTTGGCTAATGGAAGCCCTCATTTACGAGAACACAAAAGTAGCATTGTGTTTTTGTCTATATGAGTGTTTGAGTCCATATCGTGTGTGTGTGCACCTGCTCTGGGCTTAGCCGCATTGTGTTTATTAGTGTGCACAGGTCATGTGGTTTTTTTTTTTTTTTTAGCACAGATTGAAGTTTGTTGGCCAGACAACAGAGGATGCACTGCTGGTCTTATCCAGCTTTCTAATGGCCACTGTGCACCGCTGTGTGCTATTTGTGACAAACCGCTGTGATTAAGTTTATGGATGATTAATTAGAACATATTGTGTTGCTTTACTGTCAATGCTAACTGAGTTGTTATTTTACACCTACATATGTATTTCATGCCAATTAAAAAGGGATGAGATTGTGGTAAGTGTGTGTATTAATTAGATGTAAAAACCACAGGGAATGCTTTGCTATTATGGGCCTATACGCAGAATAACTAAAGCTCTGTGGAATATTTAGTTACACAAGACTCAGATGGGATGCAACTAACTCGGCAAGCTGGTCTTTGTAATTAACTGAGCTGTATAATTATATCATATTGCTCGAATGGATTTATTTGAACTTTTTAAGATGTTAAGTCATAACATCATAATACTAGTGGTTGAAATATCATAAAATATTCTGGAATCTTTAGTTATTTTCTACAACCTAGTGAGCTGAATATCTAGTCAACTCTGATAATAAAGAAAACATTAAAAGGCCTTCACAAGCCATTTTATTTCTGTATTTTACAGAATGCACTTCGAAAAGCTCAGAAATCATTTAAGATGGAGGATGAATCAAGAGAAATGTAGATTATAAATATACATACATTTGATTCAAAACTTAAAAGTACTAATTTTTTTTTTTAAATTACAATTATTACAAGTATTTAATACAAAATGTATATGTGCTGTGTTTTTATGCTTATTAGAGTAGTTAGGTCAAATCTAATTTAAGCGTATAGCACTTTTCACATTACTTCGAAGTAGCTTTACAGACAATCATGATGTTAATGTTTATAATATATTAATATCTTCATGCCTTGTCGCATTTAGCAGATTAGAACTGGGCAATAATATAGATTACATTTTGAGACTATACAACCAATCAAGAAACTGGGATTTGCTAAATAATATATGTCACCCTACACAAGTATACTGTATGTTTGCGGATACAGCATACTGGTGATATATGGATTTATGGAATCAATTCAGGAAGTCGTGTCTCTTGTGCACTTCACATGAGTAGCGCTATTTTGCGTGCCATGCAGAGTTGCAAATGTAAAGCATTTTAAATCAGTCTCCATTTTATTTGGGCTGCATTTGTGGTACATGTTCATTTGCAGATCTGTTCTGATTGTCAGCCTTACATGCATAACAAACAATAAAATGTACGAGTCCTGTATATAAGCATACAGGATTATAGCTTTACTCACTCTTGTCTTCGAGTGTCAACAGAACCGGCCAATGGACATTGGCGAGTGAGATTTGTATCACGAACCACGCCTGTGTTGCGGGTATAAGGAAGCGTGTTGTAGTCACCCATTCAGGTTTTCCGGCTCAGCGGTGGACACAGGGATTGTAGCGACGGGACCTAACGTCTCGGTTCCCTCCATGTTACAATAGGTAACTTAGAAGTTCCCATTCAGTCAGTCACTACGAGTTACGTCAGTGACAGTCAGAATGGGATGCCATATGGTGCCCTGTCCATGAGAAAAACGGTCCTTCGTCAGGGGAATGAGCCTGGGAGGGGCTGTCGCGAGGAGCACGAGTTCTGGGAATCAGGTCCGGATGGGCCAATACAGCGCAACCAGCAAGACCTGGTCCTCGTCCTCCCTGACCTTGCACAGGGTCTGTGTGAGTAGGCTCACTGGGGGAAACGCATACTTGCGTAGGCCCCGGGGCCAGCTGTGTGCCAGTGCATCCATGCCAAGGGTCCCCTCGTTCAGCGAATAGAAGAACTGGCAGTGGGACTTGTCCGGAGTGGCAAACAGGTCTACCTGAGCGGCTCCGAAGGGCCTCCAAATCAGCTGGATCACCTAGGGGGTGGAATCTCGACTCTTCCAAAAGTGTGAGCTGTCGTGAGAGCGTTTCGGCTGCATGATTGAGACCTCCTTGACAGTTGATGTACGCAACAGTCGATGTGTTGTCCATCCGGACCAGTACATGCTTGTCCCGCAGCAACGGTAGAAACCAGCGGAGGGCAAGGAATACTGCTAGCAGCAAGGCAACAGTCACTGCTGTCTAGATCCTGTCCACGAGCCCGAGGCAGAATGCGCGTTGCACACGACAGCCGGTGGTGGAGGCATCTGTTGAGACAACAACATGCCTGGACACTTGTTCTAGGGGGACTCCGGCCCATTGAAAAGCAAAGCTTGGTGGCAAGTCGGAGTGATGATCACTTGGTTGTGTGGGCAGTGCTGAAGCGGTCTCATTTGAAGCATACAGAGCAGTGTGACCGCAGCTGCGGATGCCACATGCCCCTGGAGCCTCTTAAATCGTTTCAGTGGAACTGCTGTCTTGCCTTTGAATGAATTTAAGCAGTTCAGCACTGTTTGAGCATGCTCGTTCGTGAGACGACCAGTCAAGTTGACCGAGTATGCGTCCTTCAGGTTGATCGCTGCAAACCAATCCTGGGGACGAAAGCATTCGAGAAGGCGTTTCTGCGTAGCATTTTAAACGGAAGCCGATTCAAAACACGTAGATCTTGAGTATCTTGCACTAGCAAGGCTCCCAGACACCGAACAAGCAGGACGAGAGGGACCACTGTCGATAGAAAACGGGGGATGGAAGTGGCAAGGCATAGCGTTGTTCTATGATAATTTGGATTAAATGGATAATTGGCGCCAACATGCTTCCATACTGCCAAAGTTCTTCATGCACATCCGGGAAGAAAGGCACAGGGTCGGGCAAGGCGCTTTCCACATCGCTCCCAGAAACCAATCATACAGCGGCGATCGGTCAGAACGAATCCGAATGTGCAGGGGCCCGGCAAGTATGGCTGTCAAGTATAGCTCCCACTCTACAGATAAAACGTTGTGATTCCGGTTCGCGTACCCACCCCGAAGTGATAAAATAAAACAAAATTCAGTATCAAATGTACTGTAAATCCGGCCTCTAGTTCATAAACGCCAGAGGAGAACTGGCCCCCGACTGAGCCTGGGTTCTCCCAAGGTTTTTTTTTTTCTCTCCATTAAGTCACCTGATGGAGTTTTAGGTAGGGATGCACCGAATGCAGGATTCGGTTTCGGATTCGGCCGAATATTTGGCTTTTTAACAGGGTTCGGTTTTTGCCGAACCTTAGAATTTTTTTCCACCGAACCCTAGGCTTGCACTACGCGCGCTACGTCGATGTCATGCTGCCATTGATTACGGTAAGGTGTTTACCTTAGGCTTGTTCAACTTAAACTGGCGCTGCACAGACCGATTGGTGAATGACATCAGAGTATATCATCAGTATGACATCAGAGCGAATAGAGAGCAGACGGCTCCTTATGCTTTTGAAATGCTCTCACGGTACTTTGATGTCATAAACTGATCGGTCTGTACAGCGCCAGTTCAAGTCAAACAAGCCTGTACTGTTACGCATTGTGTCAAGAAGAAAACAGACTCACGGAGGCGACTGGCATCTCACAACTCGCACTTTATTCCCCAATCGAACTCGTGTAACTGTCTGTCACACGTTCTACCGTCCACAGCGTTACTTAACAAAATAAGATAAAAATGAGCATCAAACAGAAATAACGCGCATACATGGGGTGTTCGAGGCGCACGGCACATACAATACAGACTGCAGACAGTTCAATAGGGAGCGCGCAGCTCTTAAAGGGGACACATCTTATTTCCACTCGTTAGAGTAGGTGGACCGTTCGAATGTAGTAGGCTGTGAGAAAGTGAAAATGGAACTTTTGAGCAGAAAAAGTGTTGTTTGGCAGTACTTTCAGTCAAAAGAAGGCAATTCAAGTCGATCTACACGTTCAATTTGCAATGCCAATTTGTCTCATGGTGGCAAGGACACTAAACAATACACATCATCGCCGCTGTTAAAATGCATAATGTTGCTTATTCTTTTTTTTTCTTTCTTTTTTTTACAGTTAAAATAAAATCAAATTAAAAATCCACGTTGTTTACTTCATTAATGTGTTTACTTTGTTAATGGACTGAGGATGAGAGTAGGATTCGGTATTCGGTTTCGGATTCGGCAGAATCTTAACCAGTGGATTCGGTATTCGGCCGAACCCCACAAATCTGGATTCGGTGCATCCCTAGTTTTAGGACACCAGTAGGTCACATGATGGAGTTTTAGGACACCAGTAGGTCACTTGATGGAGTTTTAGGACACCAGTAGGTCACTTGATGGAGTTTTTTGGTTTGCTCAGTTGGGGATTCAAATTCAAATTAATTATTTAATTCAAATTAATTAACCAAGCATTAATACCATTGATCAGCCGTATCAAAAGTGGATGTTTTTTCCACTAAGAAACAAACATTGTTATGTTATTTGATTGATACTGTGAAGCTGCTTTGATACAATTTATATTGTGAAAAGCGCTATATAAATATACTTGACTTGACTTGACTCGTCAACTCAATCTGATTCAGCATGAGCACAAACCATTACAATGGAAAGCGGGGGTTTACCTGGCGGAAGCACCATCGCTTAATCCAGGCCTTCCCAGGTGTTGAGCAGACATGCAGCTGTGTTCTTACACACAAGCAGCAGCTGGGCAACAGCAAAGGGGATTCAAGCCTTAATGAGAAGGGTGAGTCGTGACGAGCGTGCCGACATGGTCATGTTCTCATGCAAGAACATTACTTAATGACAGAAATTACATTTTTGGGTGAACTAACCCTTTAAATATGTATTTGCTGATCATTTTGTCAGCTTTTAAAAGTTCATTGCATATTGATGCCTTAACAACAGACATTACCTAAAGTCACAAAATCCTTTTTTTTTTTATTATGTATCCCTGTAACATCAGTTACAGATTTTGAGAATGAGTCATTGGGAACTGAGGAGAACATTCTGAAAGTACATTAAGCATATTATATTTGCGTATAAAGTTAAACTCTTATATTTTATAAGATTAATTAGAATGCAATTATTTAAAGATACAACAAGATCAATGTCTTGAAAACATATTTCTTTGAATTGTTATCACTGGTTTACAAATTCTGCTTTGTAGTATTAAACAAGGTGATCCTAAAAGGAGGATGCACAAAACAACTAGAAAATGTATAGCATACCTCTATTTTGACAACTTCATTCTCCACTCTCCGAAGGTTCCTCTTCACCTTCAAGTATTCGGCGGACGCTTCCTCCTCAGGTGGTTTGGGTGGGGGGTAGGCAGGTGGCGGGGGTGGTATATGGGAGGAATCGGATGGAGGTGGGGGTGGGGGTGGGGAAAACGTTGGAGGGGGTGGCAGGTGTGCCGGTTCTTTTGCATTCTGGGAGCTTCCTGCTACATCAGGGTTCAGCATGTCCATATAGGTCTGCATGTCTGTAATGGTCGAATCTGCACCTCCTGCAATAAAGCATGTTACTTTAATAATATGTATTGATTTAGTCAAACATCAAAAAAATCTTAGAGTAAATAAAATATAAAGTAGTGTAATGTAAAAAAAAACAAAAATAAAAACGTTATTACCATATTATATTTATAAAAATATTTCAATGTGATATTTTACACGATAACTCTCTTATAAATATAGTCTCTTATAATCTTTTCACTAAATTGTTTGTATTCACTGCAGTTTTTTTCTACTTTTACTCAGTAGTAAAAGGCTGTTATTTTTAATTTATCTATTTATTATGTAATTTTTAATTCTTTCTTTCTTTCTTTCTTTCTTTCTTTCTTTCTTTCTTTCTTTCTTTCTTTCTTTCTTTCTTTCTGTCTTTATTTCTTTCTTTCTTTCTTTCTTTCTTTCTTACTTGGATATTTCATTTTAGCCACAGAAGTGAATGGCTAATGGTAACTGTAATTGTTTCCCTCAATACTAAACCACACCTACCGAGGCAGAGGTATGGATACTACTAAGTTGAGAAATATTTTATATAATATTTTGTCATATATTTTACATAATATCTTATGTAATATATTTTACATAATATGTAATATATTTAACTTATTATTATTATTCAATAATATTATTCATTTTCAGTTTTTGTTTAATAAACGTGTTCATTTTATTTATTTATTTTAGTCCTTTGAGTCTGCCACACTTGGAAAAACTCATTGCATCTTATTTTAAAGATTAGAAAAATGCATTCTATATTAATGAAAGGTATTCACAGTGCTTACTCCAATCACAATGTCAACATAATAATCAATATTCACTTTACCTATAATAGTCAAAAGTATGTACACACCTCATTCTTAATTGTTACCACTGTTCAACATTTTAGAATAATAATCATTGTAAGTCATCAAAACTATAAACACAAAATGTAAGTATGGGAATGTTGAAAAATGGTGAAAAAATGTTAAATAAATCAAAAGGTTTTATTAAGATCATAAAAAACATAAATTCAGTAATGTGTGTCTTTCAATCAACTTCTGACTGCTAGTGAAAGTATAACAATCTATACCAGTTTCAACTATTACTGTTTCAAAATGTGTCCACTAGAGGACATTACTGAGAAGGCTCACAGCAGGTTTCCTGGACAATGCTAAGGCAACATGGTTCTGAATGAGTTCTGCTTCAGCGAGCTCAGCTTTTCCCACCATCATTAAGACAATGCTTCAATCATACTGTACTGAGCAAACATATGTGCAATGAACATGGGGTATTTTCATTTTAGAGGGAGGAGTTCTATTCAAAACGCAGGAATGCAGGAAATGCGAAGAGAACATTTTCTATCAAGTTAATGATATAAAATAAATGGTTCAAAAGGTTCAAAGTATTGGGTTGGTAAGTTTTTTTTTTTTTGGAAAGAAGTCTCATACGCTCATCAAGCCTGCATTTTATCAAAAATACAGTAAAAACTGAACTTTTCTTGTCTTTTATTTTAATATATTCTAAAATGTATTTCTAAATTTTCAGCATCATTACTCCAGGCTTTAGTGTCACATGATCCTTCTGAAATCATTACGCTGATTTGGTACTCAAGAAGCATTTTTTATTGTTATTAATATTGAAAACTGTTGTGCTGCTTAATATTAAACCGTGATGCATTTTTTAGAGTAGAAAAGTAAAAAAGAACAGCATTTATTTGAGACAGAAATCATTTGTAACATTATGAATGTCTTTACTGTCACTTTTCACAGTGTCATATCAAATGACTGATATGTTGGCTATAAATGTGTGTTTCTCTGACCTGTCGGAACTCTTGAGGGAGGCGTGCCATTCCTTTTCTCTCCAGTACTGGATTGGCTGGAGTTTGCAGAGTCGTAATTGGACAGCGAGCTGGAGGGTGAGCAGATGTCAAAGTGGGCAGCAGGGGGGGCTGGGGTGGGCAGGGTGGCATTGGGAGAGGAGAGGCCTGAGTCAGGGTGCTTATACTCCAGATCTGCCGAAGGATCCCGTGACAAGACTCTGTGTTCCACACTCTGAGATGAAAGCTAGTGTTATTGTTAGGCATAGATTAGTGGCACTTATTTTAATATATATATATTATTTCTGTTAATTTCCTTTTTATTCTTTTTTTTGTTTTGTTTTTTTACTTTTCTGTGAGGCAATGTGTTCAATTATGGGATTACCAATGTAAAAGATTACATTTTTATATTTTTATACATTTAAATGTAAATGTAAAATTATTAATAACATATTTTGTAGTAATAAGAACGTAAACAGAAATATGTGAGCATATGTGATGAGAATTTAACATTTCTTTTGTTGTACATCCCTTGTTTAAGACTGTGTGTGGTTGTGTTTGTACTTTATCTCACCATGTTTTCGACAGTGCGGAGGTACTTGGCACACTGTTGATGCCCATTGTATTCAGCTAGGTCTGCTGCTGAGAATCCATCCTGGTCCCGTAATCCCAGATCCACTCCGTTCACTACCAGAATTTGACAGCACTACACAGAGAAAAACACATTTACATTAACACCCAGATAATCTGGGACTGCTTTATTAAATATATTTACTGCTGTCTGCTAAAGCAAACATTACTACTCCTATTGCTCATTTTTAAGGTTAGGGATGTGAACAAACCTTTTTCAAACTATGAAGCATAACTATACATATTATAAACTTATATATTATACACAGAGTTTTGAGAAAATGTTGCTTAAATATATATCATATTTTTGACTGATTTGATAATGCTTCCAACTATCAGTACTAGTCAAGTCACCTTCATTTATATAGCGCTTTTTTCAATACAGATGGTTTCAAAGGAGCTCTCAGTGATAATAGGAAATTAATGGAACAAATATTGTTTTAGTTGTACTGCAGCTCTAGAAGAAAGTCATTGTACAGTTGTCGTAGTCTTTCTTTACAAAGTGACATTGCCAAATTACTTGTCTGGCATGCATAATACATTTGTTTTTAGCCGTTTCCGCAGATCCATGTGAACGGGAATCATTTTGAGAATGTTTTTAACTGTACAGAGGGAAAGGGAAGGGGAGGAGGCCGAGGAGGCCTTCGCAGGGGATAGTCTAGTTGACATGGTCTCTGCTGACACTTCAGGGCTCCGTTGTAGTCATGTCTAAGCACAGGTCCTTCATCTGATCTGGATACTTTGTAGTATTCTCCTGGCAGGTCTTCCACTTGTGCTATCAAACCTCTGCAACTGATCCAAAATTCTGCAGCTAGAATAGTCTTTAAAAAGCCAAAGTGGTCTCACTCCTCTCCTCACAAAATTGCACTGGTTGCCAGTTGTTGTTCGCATCAAATTCAAGTCACTGACTTTTGCCTACAGAACAACCACTGGCTCTGCTCCCTTTTACCTAAACTCATTACTTCAGACTTACGTGCCATCCAGAAACTTACGCTCTGCAAGTGAACGCCGTCTTGTGGTGTCATCTCAAAGAGGCACTAAATATCTTTCTCTTTCCTTTTCCATGTCTGTTCCATGCTGGTGGAATGACCTGCCCAACTCAACCAGAGCGGCTGAGTCCGTGTCCATTTTCAAGAAACGGCTGAAGACGGCAACACTTGATTCATTAATATTATCACTTTATCTTCTATTCTATATCTATCATCTTTTTTTTTTTAACAAAAATACAGGTACTGCTTTAGATTAAACTGAGAAGGGTCATAGCACTTGCATATTGCTGTCCTATTGTTAGTTTAACTGCTTCTATTGTTCTCATTTGTAAGTCGCTTTGGATAAAAATGAATAAATATAAATGTAAAATAAATGGATACTACAGTACTGCTATCTATATCAATACTTCTATCGATACAATAGTACTCAGCTCTGAAAAAGAGTAAAATTACACAGAATTGTGCACATATTTTCACCTAAACATCATCAGTTAAAAGAGTGTGTGCTCTTCCTGTAGGGTGTGAATGTTTGTCTGTTGAGATTTGAGAGTTTGAGACAGACAGTTGAGAAAAGTATTACTGGTTTTAAAATATATGCAGTAAAAGGGTACTTTTAATGACAGCTGTCATGCGTTTAGCCTTCAGGTGGAGAACAAGAGACAATACTCTGACTGTTTCTGTGCCTCACTTTTTTTGTCAACTACCTTCAGACGGATCATGTTACAATGAATAGTATGCTGTGCTTCTATGCAAAGTTCTATGCTTTCTGCAAGCTGTTTACAATAATCTCATATAAGTTATGGCATAAAACACTTTTCTTTTACTTTTTTTTTTACTAATTCTGTATTAAGAATGTATTAATTTAATAATAATAATAAATTGATATTTTAAAGGTTCATAATTTAGTTTGGAAGTATCCAACAATTGTCACAACTTGATGTGGTAAAAAAAAACACACACACACACAGGAACATAGGATATAGAAATACAAGCACAAAATGAAAAATGACAAATGCACTAACAAATCCTTCTGAAAGGCACATCCCTGCACCACAAACAGTCCAGCTGTGTACGGTGGAGGGGGGTTCTTGGAGGTGGATGATTATCTGGCGATGTACAAGGTCCTGGAGAAGCCGGCAAAGGGGGGGGGGGGGGTGGAGCCCTGATGGACATTTCGGGCAGTGGCCAGGAGCCAACTGACGAATGCATAGCCAGAAGAGGTGGAGACCCAGGTG
This sequence comes from Meda fulgida, assembly GCA_030578275.1. Taxonomy (NCBI): domain Eukaryota; kingdom Metazoa; phylum Chordata; class Actinopteri; order Cypriniformes; family Leuciscidae; genus Meda; species Meda fulgida. The sequence goes on from CM060623.1 coordinate 7,449,892, forward strand.
GAGCTGAGGGTGCGACGGCCCAGGGCGAAATCTCAGGCCCAGAAGTCCAAGGCCTGTGGACCAAGGTGGAGACGGGAGCCCAGAAGACCGGAGTGAGGACATAGGAGGAGCTGGAGGGAAGGAGGAGCCCAGCAGAGCCAAAGGGGTGGAGGGCTAAGACACAGACAGAGGCCTGGTAGTCCACGATGGAACCAGGACGACGAGTGACCAAGGTGGAGCCGGAAGGGCAAAGGACCCCGGTGAGGCCCCAGGGATGACGGATCACAGTAGAGCCGATGGAACACAGAGTCAAGGCAGAGCCGACAGGCTGACAGGCCAAGGTGGAGTCATGAGCCTCGAGGCCCGAGGTGCAGCCTGGTGATCAGCAGCGAGGGCGGAGCAAAGGGGGTGAGTCCAGGGGATGTGGACTGTGCCAGCGGAGAGGTTGAGAACAACAAGATGGGCAGGATTTAGGGAGGGACTGGGTTGGGATTGAGTGGAATGGGTTGAGAAGGAGAGAATTCTGGGGTGGGGACATGGGTACGAGCTGTTTCCATGGTCCGAAAGATAATGAGCCAGTGCTCCTTCTTTGGTTCTGGCATGGACTGCTCAGATGGCGCTGACACCTGGGTGGACCTGTTGACAGGCTCTGGCCTTGGGACTGATCTGGCGAATGGTTCTGGCTCCAGGACAAATTCTGTGGCTGGCTCTATCTCTGTCTCACTCTGGCTGAAAAGATGAGTCCCATATTTTGGTCTCGATTTTCATGATTTTCACGAGTCCCATTTTCATTATTTGAAACAGTGGCTAAACTAACGAAAAAGAAAGCTTCAAGCCCACAAGGTTCCAAGCAACACAGCAGTAATGACTTTATGAACTTCTTCACTTATAAGATTGATAATATCAGGGACAAAATTACAACTATGCAACCGTCTACTACAGTATCGCATCAGGGAGTGCATTGTAGTCTCCCTGAGGAAAAATTTGATTAATTTGTTAATATAGGAGAGGAAGAATTTTGCAAACTCACTAATTCATCTAAATCGACAACTTGTATGTTAGACCCTATACCGACTAAGCTATTGAAAGAGATGCTTCCAGATGTCATAGATCCTCTTCTTAATTTCATTAATTCATCTTTGTCTCTAGGATACATACCAAAAACCTTTAAGCTGCCTATGATTAAACCGCTTGTTAAAAAAACGCAACTTGATCATACAAAATTAATCAATTACAGGCCGATCTCGAATCTGCCTTTTCTGTCAAGGATATTGGAAAAAGCAGTATCCTCACAACTGTGTTCCTTTCTTGAAAGAAATGATATCTGCGAGGATTTTCAGTCTGGATTTAGACCTACCATAGCACTGAGACAGCTCTCATTAGAGTTACAAATGATTTGCTCTTATCATCCGATCGCGGTTGTATCTCTCTATTAGTGTTACTTGATCTTAGTGCTGCATTTGACCACATTGACCACAAAATTCTTTTAAATAGACGAGAAAACTATGTTGGCATTAGTGGAATTGCACTAGCATGGTTTAAATCATACTTATCTGACCGTTATCAGTTTGTAGCAGTAAATGAAGAGATGTCTTATCGATCACAAGTTCAGTATGGCGTACCACAAGGCTCAGTACTGGGACCGCTGCTGTTCACTCTGTACATGCTTCCATTAGGAGATATCATTAGGAAAGATGACATTAGTTTTCACTGTTATGCCGATGATACTCAGCTCTATATTTCTTCAAAACCTAACGAAACTTACCAATCCGCAAAATTAACGGAAAACATAGCTGATATAAAAAATTGGATGACTAGTAATTTTCTACTACTAAATTCTGAAAATACAGAGATTCTAATTATTGGACATAAAACTTCCACATGTAATAACCTAGAATACTGTCTAACACTTGAGGGCTGCTCTGTTAAGTCTTCGTCGTCGGTTAAGAACCTGGGTGTGCTCTTTGATATCAATCTTTCATTTCAAATTCACGTGTCTAGTATCTGTAAAACCGAATTTTTCTATCTAAAAATATATCTAAATTACTCCATATGCTCTCATTGACAAATGCGGAACAATTAGTTCATGCGTTCATGACTTCAAGGCTAGATTATTGTAATGCTCTACCGGGTGGTTGCCCTGCACGCTTAATAAACAAACTACAGCTAGTCCAAAACGCAGCAGCTCGAGTTCTTACCAGAACCAGGAAGTTTGACCATATTAGCCCCGTTCTGTCAACACTGCATTGGCTGCCTATTAAACATCGTATCAATTTTAAAATATTGCTGATCACTTACAAAGCACTAAATGGTTTAGCTCCGGAGTACTTGAGCGAGCTCTTAACGCATTATAGTCCTTCACATCTATTGCGATCTCAAAATGCCGGCCAGTTAATAATTAATAATACCTAGAATATCAAAATCGACTGCTGGCAGTAGATCCTTTTCCAATTTAGCACCAAAACTTTGGAACAGTCTTTCTAGCATTGTCCGGGAAGCAGACACAATCTGTCAGTTCAAAGCTAGATTAAAAACACATCTCTTTGACTTAGCATTCACATAATACATTATCGACTTCTATAATTCAATGTTAGGCTGCATAGATTAGGTCAGCCGGAACTGGGAACACTTCCCTTAAATCCTGATGTACTCGTTACATCATAAGAAGAATGGCATCTACGCTAATTTTAGTGTCTTTGTTTATCCCGAGCGGCCCCTAATTTTATAACAAATTATCATTTCGACGGAAGTAAATCAATCAAAACTAACTTTAGCTGGAAAATAACATTATTCAAGAACCGCTATAAAGCCAAAACAATCTCTGTTACCTTAAATTATATGTTTATCTCTGTAAAGCTGCTTTTAAACAATCTACATTGTTAAAAGCGTTATAAAAATGAAGATTACTTGACTTGACATATGGAACGGTCAGAGAGATGGCTGGTGGAGGCTGTTCTGGTTCCGGGGAGTCGGATCTGATAGTGTATTCCTCAACGACTCTCTTGGTGAGGGAGGATCCACATAGCCACAAGGCGTAATTGATTAAATCAACGAAGGGGCAGTGATCCTCCCTCAACAGCAGCATCTGGCCAAGGATTTTATCTGGTCCGCTCCAGAAGATGTATGTGTCTCATCATCCCAGCATGCCTTGTGGTATAGTCCTAGAAATTGCTCCACATATTCCTCCAAAGAGCGTTCATTCTGAAATAAACAGTTTATAGCAATCCCCTTATTTCTTCTTTTTTAAGGTTAGATCTTCTGTCACAACTTCTTGTGGTAAGCAATCCCGCACAAAAAAAGAATTTAAGTTAAATCGTATTTTAATAATCAAACTAAGCGCGTAGGAGAAACCAAAAAAGACAACTAAAAACTAGGGCTGCTCCCTAATAGTTGACTAAATGTTAGTAGACAAAATTGTATCAGTCGGTTAGTTGCAGGACAAAAAATCTTGTGGCGAAGTCACACAGTCTGTGAGGAAAAGATAGTTAATGGCGGGTCCTGGCGGGCCACATTATTTCAGATTAAACAATTTAAATGGTTGGTTGCTCTAAATTTGTACCACAATGACTCTGTTAACATTTAGTTGCATCATATGTTGAATGGCAAGAGAGATGTAAGAAACATTAATGTAAAGTAATTTTCATGGTGATTTCTTTTACATACCTCCAGCTCTCCATTCTCAGCAGCATCATGAAGAGGCGTACCACCCCAGCTGTCAGTCACTATTTCCCCTCCATGCAGGAGGAGCCAGCTGAGAACCTTGGAATGGCCACGGCTGGCAGCAAAGTGCATGGCACTGGCCCCATCATTGTCTCTATCAGCTAGGCTGATTTCTGTGAAACTCATCTATAGAAGCAAAAAAAAGTGTAGTTTGTAATAATTGTAATAAAGGTAGTTTGTACAGAAATATTCAAATGTCTCAACCCACCCTACAACAAGCCTGATCAAGCATCTACAGATATGTTAAACAAACAATATTGAGACAACCAGCTTTATGGGACTTCAGAATCCTGTTCATCATAGTAGTCCATTTAGCATATATGCTATTGTGGCTCAAATGATGCACCTTTAGGTTCGATTGTCAATACACTGATTTCACGCAGCTATTATTTTGAAATCGAAAGCGAGGCTCTGGTGGGAAGAAAACCAGAAGTGTCGCCTTTAATCACAGGAGAGTCGCGAATGCGATGGCGTATCGTTGTGTTTAATGTAGAAATTAGTTATGTACATACATTTCTTTCATATTTTAGACTATATACAGTGAAATTCATTTATAAAATTATTTTTTATATATACAGGTTCTTCTCAAAAAATTGACAGCTTCAATGCGGCATGGCATGGAGGCAATCAGCCTGTGGCACTGCTGAGGTGTTATGGAGGCCCAGGATGCTTCGATACCGGCCTTAAGCTCATCCAGAGTGTTGGGTCTTGTGTCTCTCAACTTTCTCTTCACAATATCCCACAGATTCTCTATGGGGTTCAGGTCAGGAGAGTTGGCAGGCCAATTGAGCACAGTAATACCATGGTTAGTAAACCATTTACCAGTGGTTTTGGCACTGTGAGCAGGTGCCAGGTCGTGCTGAAAAATGAAGTCTTCATCTCCATAAAGCTTTTCAGCAGGTGGAAGCATGAAGTGCTCCAAAATCTCCTGATAGCTAGTAGCTGCATTGACCCTGCCCTTGATAAAACACAGTGGACCAACACCAGCAGCTGACATGGCACCCCAGACCATCACTGACTGTGGGTACTTGACACTGGACTTCAGGCATTTTGGTATTTCCTTCTCCCCAGTCTTCCTCCAGACTCTGGCACCTTGATTTCCGAATGACATGCAAAATTTGCTTTCATCCGAAAAAAGTACTTCTCTGTAGCCCAGGTCAGGCGCTTCTGCTGCTGTTTCTGGTTCAAAAGTGGCTTGACCTGGGGAATGCGGCACCTGTAGCCCATTTCCTGCAAACGCCTGTGCACGGTGGCTCTGGATGTTTATACTCCAGACTCAGTCCACTGCTTGCCTCACTTTCGATTTCAAAATGGCGGCTGCGTGAAATCAGCGTATACTGACAGGAAATGACTGAGGTGCCTTCACTGCGTCTAACTCCCTATCGCAGCAAATGGTTGCTCCGGGTGTGTGTCCACGGTTTGCTCTGTGTGTGTGTGTGTTTACTACTCGCTGCTCTGAGTGTGTGTGCACTCACTTGGATGGGTTTAATGCAGAGGACAAATCATGCCAATTGTTTTATAAGTAATTATACAGAATGAAGGATAAAGAAGTCACATTTATTTTAACAATATAAATCCTTTCAAAGCAGCTTCACATTAATAAGTCAGTAAAATAGCAGTGTCAAAGCTGTAAAGCAGCTTTACAGAATATAATAGTGTCATTATTATTTACCTCAATGTTGTTTCAATTCAGTTCAATAACTGTGTCAGTATTCCAAGTCCATTAATAAAGTTCAATTCAACTATAAGCAGCTATCCATCTCAATTAATAAAAAAAATTGTTCTCATCCAATAGGAAAACCACAGAAAAATCAGGAGTTCTAAGGAGCTAAAGCTGTCCTAAAATGTGAAGTTTTAGTTATACAACAATAACAAAATAAATAAATTTCTATATTTTTCATTTGAAATGCTCACAGATTTTTATGTTTTTCTGTAACAGTTGCTTATTTTTGCTGGAGAACTTGCACGTATATATATATATATATACGTGCAAGTTCTCCAGCAAAAATAAGCAACTGTTACAGAAAAACATAAAAATCTGTGAGCATTTCAAATGAAAAATATAGAAATTTATTTATTTCTATTTATTTATTTTTCAGCAAAGTGAAAATACATTTTTGTGATAATCAGCATTTTCTCGATAAAGCTTAACTTGTGTTGAACCCTGGGAAATTCTGTAACAACATATTTGAAATTGTATACTTTAAATAATAAAGAACTCATCCAATAAGGCTGCTCACCAGCCAGACAATGACAGTGTTGTGTCCCATTTGGGCAGCAGCGTGCAATGGTGTCATCCCATCATTGGCTCTGATACTTGGCTCCGCCCCGCAGTCCTTCACTAGGTACTGGACAACTTCCAGGTGGCCCTCTTGACATGCAAGGTATAGTGGTGTGGCACCATTCTTGGTTTGAAAATTGACAACTCTAAAACACAAAGAAAAACACGAAATCAAGGAAATTATAGCCCTACAATTAAATAATAGGTGATTAGAGATACAAAAGAATGTTTAATGTTGTTTCTATATAAATAGTATCTCTATCTTAGTCACGTAAACACCCTTCTAGGTATAAAAATGTGGAACTGCAGCAAAAACCTTACCCTTCATAATTATATGATTTTATGACACGGGACTCTTGAATGTTTTCAATTGACAGATGATCGATTGTTTCAATTGTTTTCATGTGGCCAGATGATCGAGAACAGAAAGCAGCGAGGGGGCCCAACTAGCCTTACAGCAAATTGGATAATATTTTATAATATCTCCCCACCATGATACTAGGATATTGTGAGTGTTGAGGCACTAGTTGCTAGGTGGATGCTTGTGGTGTTCTGAGTAGTTGGTAGTGTCATGTCTTGTTGGTTTTGGTTCATGGTCTTGTTTCATGGTTCTGTCATGTGATTCCCTGTTCTTGTCTTGTGATCCTCCATGTGTCCTGTCTAGTCATTGGTTAGTTGTCTTGATTATCTTCACAGGAGTCCCTTGTCTTGTCATTTAGCCTTGTGTATTTAAGCCCTCATGTTTGCCTTGGTCCAGGTCAAGTATTGTTTCGTGTAACCAATGTTGGTAAGCGCCATGTCCATGTCCCATACCTTTTTTTAATGTTTGATCGTGTTTTGAATAATATTAAACTGCACTTGGGCTCCGCAAACTTGCCTCCAGTGGATTAGCCGCGTTTCCATTACAGATTTGTGCAAAACGTTTGTGTTTTTTTTTTCCTTTTTTTTTCTTCTTCTAAATATCGATAAAAAAACTATTGCAAAATGACGGCGTTTCCATTTACCGATGTTATGCGCTTAAAACGCCATTTTTTCCTCTCGCAATAAGTCATTCAAAAGATCATAGCAAATGATCATAGCAATCATAGCATGTAAATGCGCAAAAACTGTTCCTTTTCGTGGTCACTCCGAGTTACGTCGGATTGACGACGAATGGGGTTTCGCTTAGAAAGCCTATCAACTTCGAGTATTAAAAAACGAGCCAATAGCAAAGAAATGCCATGGGTCTGCGGAATTTGCATGACGTAACTCCGCCCCACCTCGTGGGTATAAAAGGAGGACGCCGGCAACATGCAGTTATGTTTTCGCTTCGGAGCCAAGAGTTTCTATTCACTCCACAAGCCATCTCTGAATTGTCAGCTTCACAAACGAGTTCCTCTGGTGTTGGTGTGACGGCGATCTCCAGCGAACGCGTGCTTCCTGCTTATCTGTGCAGTGGTTTGCCAGTGAGTGCGTGTCTCCCCGGGCGCTTCAACACTCAGAGTGTTTCTCTCACAAAAGAGCTTGCACGCGGCACGTCTCTTTAAAGATGCCTCGCCCGGGCACTTCTGGTTGCGGCAGATTAGATGACGGCCATGATTTCCCGGGCAGCCGCGAGCATCGGTCTAGAGTGGAGGCCTCCACCCTGTCCTGAGCGCTCGCGGCTGGACGATTGGTTTTTGGGTAAGGCCGCCGACCCGCGTCCACGGCAAACCCCAATACCTTTCTTCCCGGACGTGCATGATAAGATCTCGAAGTCCTGGAAGACCCCCCTGTCTTCTCGGGACCGCTCGTTGGTCTCATCCGCCTTTCCTCCCCTCGATGGGGCAGCTGCCCGTGGGTACACTGGGCTTCCCCCGGTTGAACGTTCTGTTGCGATGTAACTGTGTCCTCAGAGTGCTTCTTCTCGTGGCGAGCCTAAGCACCCATCCAAGGCCTGTAGATTTTCGTCTACTTTGGTGGCAAAGTCTTACAGAGCAGCGGGACAGGCAGCTGCTTCTTTGCATGCGATGGCCACTCTGCAGGTCTACCAGGCCCAGATGCTCAGAGACATGCACGAGGGTAGGACAGACCCAGGGCTCTTTGATGAGCTGCGCGCCGCAACCGACCTTGCCCTCCGGGCGACGAAGGTAGCCGCGTGCTCCCTGGGCCTGGTGATGTCCACTTCGGTGGTCCAGGAGAGACATCTCTGGCTAATCCTGGCCGACATGCGGGATACCGAGCGGACTCGTCTGCTCGATGCACCCCTGTCCCAGGCCGGCCTCTTCGGCGGTGCAGTTGAGGATTTTGCTCAACAGTTCTCAACTGCACAGAAACAGACTGAGGCCATTAGACACATTCTGCCCCGCCGACCCGCTGCTGCCTCGACGTCGGCCGGGCAGACGCCTCAGCCTGTTTCCCGCCGAGGGCGCCCTCCTAAGTCTCCCGCCCCTCGCGCTCGGCCAAAGCAGCAGCCTCGACCGAGTCCCGAGGTGGGCATGGCAACAAGGCACGCTCCGAGTATCAGTTACTCCGACCTGCCGTCAGACCTTCACCCAGTGGTCGAACCTCAGTTTTCTCAGGGCAGGTGTCCCCCTGGAACGAGTTTCCCGGCATGTTGTTGTCTCAACAGATGCCTCCACCACGGGCTGGGGCGCCATGTGTAATGGACATGCTGCCGCGGGCTCCTGGACAAGACCCCAGCGCCTATGGCATGTCAATTGCCTCGAGTTGCACCGCTTTCGGGCGTTGCTCAAGGGTCAACACGTACTAGTCCGATCAGACAATACCGCCACTGAAGCGTACATCAACCATCAAGGTGGTCTACGCTCCCGCCGTATGTCGCAACTTGCTCGCCACCTCCTCTTATGGAGTCAGAAGCATCTGAGATCGCTTCGAGCCATTTATATTCCCGGAGCCCTGAACTGTGCAGCCGACGAGCTCTCACGGCTTCAGAATGGCGACTCCATCCCCAGTCGGTTCAGCTGATTTCAGACCAAGTTCGGGGACGCACAGATAGATCTGTTTGCCTCTCACGACTCGACCCATTGCGACCAGTATTATTCCCTGACCGAGGGCACGCTCGGCACGGATACTCTGGCACACAGCTGGCCGCGGCTGTGTTATGCGTTTCCCCCAGTGAGCCTTCTAGCGCAGGTCTTGCGCAAGGTCAAGGAGGACGAGGAGCAGGTCCTTCTGGTCGCGCCGTACTGGCCAGCCTGGACTTGGTTCTCCGAACTGGTGCTCCTCGCGACAGCATCTCCGTGGCCAATTCCTCTGAGGAAGGACCTCCTTTCTTAGGGACGGGGCACCCTGTAGCACCCTCGTCCCGATCTTTGGAACCTCCACGTGTGGCTCCTGGACGGGACGAGGCAGGTTTGAGAACCCTACCACAAGCGGTGGTGGCTACCATCACTTTCGGTAGAGCGTCGTCCACGAGACACGCCTATACGTTGAAGTAGAACCTCTTCGTCAACTGGTGCTCTTCTCGCCGAGACGACCCCCGGAGGTGTTCGGTCAGTGTCGTGCTTTCCTTCCTTCAAGATGGGTTGGAGCGAAGGCTGTCTCCCTCCACCCTCAAAGTTTATGTTGCCGCTATTGCCGCACACCATGACTTGGTGGAAGGTAAATCCTTAGGGAAGCACGACCTGGTCGTCAGGTTCTTGAGGGGAGCGAGGAGACTGAATCCTCCTCGCTCTCCTCTCGTTCCCTCTTGGGACCTCGCAGTGGTTCTAACTGCCCTGCAGAGTGCTCCCTTTGAGCCTCTGCAATCAGTGGAGCTTAAGTTCCTGTCAATGAAGACAGCGCTCCTGGTTGCATTGGCCTCTGTCAAGAGGGTAGGGGACCTGCAAGCATTCTCCGTTGACGAAGCGTGCCTGGAATTCGGGCCGGCTTACTCTCACGTGATCCTGAGACCCCGGCCTGGATATGTGCCCAAGGTTCCTACCACTCCCTTCCGGGACCAGGTGGTGAACCTGCAAGCGCTGCCCTTGGAGGAGGCAGACCCAGCCTTGGCACTGCTCTGTCCAGTACGCGCTCTCCGCGCCTATGTAGACAGGACGCAGTGTTTCAGGACCTCAGACCAGCTCTTTGTCTGTTATGGTGGGAAGCTGAAGGGAAAGGCTCTCTCCAAGCAGAGGTTGTCTCACTGGATAGTGGACACCACTGCTTTGGCATACCAGCAGCAAGGTCGACCGTGCCCCCTTGGTGTGACTGCCCACTCCACCCGGAGTGTGGCATCCTCTTGGGCTATGCGCATGGCGCCTCGCTAACAGACATCTGCAGAGCTGCAGGCTGGGCGACACCTAACACATTCGCCAGATTCTACAATCTCCGAGTGGAGCCAGTGTCCTCTCATGTACTCGCTTCAACTAGCTAGTACTGGACCCGCTCAGGTGTCTTTGCTTGCTCGCCATTCCACTCCACGGACTGGATACGTGCGATATTCCCCTCAGGTGAGCTTCTCCGCAAGCCCTGAGTTCCTCCAGCACCCCTGATGCTAGTGCCAGTGTCTATTGCCTGTGCGTCGGCTAGGTGCCTCCCATGTGCATGGTCCCTCCCCTGAGCTACCCCCACACGTGTATTTCCACTGTAAGCCTCTCTGAGCATGTGTCTTTCCCTTGGCAAGCCACCTTGTCACCCCTGGGGTTAAAAAATTCAACCTGCGGCTGGACACCCCAGTATTCTCCATATGCTTCCTTCGGGTCATATGTGTATTTCCAAATGCCCCCCCCCCCCCCTCTGGGTTGGTGTTGATTGCATATTTCTTCTAAACTATGGGATATGCTTCCCAGTGTACCTTGGTATTCCTGTGTTAAATAGGAGTCCTTCGTCCGTGCTAGTCTCACACAAGGGTCTCAGATTTACGCAGGACACTGGAAGACAGCTGTGAAGGTGGCGTGATTAGACTGATAACCCCATTCGTCGTCAATCCGACGTAACTCGGAGTGACCACGAAAGGGAACGTCTCGGTTACGTATGTAACCCTCGTTCCCTGAGTAGGGAACGGAGACGTTACGTCTTCCTGCCACTTCCGCTGTACCGCGGGAATCGCCTGAGCTCAGTCTTGGCTCCTCAGCGAAGAAACAACTGCATGTTGCCGGCGTCCTCCTTTTATACCCACGAGATGGGGCGGAGTTACGTCATTCAAATTCCGCAGACCCATGGCATTTCTTTGCCATTGGCTCGTTTTTTAATACTCGAAGTTGATAGGCTTTCTAAGCGAAACCCCATTCGTCGTCAATCCGACGTAACGTCTCCGTTCCCTACTCAGGGAACGAGGGTTACATACGTAACCGAGACCTTTTCATTGCAGTTTTGCGAAATATTTCTTTTTCGAATTGAATGAAAAACCACCTCATGCGAGCGTAAAAACTTTTTTCCGAAATTGACGTGTTTCCATTTAGCGTATTTTCAATTCGCAATTTCAATTTGCGCAATTTGAAGGGTAATGGAAACGTTAGTATGGCAGTACACACCATTGTGGTTCGAGACCCAGAGGTCTGAAAATGGTAAGTCATGAAATAATTGCCTAATAATAACTATACTTTGGTGCTATAAAATATTTTATAACGCCAAGATCTCATGAGCTGATCAGCGCTTGTCAATGTCAAAATGACTAAAATGCTGATGACAGTCAAATCAAAGAAGGAGGTTATAACTGTTACTTTATATAGAAGAGCATGAATTCCAACATGCTTCCGTTTTAACAGTCAAAAAGTGAGATGTAAGAGATGTAAGAACCTGTGCATGAACTAAAAAATGGTAAAATAGGTTGCCTGCAGAAAAATACAGTAGGCTTTACAGTAGTAAAAATAATAGTAGGCTAACTGTGTAATTGTTTTTTTGTAACAAAAAAATCCATTAAGAGAAAGGCTTTTATGAAAACACTGAATAAAACATTGCTTACCAACACACAAATAATTCACAATTACTAAATTGGACTAAAATAGGAGCCTCCGAGTGATACTAAGTGAAGAGCCATTTGGGAGCCGTAAGAGCCTTCCCATCACGAATACCAGCTCTAACCAGCATAAATGAGCCTGGACCAACATTGAATTTATGCTGGATTTTTCCGCAGGAGCTCTTTCATTTAGCTCCTTTGCCGTCCTGGGCTAAAGACACCCCTATGGGAAAGCGTATTCATTCTCCCAGGTGTGCCTTGTTTTCTTGTTACCCTTGTTAGCCCTGTGTCTATATATAGCCATTGTCTTTCTTTTGTTCTCTGTCAATTGTTGTATGTAATGGTTGCTTGTGTTCCTGTTTGCCTTGCTCTGTGTTCCTAGTTTGGCATTTTGTTCCTGATATTAAAACTCCTGCAAATAGATTCCAGTTTCTGCCTACTTTCCATTGTTCCCCTGTTACAATGATCTTTTTGTATATTCACATTATTGACAACAAGATGGCAAAGTCCGCTCTAAATACCTATAAATGCTCAATCACATTTTATTCCAAATTCAAAAAAGGTCCCAAAGGTATTGTTGACCCTCTGAGACAAATTGATACAACAGTCCAGTATTTGCCTTTCTGAGGGGAAGCATCCAGCATTAAGGTCTGTCCCAGATCCTTCCTCAAAGTCACAAGCAGGAGTCCCAGGAGAGAACAGGATTCCTCCTATAAATACCATAAAGCTCAGCTTTATTTGGACACAGACTGACAAGGCATCAATGAGTCTCTTAAGAGGATCAGCGCTACTTCACTCACTGTATTAATTCGCTGTAATGATCGGCTCTTTACAGGGGACAAACTATGAGGATTGTTACTAGAGGAAAAGTGATTGTTTTCTCTGTGGCTCATGTCCAACTTTACATATTTTGCTCTTATTTTTCTCCTCATCCCCTAAACCTCCTTTCTCAAGAAAAGTAATGAAAAAATGCAGTTACAGTATGTAAATGTGGCAAGCAAAATGAGGCCAAGGGCCGTGAGAGAATGGCGCACGGCCGGTGGCGTGATTACTGATGAGCGCCGCGCGCTGCACTGGTCTCGTATCTCGTACGGAGGAGCTTCGGAAGCATAACAGGAGGAGCGACGACAGTGAAGGACGAGACACGAGAGATGACCAGGCCTGGGCTTTCGCCGGTTCCCGCCTCCTTCCCATAACAACATACCTTGCTACAGTATCTTTCATGTGGATTCAAAATGGACTGTTCAGAATAGCATAATGCCATATTATTCTATTTTTCCAGCAGTATGTATTCTGTGCGAAAGAATTTCTGTAGCCTATAACCCTAACCTAACATTTCTATAGTGACATTTAAATCAAAAGTAATATCATGTTAAATATTTTTTTTACAGAAAGTTTAATTAAAATTGCTAAGTAATATTTCCAATTAGGATTGTAAGTCTATCGATTTACCGATAGAAATGTGTCAACCAGTAGAGATTTTGGACTATTCTCTATCGCGGACTATCACTCATGTGACATTAGTGTGCTGCATGAAAGTTTATCGTTTGCATGTGTTTGTAAGCAATGCGGTTTAAAAAACAAGTGATTTAAAAAAAAAATTTAAATGCAATAAGTAGCGAAAAGTCATTTCGCTATATGCAGTCGCTGCTCATATGCCACATACATAAGTTTCAGAAGGGACAACCGCATTTAAATGCAGGATTGTCTACTAAATTATAGTTCCACGCAACATTACTCACTCCCGAAACTGTGGTGATTAGCGTGTGTGGTGATTAAGTGAACGTAAACAGTTGAGAAAGAAAACATTTCGGGTTACTTGACTGCAACCCTGTTCCCTGAAAAAGCAAGAGATGCCCCAGCATGAGATGCTGGAGAGAGAGTGACGGAGCAAATTCAATGTAAGGAGATCATTAGGAGGCCATGATTGGCAAGGGCCAATTGAGGGAATGTGGCCAGGACTACAATAAAACTACCAGAGAAATTAATAAAAATCATAATCATTTCTGCTGTCAGTAAAGCTGGTCAGTATGTGTTCTGCCAATATGCAGTTTCACTCTGTCAAGTGAAAAAACAATATTTTATTTTTTCTATAGAAAGTATTATTTGCTTTTAGTCAAACCGAACAAATCAGGTTGAATGATTTGATTTTGATTCAGGTTGCATTGTGTTGCTTGCTCTCTTTGTTGACAGAGTACACACATACAGTCACACACAGGATTAAAGAGCAGAATTAAAGCCTGTGAGTAACCAGGTAAACAGTCTGACTGTGGAAACATCTAATTCAGCAATCAGAAAAAACAACAGCCGCATTAGATATTCAGCATATAATTGGTGTTTAAAAAAAAAAGTTGACAACATTACCAGATAAGAATGGGTTGTTAATCTAAAAAACAAAACAAAACAAAAAAACAAACAAAAGAAAAACATTTGACTGTGGTGGAGGGACTTCCAAAGAAAAATAGAGATGGTGAATTTTTAAAACAGGAAGAGGAATTAATCAGGGACTCAGTCATTAGGAAGTGATCAGACATGAATCTTTCATGAGTGTAACCCTAACAGGCACAGTCATCCGTGCCCTGGGGGGGGGGGGGGGGGGCACACACACACACACTATGTAATGACTTATGCAATGACCACAAATACACATTATTTATATTGCTAAAAAAAATACAAATTAAAATACATTACATCTGTTACATTGTTGTTACATTGTTTCACCAATGAAACCAATAAACCAATATAAAGTATTGATGGTGTATCATAATCAACATTATTTTCGAATTTACAGTCTATATTCTATCTACACAACCCCAGGACTTCCTCATCTATACATAAACAATGTTTGTAATGACATCATAACACTATTGTTTGTTCACAAAGATCCCTGACCTGATACAGCCTTATTTGAGGCACAGCTGTCCTTCCTGTATGAATAATTTAGGCTTGAGTGAAAAGGTAACAGAAGCAGCTGTCAGAAGATGTGGCAGAGCAAAGCACTTCAACCAACAAAGTCCCACTTGACCTCTTTTTCACAAGGCTCAGTTTATCAGCTTTTTTTTAATGTAACAGTACTGTTCTTACAAGAGGTAGACCTTGATAAAAGAGAACAAGTCAGCCAACTTTAAATGATACTAGAAAGTAATGGAAACACACTGAAATTGGACAAAAGGACACATTTGGAAGTATGTACCAGTAGCTCTATTCCTTGCAATTACAGTGAATGTCCTGCAACCAGATCATTATATCAGTGAGCTGAATTTGAGAACAGGACGAGTCTGAAAGAATCGTTCACATTCTGTAAACTGAATGAACAGATTAAAAGAATCAGAGGAAAGCTTAGGGAAAGTGCATTATACCAGAAGTGTAGATGGGACCTTCACATACTTAACCATGTTAAAAAGATAGGCCTACACTTCCGTTTTACACCTCCAGCAATGGCCGTATGCGCAGCATGACCTCTTAAATGACTTGGTACATAGCTTCTCTTCTCTTATATTGAAATCCTCTGACATTTTTCTTTAAAACAACTTTTTATTTTAGACTTCTAATTCGTGACCAGCGTTTTGTCTTGCTCTATCTTCTGTGCTATCTTCTTCTTCGCCAATTCTCACCAAACCTTATTCTACGCCTACATCAATCGTCCTACATTATACATCAGGTCAGAGGTCATCCTTCCGCCAGAACTCGGAAAAAAGAATGTCATGTACACCAAGGATGGCTTGAGGGTGAGTAAATTATGGAATAATTTTATTTATTCCTTTAAGTATCAAATTTAGGCCTACTTTATACAATCCTAGTTACACCACTGGACCAGTGTTAAGATTTGTAGTGAATAATGACTGTCCTGTGATACTATTATGGTGGGGGGTTTTTTCATGCTCTGGAGTTTAACAGATATCAAAGGGTGAACAATTTGAATGAACTTGACTAATATATTTAACAAAAATATATCAACAGCACTGTCACTTTTGATTCTTACACTTTATGACACATGAGGTAATTGAAGCAAGTTAATGCCCCTAATCTGTATCACCTGGTTGTGTAACTTCCCCCACCTCACCGCCCTTTGTGGCACCTTATGTTACCATTGAGTTTTATGACCAATGCATTCATGTCATTAGCTTTATCATCAGAGGACCATGTCCTCCACGGCCAATGAGAACAGGATATACATGAGCAACACCACAATTTGTCCTCTTCTCATAAATCACTGGTTCATTCCCTTTATCTACATCTGTCCCGACACATATTCTTCTTTCACAAAAGACTCTGATACCCTAATAATGCCTATAGAGCGCTCCATTGAGCAGTCAGTCTGACAAAAGTTGATAAAGCTTGGTGTGTCCAGCCATGTTCAAAAGACAGTGAGATAGCATTAGACAAAAGACCAAATTGTGCACTAGTCTTCTGCTTTTTTATGCTCTGTTATATATTGCATGGTAAATGAAAGTTGCCTTATGTGTTCACATATCTGCAAAAGATATGTTGATAACTTTTCACAGCAGTAATACAGTGTCTTTGAATTGTATATTATGTTATGTTAATTCTCATAATTATAGTAATGCAGGAAGACGTCAGAACCCGGAAAAAAAAATCACCACTGGTTCCTTCAAGATTGTCCTATGGGTTTTTTATAACAGAGTTACCCTTTCAGTGCAGTGATTATGTACAGGTCCTTCCAAAAAAATTAGCATATTGTGATAAAATTCATTATTTTCCAAAATGTAATGATAAAAATTAAACTTTCATATATTTTAGATTCATTGCACACCAACTGAAATATTTCAGGTCTTTTATTGTTTTAATACTGATGATTTTGGCATACAGCTCATGAAAACCCAAAATTCCTATCTAAAAAAATTAGCATATTTCATCCGACCAATAAAAGAAGTGTTTTTAATACAAAAAAGTCAACCTTCAAATAGTTATGTTCAGTTATGCACTAAATACTTGGTCGGGAATCCTTTTGCAGAAATGACTGCTTCAATGCGGCGTGGCATGGAGGCAATCAGCCTGTGGCATTGCTGAGGTGTTATGGAGGCCCAGGATGCTTCGATAGCGGCCTTAAGCTAGGGTTGGGCGATATGGCCAAAAAAAATTATCACGATAATTTTTTTATATCAGTCGATATCGATAATTATCACGATAAACGTCAAATCTTTATTTCTTTCAAGCAGATTTTTGCTCCTAAGTGAAAGTTGTAGAAACCAGAGTGTTAATTGTGGTTTTAAACTACTCCTTATTGTCAGAACATATCATGACAAACAAATCTGAGGTAGAACATTCAAACATTTTGTAATTTTTCCTTAACAAAATAAATATCTTAATAGAAAAAAATATTTCTTAGTTTCTGCCTGTGCTAATTTTTATTTGGTAAAATGTAATATTCTGACTGAGTTTAATTAAAATTAGCCATTGGTCATCCAGCATCATGCATTTAGATCATGATAACCACAGATAAAAGCACCTCACTATGTTGGCTAAATGTTACTTTATGGTTTCTATGGTATTTGTATGAAAAACAGTAGCCTAAATACATTATAAAATACTGTAATTATATTCCATTAGTCCTTTAATACATTGTCTACAATAATAATATAATACAATTCAATATGTATATCCCACATTTCATAGTGCAGTTAATATTAGTAGGCTAACGTTACAGTAAATCCATGGTAAATGATGGGAGTTTGTAGCCGGAAAAGCTTCTGACTGGATCGTTGCGCGCAGTGTTCCTCCTGTTAGTCAGCGCTGTTTCATCTGCCTTTAAACTGGTTTAAATCACTGAGACATTTGTGTTCTTCGCTGAACTCAAGCGCTTCTCACTGGATCTCGTGACGAGGCGATCAGAGTAAACGCGTCTGCTAGTGAGCTCGCGCTGCGCTGCCGTTTGGACTTTGAGCCGAGCGGATAAACGGTCCGTGAGGCGCGCGGTTCAGATGAGTTTTGTTCCGCTTTTGGCGCACAAACATTATCGAACATTTATCGAACTCTTGATATCGTTTTATCGAGAAAAATGATATCGCGATAACTATCGTTATCGTTTTATCGCCCAGCCCTACCTTAAGCTCATCCAGAGTGTTGGGTCTTGCGTCTCTCAACTTTCTCTTCACAATATCCTACAGATTCTCTATGGGGTTCAGGTCAGGAGAGTTGGCAGGCCAATTGAGCACAGTAATACCATGCGTCAGTAAACCATTTTACCAGTGGTTTTGGCACTGTAAGCAGGTGCCAGGTCGTGCTGAAAAATGAAATCGTCATCTCCATAAAGCTTTTCAGCAGGTGGAAGCATATAGTGCCCCAAAATCTCCTGATAGCTAGCTGCATTGACCCTGCCCTTGATAAAACACAGTGGACCAACACCAGCAGCTGACATGGCACCCCAGACCATCACTGACTGTGGGTACTTGACACTGGACTTCAGGCATTTTGGCATTTCCTTCTCCCCAGTCTTCCTCCAGACTCTGGCACCTTGATTTCCGAATGACATACAACCACTGAGCAACAGTCCAGTGCTGCTTCTCTGTAGTCCAGGTCAGGTGCTTCTGCCGCTGTTTCTGGTTCAAAAGTGGCTTGACCTGGGGAATGCGGCACCTGTAGCCCATTTCCTGCACACGCCTGTGCACAGTGGCTCTGGATGCTTCTACTCCAGACTCAGTCCACTGCTTCCGCAGGTCCCCCAAGGTCTGGAATCATTCCTTCTCCACAATCTTCCTCAGGGTCCAGTCACTTCTTCTCGTTGTGCAGCGTTTTTTGCCACACTTTTTCCTTCCCACAGACTTCCCACTGAGGTGCCTTGATACAGCACTCTGGGAACAGCCTATTTGTTCAGAAATTTCTTTCTGTGTCTTACGCACTTGCTTGGGGGTGTCAATAATGGCCTTCTGGACAGCAGTCAGGTCGGCAGTCTTACCCATGATTGCCTAACCCTTTGAGTAATGAAACAGGCTGGGAGTTTTTAAAAGCCTCAGAAATCTTTTGCAGGTGTTTAGAGTTAATTAGTTGATTCAGATGATTAGGTTAATAGCTCGTATACAGAACCTTTTCATGATATGCTAATTTTTTGAGATAGGAATTTTGGGTTCCCTTTCAGGAACGTCGAGCTGCGTGAAACGCTGCCGGAACGCCTCTTGCGTTGTGCGTCATGAAGCACGTATGGAATCAGCCCAATGGTGAGAAGGAACGTCACGAGTGACGTCATCGACCAGGAAACTATAGAGCACACCCCTGAACACAATGGCGACAGCTTCTGTTGTCTTCAGCAAGCGCTCTGTGTGAATCTGTCCCTGTGTTTTTGTCTGTTCTTAGTGATTGCTAGGCAGGAGTTTTTCACTTAAAAAACTATCTATATATTATTCACATATATCATTATGACGAGCGAACAGCTATACAGAAAGTGTGTTCCCCCCTATACTCATTTTCTCACGGGTGGGGATACACACGATCTGTGTGTTGTTTGTTTGGGAGTGCAGCATGCCCAGTCAGCTCTCGAGGGGGCTGATTGTGAGCATTGCGAGCGTTTTCCTATAAGAACGCTCCGCTCCCGCCGATCACTCTTCGAGGAGAGTGATTCGGTTCGCGCTCCTCGCGGCTCGGTTCCTGCTTCTGTCGAAGCAGAGCGGCGGCGCTTGTCATGGGAATCGCAAATGGATCTGTCAGCGGGGTTTGAGACGGGCTCTGCCTTATCTCAGCCTTTACCTGCCAGTTGCAGTGCCTCAGTTCCGGGTGTGGAAGCACGCATTGCGGTTTCTTCCCCCCAGGCTGAGGCACCAATGCTGCAGCTATCCAGTTCTGAAGAGCTGGATGTTGTCAGTATTGAAACAGGGGATGTTGAGGACTCGTCACCTCACTCTCCTGAACATGAGGAGCTTGTGGAGGTGCTCACTCGGGCTGTTTCTAAATTAAGCAT
Source organism: Meda fulgida (assembly GCA_030578275.1). NCBI lineage: Eukaryota > Metazoa > Chordata > Actinopteri > Cypriniformes > Leuciscidae > Meda > Meda fulgida. The sequence continues at coordinate 7,469,644 of CM060623.1, forward strand.
CGAGTGGCCAGCTGCTAGGCAGGAATGTGTTTCTAAAAGTATGCTTGATGAACGATTTTTGCCTTCCCGCTTTCAGCCTCCACGGCGGTGCCTTCCATTTCTTCCCGACCTCCACACCGAGGTGTCGAGGAGACTCTAGCTAGCCATCTTTCTGCTGAGTCTTCCTCGTCTCTTAAGGAACCAGCTTTACCCACCAAGCCTCTTAGAAATACTTCGGCTTTGGTGGGTAAGGCTTACTCGGCGGCTGGTCAGGCTTCGGCGTGTCTGCACACCATGTCTATACTGCAGGCATACCAAGCCGATCTTTTAAAAGATATGAGTGAGAGTGAGGAGGTCAGCACTGACGTGGTTCGAGAACTGCGTCAGGCTGCAGATTTATCTCTGCGTGCTACCAGGGAATCGGCTAAACTAATGGGCCGTTCTATGACAGCCCTGGTGGCCGCAGAGAGCCACTTGTGGCTTAATCTATCTGATATGAAGGATAAAGAGAAAGCTTTTCTTTTGGATGCTCCACTTTCTCCGTATAGTTTATTTGGTGACGCTGTGAATACGGTCATAGATAAATTTCAGGAAGACAAGAAACAAGCTGCAGCTTTTCAAAAATTCCTCCCACTCAAAGTTCATGTTTCAGGGTCTGCTGGGTGAGGGCAGACCAAGCCGTCGACAAGCTCCTCACACAGGGTGCAACAAAAGCAGAGTGTCGCGTCTCGTGGCCCCCCTTCTAAACAGTGGGAACAGACGCAACAGTCTCAGGCGAAGCCTTCTGGTGGTAAGACTGATCTGAGGACAGTCATTATGGCTAAGAAGGCTTCGTCTAAGAAGAAGTCCTGACGCCATTGGCGTCTGGATGCTGAGGGTGGTCCCCACCGTGAGAGGGAGGTGTTCACCGCTTCAGACGGTGCCCGTTCTCTCACGGTGCCCTCAGGGGTCCCTTCTGCCAACCCCGCCTTCGTGTCGGGGCACAGACGGGCCCAGTGAGCGCTTTCCCGAGGGACGCTCGCCCCCTCTGAGGAGAAGTTTAGAGCAGTCAGACCAGTTGTTCCCTGCCGGTGCGCCGTTACAGGGCGCTGTGTCTGCTGCTCAAAATATTCCAGAGGCCAGCCTCGAGAGGCTGGTACCCTTTGTAGATTTTCTGGCAGAGTGGAAAGGTCTTCCAAAAGTATCTCGTGGGTTCTGCAGTTGATAGAAAGGGGTTATGCCATTCAGTTCAGATCTCCTCCTCCTCGATTCAACGGGATCCTGCCCACCGTGGTGGACCCCGAGCAAGCTCTGGTAATGGAACAAGAGGTGAAAACGCTCCTTCAAAAGGAGGCTATAGAACGGGTTCCTCCTCCCAGCAAGGAGTCAGGTTATTACAGCCGATATTTCATCGTTCCAAAGAAGGAACCAATTTTAGATCTGCGCCTATTAAATCGTGCTGTGGCCAAGCTAAAATTCAAGATGCTTACGCTAAAGCAAATCGTGTCACAAATCAGGTCCGAGGACTGGTTTGTCACAATAGATCTGAAGGACGCGTACTTCCACATCTCCATCCTTCCGCAACACAGGAAGTTCCTTTCAGGGGCGAAGCGTACCAATATTGTGTTCTTCCGTTCGGCCTAGCTTTATCTCCCCGCACGTTCACGAAGTGCATGGACGCAGCGCTAGTCCCGCTGCGGCTCCAGGGTATTCGTATATTGAACTACATAGACGATTGGTTGATTCTCGCTCAATCGCAGCAGCAAGCGGTTCGGCATCGAGATGTCGTCCTCGCACACATCAAGATATTGGGGTTGAGGCTGCATGCCAAGAAGAGTGTTCTATCTCCATCACAGATAACATCTTTTCTGAGGGTATTATGGGATTCGGTAGCAATGCGGGCTCGGCTGTCGCCTGCCCGCATCGCTTCGATTCTCTCAGCTATAAAAAGAGTAAAGCTAGGCCAGTTGCTCACTGTAAAGCAGTTCCAGAGACTGCTGGGTCTCATGGCAGCAGCGTCCAGTGTTATACCCTGCGGCCTGCTGTACATGAGACCATTACAGTGGTGGCTCAGGACCAAGGGGTTCTCCCCGAGGGGAAACCCCCTCCGCGTGATCAAAGTTACACAGAGTTGTCTCCGTGCTCTGGTCATGTGGAGGGATCCTTGGTTTCTGTCCCAGGGACCTGTGTTGGGAGCTCTTTGTTGTTGTGTAACGCTAACGACAGATGCTTCCCTCACAGGCTGGGGGGCGATCATGAGCAGTCGCCCAGCCCAGGGTCTGTGGCAGGACCATCATCGATTTTGGCATATAAATTGTCTAGAGATGTTGGCAGTGTTTCAGGCACTGAAGCACTTCCTGCCAGACCTGAGAGGTCATCATGTTCTTGTCCGGTCCGACAACACATCGGTGGTCTCTTACATAAACCATCAGGGGGGTCTGTGTTCTCGCCCGTAATACAATCTGGCTTGCCAGATCGTTCTATGGTCCCAGGGGAAGCTTCTCTCTTTGAGGGTGATTTATTTCCCGGGGTATTTAAATCAGGGAGCGGACATCCTGTCGAGGCAGGGGCCGAGGCCCGGGGAATGGAGACTCCAACCCGAGGTGGTGGAGCTCCTTTGGATGCAGTACGGTCATGCCGAGGTAGACCTATTTGCGTCCAGGGAGACATCACACTGTCCACTGTGGTTCTCTCTTAGTCCTCCAGACCCGCTGGAGTTGGACGCTATTGTCACGCCTGTACGCCTTTCCCACAATTGCTCTGCTCCCAGGAGTTCTGGAGAGGGTTCGCGGGACGGGATCAGTCTATTATTGGTAGCCCCGTTTTGGCCGGCCCGAATATGGTTTGCGGACCTAGTGTCTCTTCTAGACGGCTCTCCTCTGGAGATTCCGATCAGGAGGGACCTTCTCTCTCAGGCGAGCGGGTTGATACTTCACCCCCGCCCAGAGTTGTGGAAGCTATGGGCTTGGCCTCTGAGGGGGCCCAGCTCGTAGAGGCTGGTCTCTCAACCGAGGTTGTTGAGACCATCCTTCACTCCAGAGCTCCTTCCACGAGGAGGTTATACCCCTTGAAGTGGAGGCTCTTCACTTCTTGGTGTGGAGAACACCTGTTGGACCCAGTTAACTGCCCAGTGGGTGCAGTGCTGGAGTTCCTGCAGGAGCGTTTCTCCTCAGGGCTATCCCCCTCCACACTAAAGGTGTATGTGGCGGCACTTGCTGCTTACCATGTCCCTTTCAGTGGAGTTTCTTTGGGGAGACACCCATTTATAACCCGCTTTCTTCGTGGTACTTTGAGGCTGAGGCCTGTAGATCACATGAGGGTGCCAGCATGGGACTTAGCTTTCGTCCTAGAAGGTCTTTCCCTAGCTCCCTTTGAGCCTATTGAAGTAGTTGCTGATAAATTTGTTACTTTGAAAACTATTTTTCTCCTTGCCATTTCCTCTCTTAAGAGAATCGGAGATATTCAGGCTCTCTCGGTTGCTCCCTCGTGCTTGGAGTTTTCACCTGGGATGGTGAAGGCTTTTCTCCACCCCAGGCCAGGTTATGTCCCTAAGGTTCCTACCAATGTGGCCAGACCTATAGTTCTGCAGGCCTTCTGTCCTCCTCCGTTTTCATCATCGGATCAGGAAAAGCTTAATCTGTTCTGCCCTGTTCGGGCTCTAGATGCTTACGTCCACAGAGCTGCCCTGTGGAGGAAATCAGAACAGCTGTTCGTTTGTTTTGGACCACCTAAGAAGGGGTCCCCAGTGTCTAAGCAGAGGATGAGCAAGTGGGTGGTTGAGGCCATCTCACTTGCCAATGAGTCGGTTGGCCAGCCTTCACCTTTGGCTGTCCGAGCTCACTCTACCAGGAGTATGGCGGCTTCCAAAGCCTTATTGTCAGGAGTTTCCCTCCAGGACGTTTGTGATGCGGCAGGCTGGTCCTCACCGCATACTTTCGTCAGGTTTTATGACCTAGACCTCAGCTCCACCCCTGGGGCGCAGGTGCTTTCGGCTGAATTTAATCGTTGATTCACACAGTCGGTCACTTGCTCTTATGGCGACGTGGGTATTAGCGTTCCCGCAGCGTTTCACGCAGCTCGACGTTCCTGAAAGGGAACGTCCCGGGTTACGTATGTAACCCTAGTTCCCTGAAGGAACGAGACGCTGCGTGTCGTTGCCATACTCCCGGCATTCCCTTGATCGACTTGCTTCAGACTCTTCCAGAAGCTGTCTCCATTGTGTTCAGGGGTGTGCTTTTTAGTTTCCTGGTCGATGACGTCACTCGTGACGTTCCGTCTCGCCATTGGGCTGATTCCATACGTGCTTCATGACGCACAACGCAAGAGGCGTTCCCGCAGCGTTTCACGCAGCGTCTCGTTCCTTCAGGGAACTAGGGTTACATACGTAACCCGGGACGTTTTCATGAGCTGTATGACAAAATCATCAGTATTAAAACAATAAAAGACCTGAAATATTTCAGTTGGTGTGCAATGAATCTAAAATATATGAAAGTTTAATTTTTATCATTACATTATGGAAAATAATGAACTTTATCACAATATGCTAATTTTTTGAGAAGGACTTGTATATACTTGTAGGGCAACCTGGAGGTTAGCATCATCCTGGTTCCCTCGACAAAAACACAACAGGATTTTTCAATTGGCTTTTGGATTATAGCAGAAAAAAGCTGTGTCAAACATTATACGTTTTGTGCATCATAATAATTTTCACAAATAAACAAAACTTTTATGTACTAAGCCTAAATTGAATTGCCAGAAGTAAAAAGCTAAATATAGGCTATAAAAAAATCCAATGACTTCGAGACGATTGCTAATGCTAAAATAGTCTCGTTTCCAGGTTTTGGCATAAAAAAATACGTCATCCCTGCAACACTCTATGAGTAATGAAATATTTTTATTGACGTCGGTCCAATTAATCACTCTGCCTGTAGGCTCCCAAATCTATAGTGCATTTTCTGCTCAAACAGCTCAAATCGTATGGATTACTTTTATGATGGCTATATGAAGCTGAAAATTTTTGTGAAATTGACTTTTAATGGAGGTAGAGAAATCTCAAGAGTTTCATTATTTTATTTGTGTTTTAAAGAGGAACAAATGTCGTATGTGTTTGGAACGTAAGAAGGGTGAGTATATTATGACAGATTTTTTTTATTTTTGGGTAAACTATCCCTTTAAGATGGTATGACATATTGAATGGTACACCTATAATTTGTTTTCAAGCAATATAAATTTGACATTTATCTGTTCATTGAAATAAAATAGTTTAAGAGTAGGTATGATGTCACAATATTGGGACATTCAGCTGATTTGCTTACCCTGCCTTGATTCTCATACCAGAAGTGTGTGGCTAAAAAATCAGTGAAAATGGTTTTTCAATTGCAAAATAGCTAGGTATGCAAGGAATCGATTACTGACTGGGTCCATATGCCTCGGACTTATCCACTTTGATATATACACCTCCGCTGATTCCTTTTGTTAAGTTTACACAAGTACAAACCTCTCTAAGATGCGTCACCACCATTAGTGTCATTTTCTGGACTCCCCATTAGGTCAGCCATAGTGTTCTTGTAGACAGCTGTGCTATGGCGTTATCAACATCAGTAAGCTGCTTTGCTATAAATCATCACAACACTATGCGGCACCTACATAATGTATCAGACATTTTAACCACCATGTCAAGATTCATGACCCCTGACCAAGAGACATTCCCTGTAATAAGAAAAGGACACAGATACAATACGTGCCCTGACCCTCTGACATGAGAATGTTATCTCTACCCTCCAAAAGCAACCTTATCATCACAATGCAGACAACCTCCTACATTGAAGACCTCTATTCAAGAGTATTTGTTTACCTCATTAGTTTATCACTTGTGTGATACTGACAGTCACCACTGAGACAGGAATACATAGTGGTGAATGAGCAAAAGCAACATCTCTCTTCCTGATTAAACTTTCAGGGGGGGGGTTACTAAGGATTAACTGATAGCATTGTTTATTTGCAGCCGCTGTCTGTGTTGTTTTAGCACCCATTACGCTAAATTATGCAAATCAGATAACAACACAAAATGCTGAACTTCAATTTACACAGCACAGTGCCCCATATTATGGGTCAGTTTTAAATGCTAGGTTGTGCACTGTAAGAAAAATGGAAAAGGTACTGGTGATTTTCTGTCTGGAGGACATTATCCGTTAAGTTTACTGACATTTCCTTTAACTCTAATACACTACACAATGCAATGTGTAATTCAAAATACAGGTGAAACCTTAACCCTATCCTATGAAAAATCAAGATGGAAAATTCCTTTGTATTAACCCAATACATTTTGCCTTATGCCTCTAGGACAGTGCATTTAAAGGGATAACTTTGTACCTTATCTACCCCTAAAAGGTGCTGCTTACAGTGCGGCAATATGTATCCTTGAGGTATATAGTTATGAACCATTTAGGTTCAAGATATAAAGATGTAACTTTGAGGAAACTGACAAGCTGTTGTTTCTCTAAAGCTTAAAAGAGCTTGATTTCATATGCCAACTCCTAAACTTAAAGGTTCTTTATTAGCATCTATGATTCCATGAAGAATCTTTAACATCTATAAAGCCTTTCCATGCACTAAAGTTTATTTACAGTGGAACAAGTTTCTTAACACTTTGGAAAAAATGATTGTTCTAAGAACTGTTCACTGAGAGGTTCTTTAAGGAACCCAAATGGCATTGCTGCAAAAACGTATTTAAGTTATTCAACTAACTTAACTATTGCTATTTCAAAGCATTTAAATGCTTAAACTAAATTGCAAATGTTTGTGATGAAATACCACACGCAAAAGTAAAGCAATTTGTTTAAATTCTAAATGTTTAGATACAGTAAGTTGTGCCTTAACAGTTTTGCATTTACCCGGCTTAAAGTCAAAGTGACATCAAAGCTGACCTTATATTTACTTATATTCTTGGTCTAAATGTGTGTGGTTCATAATTACACCTTATTCCACATGATCTCAATATATCAAAATGTCAACTTGTTCCATTTCTGAACTGATTTACCCTTTTGAGATGGTGTCACAAATTCCTTTCCCTTTTCAACATCTCCCCTCTTACCACTTCCAATCTAGTTTACAACACACGCTTTTTACAATCCAATCAATTAGAGGATAAAATAGTCCTGATGTCAGGGGTTTGATATGTTTCAGTGTGTTTTTTTAAGTGTCCCTGTGGTGAAAATCAAGTTTTTAAAGTTGTTTTTATGTCTATGTGGTGTTTTAATATGCTCAAAGACAAACCATGAGCAAATTCATAAGTCAACACCATTGCTGAGTATTTTCTCAAATACGCAGTTTGAAATCGCTGGTGTTTCTGACGTCACAAACTACCTTGTAACCAATCACGACAATGTGCCGGCGGTTAGCTGTTTGACAAGCAAAAGGCTGATCATATTTTCATATTGTGCATTACCTCAGTAAGACTATGTTTACACGGAAACGATCTGAAGAGAAAACGCAAAAGTGGCGTTACGTTATCACTTTTTATTCTGCGTTTAGACGAGCGTTATGGGGGGTGAATCCACAATGAAATTCGATGTAGTATGCACTCCAGGCGGCTAGGTGGCAATGTGAAGCACTGACACACAACACCACCAATATCTGAGAATATTTTGTACAACTGCTGAAAAGACTCTTATATGTTTATCAGAGCTGCTAGGGAAACTTGAAGGTCCGACGTATGGAAATAATCCGACATGTTGGTTGTTATTTTCCTATACTATGTGACGTAAACGCATACGCGACGAAAGCCACCGTGAGCAGATTTGCGTTTTTTAGACGGGGAATGCGATGGTGGAGCGTTTTTAAGATTTCCACTCTGGAGGGTGGTTTCACTTTTTTGCGTTTTTTAATACCCAAAACGAAGGCGCTGTGTAAACGAAAGGCACATCCAATAAAATATTTGTACGTTTTCACCCGGAATCGTTCTTGTGTAAACAGGGCCTAAGTTGGCCAAGTGAATCTGTGAGCTGCGTGAGTGAGTGGAGACGGGGCTAATTAGCATATTCATGATCCACGTATACTAAATGAAGCAAGGGTGTAGAGTTACATCCAAACTGTTTTAAGGCATGGAGAATTTTTTCGAACTGGAAAAAACATTTAAATATCAAAATATCAAAATGTAATTTTGGTGATCAAAGATAAGTTTTAAGGGATACAATTTTTGACTTCAGGGGGACTTTAAGTTCAGTGCCTGTTTGCCTGTATAACCCAGTTTTTTAGTGGGTGCCAGTTTTTCCCTTGATTGTAGCTATATCATTCAACTGTTGCACATTAATTATGTCAGTGTATTTAAGTCATGTATTCCTTCAGTTCATTTTTCAATCAATCAATCAATCAATCAATCAATCAATCAATCAATCAATCAATCAATCAATCAATCAATCAATCTTAAGGTGATGTTTTGTCCATTTCCCTGAGTTCTCCTGTAATATATTTGGATTAAATAATATTTTGTTTGAATCTTCGTCTTCATGCGCTGCCTGGTAGCAGACACCTGAATTATATTTGTATTCTTGTGATTTTTTTTTAATTTCCTGTTTCACTCACTCAGCCATATCAAATACTGTAAATTACCAAGTCACTTCACACGTATGAATGGGAGAAACTGCAGCTCGCAATATGGTGGCTCTAGAAAAGGAAGTCTCGCTTTCTAAATAAAAGGGCCACACACTAACAGTCATCACATCACTGCTGATCACACATTTCCCACCTGAAATATACGGTATGCTGTTTTTAATGTTATGAGTGAGAAGGTCTGCTCACGCCATCACAAAAATTCAGTGTGCTAAATAATTTCCTAAATATCTATAATATTGTAAGAATCAATTGTACCACTTAAAAAGGACATCTAGCAGTACTAGCTGACTAAACTCACCGTTCAATGATAGTGGACATTGATCTTGGCAGCAGGCTGCAGTGCAGAAGGTATAGCAATAAACATGACAGTCCTCATATACAGCAGGAAATGAGGTGCAATCATATCTGTCTTTACAAATAATTACACTCTTTTGAAGCCAAGAGCCTTTCTTGAAAGACTTAACCATTTTTCATATAAAAAATGTAACATTGCTGGACTGAATGTTGGATATGTTGTAGTTAGTGTTTAAAAAGGCAAGCACGCAGCCCTATTCCTATTGCTCATATTTACGAAAAAGCTAAAATCCAAATTTTTTGTAAAATTAAATGGGCAAAACAAAATCCCATTTACTGGCATTACATGAAGGACCAGAGCCTTGTCTAAAGACCAGAATATCATAGAGACTTAGTGGGCAGACTCTTTTTACTTTTTATACCAGCATACCAAGCAGCCATCAGAACATTCCAGTAACCCTATCAATCATCCACAATTCCCTAATATTGCATGGACAAGCACCACTCACATTTTCTTATTAAAAAAAAGTAAAACTGTAAAAGTAAAATCTGATTCTGCTATTGAACTGTAAGGTTAGGAAGCAATAAAAAATATTAACTTGACATTAAACTATTAGATACATTCATGAGGCAACTTCCTTTATTGTAAATTGATTGGTTTGAAGAATACCAGGATGTTTTGAATCTGTTTGAATAATAACGCTTATAATACCAGTGTTGATAACAATGAACATGATCTTAAAACAATGCATGTGTTATCTCAGTAAGAAGAAAAGAAAGTCTGTTGCAAAGAAATTATGTTATGCATGTTAATATAATGAAGGTGAAATGCTTTTTGCCAGTCATAAATAATGTAAATTCAATCCATCTTTGTCACAAAGACTGTAATAAACAGAGAATCTATAAACAGGTATTTATTTGCCCTGTTTAACTATGTCTTTATACATTTTCACTTGTAAAATTTGATTAATTTCAATGAATTCCATTTATGTCAAGGAAATGTCCAGATGCAAATTCTTGACTGGGAGTCAGTGTAAACTTTGAAAAGCCTGTGACTACTCAGACTGGGCTTTTCAGTGAAAAGAGTCCTGCAGAAAAAAATGGCTGACAAAGGAACAACAAAATACATAGAATATCACTGCTATTTCGCATACAAACAAAACATTTAATGGCATGCCCTATGTGTTTATACCTAAAGGCCACTTGTTTAAGAACATTCACTGATGTTAAAGTCCCCCTGTGGTGTAAATCAAGCTTTTAAATGTTGTTCATATGTCTATGTGGTGTTTTAATGTGCTTTAAGACAAACCATGTACAAATTCATAAGTCAACACCCTTGCTGAGTATCTTCTCCTTAAAACTGCAGTGAACCAAAGACAGTCTCAAAAACGCGGTTTGAAATCACTGGTATTTCTGACGTCACAAACAACCTTGTAACCAACCATGTCAATGTGTGATCATCAACGAATGGATCTCTGAGCTGGGGTAAGTGGAGGCGGGGCTAATTTGCATATTCATAGAACCGCGTATACTAACTGAAGCAAGGATGTAGAGATGCATTAAAGCTATTTTAAGGCATGAAGACATTTCTTTCAAGGACAAAACTTAATTTTGTTAATCAAAGATGAGTTTTAAGGGATACAATTATTGACTACAGGGTCTAATAACAATCACTAGTCTAATAAGATTGTGACATGTTTACTTGTTTGTGACATGTTTAGATTGTGACACAAAATGCTTGGATGAGAGTCAAAAAAGGAAAAAACAAAGTTTCCTGCTACTTTGGATGAATTCTACCAAACACTATTATTTCACACTCCCACTATTACACACTGTATGATCTTACTTTGGGCTGTGTTCCAGTAGCAGCCTGAGCGAAGCCAAGTCCCCTTTAGCTGCAGCATAATGAACAGGCAATGCCCCCGTATCCGTGGCAAAAGTAGGATCCCCTTCTCCACTTTTCAGCAACCAATCAATGATCTCATGATGGCTGAAGCGAGAAGCCAGATGCAGGACAGTGGCCCCTGAGCTGTCCTTATCCTGCAAACAAAACAGTGCATAATAAATAACATATGTTAAACTATATAAGTCAATAACTAACATTCACCTGGAATTCAGAAATGTAAATCTATGGTAAATTTCTCTATTATTCAAGGGCAAAAACTTGCATGCTACATGATATAAAGCACTGACAGGAAACATGGGGGCATTTTAACAGATTTATTAATATGAGAGACTATATTTTTATTAGCTAATCATTTTCAGCACATATGCTGACCCAGAGTCTATTCTGGATCATATTTAACTGGCCAAAGTTTTGTAGTCAATCAACTTGCTGTGCAGGTATGAAACACAATAATGAAATGTGAAGCCCTGCTGTAGGCGTCCCGCTCCCCATTGATGGTGGAGATAACTTCCACTACTGCATGTACACAGAAGGAAAAACGGACAACAACAAGACCTCTACTTTCTCATTACGGCAGCTACATTGTTTTGGTCACATTTTAGTTTAGGTTCCAATTCTCACTAGTAACTAACTATTAACTACAACTTTTGCCTCAATAAAATTACTGCATATTAATAGCTAGTAAGGTAGTTGTTGAGTTTAAGTATTGAGAAGGATTAAGTGATGTAGAATATGGTCATGCAGAATAAGGCATTAATATGGGCTTTATTAATACTAATAAACAGCCAATAGTAATCCTAGTAATATGCATGCTAATGAGCAACTAGTTAATAGTGAGAATTGGACTCAAAACTAAAGTGTTCTTTTCAGTTTATTGAATTGATAAGATGAGGTGTACCACTAGACCTATTTATTAGACAAACAATATTAATGTTACTTTTTTCCCCACAAAGTTCTAGTATATCTGCATTATAATGGCAGGAAAAAAAACTACTACATGTTGTTACTATAGAGTTAGGATTAGGGTTAGTTGCATGTAATTATGCATAATTTATAGTTATTACTACAGTAACAACATGTACCATGTAACAAGAGCACTGTAATATAAAGTGTTAACAAAATGTTCCACCTATTGAGAATGATGTAGTGTCATCAACACTGTTCTGTCATTAATTACTCACCCTCATGTCGTTCTCATAAATCCTTTGTTCATCTTTGGAACACAGATATTTTTGATGAAATCCGAGAGGTTTCTGAACCATTATACGTCATTGCAACTTTTAAGGCCCAGAAAGGTAGTAAAGACATAGTCTAAAATAGTCCATATGACTACAGTGGTTCAACCTTAATGTTATGAAGAGACGGGAATACTTTTTTGTGCACAAAAAACAAACACAAAATACTCAATATTCAACAATTTCTTCTCTTCCATGTCAGTCTCCTACACTGATCATGTAGTAAACAGTGCAGCGCTTCTGGGTTCTACATCAGAACGCCGGCTCATTGGCCGGCTCCTGCGTCAGCATTAAATGCATGCAACGTGGAGTTCGTGAACAGCATCGGTCAATAATGAACTGGCATTCTGACTTAGAACCTGGAAGCGCTGCACTGTTTACACTACCTCAACAGCGTAGGAGACTGACATGAATTGTTGAATAAAGTCGTTATTTTTGCGCACAAAAAGTATTCTCGTTGCTTCGTAACATTAAGGTTGAACCAATGTAGTCAAATGGACTATTTCAATTATGTCTTTGCTACCTTTCTGGGTCTTGAAATTTGCAATGATTTTGCTGCCTATGGCTGGTTCAGAAACTTCTAGGATTTCATCAAAAATATCTTAATTTGTGTTCCGAAGATGAACGAAGGTAGCCTGGTTGACACCAGACCCTTCTTAGTCATAACTGAGAGTGGGTCTGGGGAAGGTTCATTCACAGCCCATTTCCAAAGGGGCATCACCAACGGACGTCGGTCAAATGCCTCTGGGCGCAATTGGATAGACCGAAAACCAGATCGATCGTAATCATTTAAAGCCTGCCTCAACGTTTGTGATTGGTGCCTCAATTTGGAAAGATTGGAAATGGCCTTGAATGGGCGCTTGGCCAGACTGACTTGCAGAGCAAATCTAAATTTGCCGGAAGTTCGTCTGGGTTTTCCAAGAATAGAATGAATGTCTTACGGGTTTGGAACAACATGAGAGTCATTTTTGGGTGAACTAACGCTTTAATTCGCTTACTTTCAAACTACATTATAATCACGTCCTATACATGTGCTTTAGTATGTTAGTTAACACATCTAAATATGTGTACTACTTTAAAGCTAAAAATTTACTCTAGTAAAACTTTTTAACAATCTTAGTGTACTTTTTTTAAAGTGTGTGTTAGGAAACATAGTTATGAGTTATCTCAGTAAATATTATTTTACATACAATAATTCTTCTTTTTCACAAGAGACCCAATAATGCTTCACAACAGATTATTGAACAGGTGATTTTCTGACGCAATTAACTGAAGGATGTGTAATCTGTATAACTCAATTCCAGTGACTCAAAATAAAGTGACTCTTGTGGGCCTGTGATGTTTATGGAGTCTACCTTTTCCTGAAAACAGCAATTAGACAAACACACTAACATGGCCCTTCTATCTCATTCCGCTGAAATCTTTCCTTCCTTCTGTTTTGCATGGGCAGGTTATATCTATCTGAACCCTCGTAGCACTTACCGAACACACTGGCTTCATTCCATAAATATACTCACTGCATGAATCACACACTTGACTCCATGAGGACGGTATTATAAACAGCCCGGGTCAAGCGGCTAAACTGAAGTCACACTCTTAATGAGACCTCAGGAACACTGTTGAGTAAATTCTTTGACCAAAGGTAAGATGAGTGTTATATGGATCTTCTACTAATAAGATGGGATTTCTTAGCATACGAGGTGACGATTAGGCCATGAAAGCATTTTATGCACCAGTGTGGATGCTGAGCATACATTGATGGTTGTCTTTCAATGGTTCCATTACACTTCATTAGACAGAAAAAGCTTAGTGATTTTAAAAGCCAAATTTGGCATAACAGCAGGGTCGTTATGCAAGGACAGCATAACAGCAAGGACTGAGTACAGGAGACCCAGAGACCCTAAACGCCTTAAAGGGATAGTTCACCCAAAAATAAAGTTGTGTCACCATTTATTACCTTTCATGTTGTTCATGTCTGGTTACCAACATTCTTTAAAATATAGATCTTCTTTTTTGTTCAACAGAAGAAAGAAACTCATACAGGTTTGGAACAACTTGACGGTGAGTCGCCTAATGACAACATTTTAATTTTGGGGTGAACTATTCCTTTAATATTAACATGAATTTAAATAACTGTTTATATACATGGACGCTGTAATGTAAAGTGTTACTGAAAAAAGTAAGTTAGATACTTACGGCCGCTCGACATCCTCCGTGCGTCACGAGCCACTGTAGGCAGGTCAGGTTGCCCGTGGCTGCGGCGTCATGAGCAGGACTCGCGCCGTTTCTCGCCAGGCTGTTCGCCGGTAAACCCGCTTCCTCAACCAAATACCGAAGACAGGTGAGCTTCCCTGCTCGAGCGGCGTGGTGTACGGGAGTCGCTCCCAGCACATCTTTCACATCGCCGTTTAGTACTTTCTCCGCTAATTGTACTTTCAAAGTTTGTACATCCCCTTGCCTTGCTGCGAGAAGTGTCCTCTCAACCACCATGATGATGTATCCTCCAAACAAATGACTATTAGCGCACCATTAAGCGTCAGTTAAGAGTCCTCACTATAGAAAGCGTTCTCAGCGCAGCCTCTCGTAAGCGAGTTACGTTCTGTCCATCCCCCTTTGTTTGAATCACCAGACCATACCGGTATACTATAGACATATATCTAAGAAATATATTCAGATGATATAGTGTTAATCAGTATATGGCATTTTGACAAAAATTACCTTAATTTACCGCGTAGCTCCTACCTAAAGAAAACCAGCCAAGCATTTCTTTACGGTCTTCTTTGAATGTAGCCTATCCATTGGCTGTACTGAATATTCCACCTGTTATGTCCCTTAACTAAACATAGACACAGGCTTAACTAAACAATAACACCGCAAAACCAATGCGTATAGAGCGCTAGGTAGCCTATCTGGCTTGTTGCCGAGCGGTTCGTTCAGAAGTCTTGAGGGACTGAACTAGTGAATAATCCATTAAGGGGAGGAGAACTGTAACATGTTGGCCCCACTCAAATCGGCTCAGATGTTAAAGGGACAGCGCTTCATGATGACGTTGTTTTGTTGTTGCCTTCGAGTATCTCATGTTTTCTAAAACAAAGGATAGGCCTATTAATGTTATTCATATTTTAGTATTTCTTATTGATTTTTGTTGTCATGCATTTATGTTTCTTTAATCGACATGATTATTACGCAGCAGAAGAAGGCATAGTAGAGAATAGTTTATTTTCCTCTACTCTTCATCTACTCAAGTATTCAATAGAACAATTGTAGATTTAAAACTCTAATATAGGCTAATACTCATTTATAGTTTATCTGTATTTGATATTAATGTGTGTAGCCTATCTATTTCGGAACGGGCAGATACAACCGAGTGATAGTACCTCATAGGCCGTAGGCTACCTTACCAACAGATGGCAGGCTCGCACAATATTTGTTGCACAGCGGTAGCCAAAATGTCAGAAAAACAGTCTATTTTCTTTTACATTTTAGAATTAGTTTGTTCCCATATAACGTTATTGTATTGTAGTGGAGATCTGATAACGCCTGTGTTATCTTCACAAATCGCTCGCTCATTATTTTCATGATCACAAAATTTGGGGGAGATGTCCACAGCTGGCCCTTTTTTCGTTTTCTTTTCCCTAGGTCCTTTCTTTCTTTTTTTGTGCCATGACAATTAAATAAGCAAATGGTTCTATTTATATCTCCAATAATATATTTACTGATTTTTCCTTATTCTAAACTTTTTTAAATGCACATCTTAAGGACATATTTCTTATATCTCTCATGCATCAGGTCTATCACGTAGGACTAAACGTCTATCTCGAATAGGACTAAAATGCTTTAATAGCGTGTTCCTTGCTTCCGATAAACTCCGAAAATACTTGAGAGAATTGAATTCGAGGCTCTCGTTAATTTACGTATAGGACTTAGATTTTGTTTTTGGGAAATTAAGAAAAAATAAGAAATGAACTAGGCTATTTCGTGCGTACAGGCCTACGTCTAGCGCTCCAGTTCTTTTTATGTAATCGAAACACAACACCCCACACTCAGTCCCCATATGCTGGACAGCAATTGTTGGAGCTGGCGCGTGATTTAGGCTGACATCTCCCATTTGGCGTCAGTCTCGTGCCTGGCGCGTGCCATCCTCATCTATTTAACTATACAGAGACGCACGAGCCAGGCTTATTAATGGATAATCCCTCGGGGGCTGTGCGCAACATGTCTCACAGGACAGCTTCAGCCTGTTGTCACGTAAATGCGTCTCGGTTGACAGCTTAGATATTTGGTTGAGTGATTGTTTATTGCTGAGCAGTGCTTACAAAGATATATATATATATATATATATATATATATAAGTGTGTGTGTGTGTGTGTGTGTGTGTGTGTGTATCTCTACAGTGTCATTTACCCGAGACAACTCGGATTTAATTAAATATTTAAAATGTCATAATTATATATTTAAAATGCATTTAACCAAACCTATCTTTGTAAATTAACTATGATTTATCGCGTAGCCTATTACCTTTCCAACAGAACACTGCATAAAAGTAGTAACCTGCTATGATTACTGCTATTTATACTTGATTTATACATTTAAATGTATTTATGTTGGGGGTGAAAAAATAAATTTAAAAAGCTAAATACATTTAAATTTTCAGTGTAGCTAAGCCCAGTTGTTTTAGCCAGTATTATACTTGTCACAATTAAGTGCATATTTAAAAGGTGGAGTTCCTTTGACCATGGTTTACTGGATCACTTTCATTTAGCATCATGTTGTGAAAATCTTTGTGTCAAAAATGTAGGTCACGTCAACCGTTAAATGAGCTTTGTCTTCTCTTCCTCAAACGGATAGCTATTCAAATTCCTCACAAATTACTCGTGTGAAAATAGGCTACCAAGTTGTCCTACAATTCAAATAGATAATCTAACGGTCACTTTCTGAAAAGCAGAGGGCGTGGGAGCATGGAAAAAAGTGGAATATAAACTGCACGCGTCGAGCGTGTGACAGTTATTCAAATTTCCCTCCAATTAGGCCAACCGAAACTCTATTGTATCGGCCATCTGCTGCCAGTGCCAGTCCCGCATGGGACTGTTCTAAGACAGTTTTTATCCTTATGCTTGAAGAATAGGAAAACTAGACACTGTAGCTACTTTGGTATGGACAATCTGCACTTCGAGCCACATTAACATGTTTCACATAAATTACACTCTGATTCAATCCCAGTTTTTATGAAGGACATGCTATTTTCCTATTTATTGAAATGCAATGCATGCAACATGTCCTACATGCATTGCACACAATATTTGTTTGTTTATTTTTTTTTTGTCTGTTTATTTACTTCCTTTAAATGTAACGTTGGTACAGCGCATCATTGTGGAATTTAATAAAACAATAGTAGCCTAGGCTATAGATGATTTATTTTATTTTGTTTTATTTTATTTTATTTAAGATTATGCAGCCTAAAATATATTTTGTTAGATTTTCTATTCTATCTCAAAATTCCTACGCAAGTTGTTTATTTGCCGTTCCTTCACACCGTGTTCCTCACTGTGGGCCATCTGCCACCCCTGCACGCGCCATTCATTAGCACAGACTCAGGCTGTAGTGACTGCGTGCATTAATATACAAGACTTTGGGTTTGTATTTATATGTATGCATATTGTTTGAATTGAAGTTCAACAGGTCTATATGCAATTGTTATCTCCAATATCACCAATTCCTCTCAAAATTACCATAATTGTTGAATGCAGTTGATTCCGCATGTCATCAAATAATTCTTAATTCTGCCACATGAAGGTTATCTTACTGACAAAACATTTTACAGAGCATTGAGAACAACAGCAGACCACAACTTCGTTGGTGCAAAGACAAGATTTAAGATTAGCTTTATGTTAGCAAATACAGTAAAATATTATGGAAACAATTGAGCAGAGATTTAATTGAAAGAAATCAACACAGAGGATAGAAAAGTACTTTATTTTGTGTGCATGTTTATTTGATATGATGTTCATGTTCGCAATAAAGACTCGGAGGCCAGGTGGTAAAATGTGTTTATTACGCAATCTCTCTGTGCACGCGCGTACCCCCCCCCCCACACACACACACACACACACACACACACACACACACACACACACACACACACACACACACACACACACACACACATAATTGTGAGGACAATTATTAAATTGTACAAACTATTCATTCTATCCCCTTAAATCACCGTACCCCTAACCCATCACAGAAAACTTTATGCAGTTTAACCTTTTTAATAAAACATTGTTTAGTATGATTTTAAGCCATTTTAATTAGGAAGACTCTGGAAATGTCCTCATAAACCAAGTTTACGTTGTAATACCAGTGTGATATGTGTGTAATTCATGTTTTATGGGGACTTTCCGTAGACATACTGTATATTCTATTCCCTAACCCTAACCCAAACATAGCCCTCACTGAAAACATTCTGCATTTAAAAAACAATAACAAAAATCAAAACAGGATTCATAAGCTGTTTTCATCATGGGGACCAAAGTCTCCCCACAAGGTCAAAAATGTCATCCTTATGGGGACATTTTGTCCCCACAGGGATAACCCAGATCACACACATATGAATAAGCTATATGGAGACATACAGTAGATTTTTGGTGTTTTTAATCTAGGATACCGTTATTTTACAGTTTATATAAGCTAATATCACCAGATTTCCCCAAATGATGTTTTGTCAGATGTAGATCACTCTGGGGTAATTTTTCTATTTATAAGGAGGTATACACATAGGGCCTATATTTAATCTAGAGCAGACCTTATAGGAACTGGGTAGTCTATATTTTTGGTCTTAGGCCTAAATGCGAAGGCTTACCATATAATTGCAACTAGTGATTTGCTATCTCTGCCATTAAAAAACTAAATAAAATAAAAAACGTATTCTTCTTACATTGTTTGAGGGAGATATTAATTATAGGCTACAAAATAATAGCAAATGTGCCAACTTTGGTGGTTATTGTGGTAAATATTTATTCCAATAGAATACATGATGTTAATTTTTTTTTTTTTTTGTATACACAATATGTGTGGCCAATATAGCTTTTGAGTAAGAATTTAAACATTGTTGCAGTTTGCAATGTTTAATTTTCTCAAATGCACCTAGAGGCGCAGTGGTTAGCGGAGCTTCAGGGGACAGGAAACATACTCTGGAGTTGTGGGAAGACAGGTGTCCATTATAGGCTAATCTATGCGCTATAGTTTTCATGCGTGACCGAAAGTGACTGACATGTTTTTGTGTCAGCCTGCAAATGCATTTGAACATTTACCCCATATATGTAAAATTGCCACTATCACTGAATTTCATTTAAACAATTGTCTGAAATCAATCATACAACGTCCATATAAATCTGTGTACTTTACTGCCTACATTGCATGAAAACTACGCGTAATAACGGTACTAAGTAATTGTATATTAAATAATTTTGTGTTATATCATGTTAAGTTACGAGAACCAGCCTAACTAAGAACACTGCATATGGAAATGTACAGTAAAAATTACTAATTGTGCTGTGGTGAAAATGTATTTGAAATCCAAAGATTCAGTTAGAACACAAAACTCAAGGTGCTGGCAATTGCTGCATGCATGTATAATTTTTTAACGTCATCAATAGCTGACGAGTTTTATGGTAACGCATTTAGAATAGATAGAAAGTTATTTTTGCGAAACATTTCATCTGACATTTATGATCATTTATATTACATTTTAAAATAATGTCGAATAAAAAAACATTTCACTGTTTGAGCGTCATTTTCTTTATGATATTTAATAATGTAATGATATTATAATATCGTGCATGACCCTGATAACATTTGCATGCAACACTGTTCAATCATCATTAACGTTTAATTTGATCAGAGTGGAACGTGTCACACAAGACAGTTTTTTTGTATATGAATCAAAAAGAGATAACCGGTATACGTTTTGCTTACGATTTAACATTACAATGATCATTGAAATCTCTCCTTACTTTAAAGGTAATTTAACAATTACGTTATATAGGTAGCTGCAACGTGTACAGTAACAAGTATAGTAATGAGACTGCATACAGTGGTTGGTCATTAAGGCTTCTTGGTCAGAATAAGAAGCTGTTTAAGTAGCCTATTTGTATAGGAAAACATGCAGTTGTTACATCAAGGTAAAAAAAATTACCTGACTCTTAAATTAATACAGCTTCTGCAAATATTACATCAACGAAACTCAAGTCAGAGTAGCCTTGAAGCTATTATTATTTTACTAAAATCAGTTACATTATATGTTATCTGACAAGCATTTTACAGTTGACGAATCTGTCAATTAACACAAATAGTAGCTTAAGTATGCTGCATATTTGCAAGATTTCTTTCATATAAACAAAACTGTCATTGCTTTGAAAAAAGAACCACTTACCCACAGTGTTACTGACCTGCTTTCAAACGCGAGCACATTATTGCAGGTTTTGCGAAAGCCTCTGGATGAAAGCGTATCGTTAAAGCTCAATCGTGTGCTTGTATTTAGCGCCCACTTACGCGGAGAGCCTGCTCGCAAATGAAGAGAAGGCACGCGCTTTGTGGGCGTGGAGGGTGTCAGCCCTTTCTGAGGTCGCCATGCTATCAAACTCGTGTAGTGTCTAGCGCTAAAACTGAACAATTCGATACTTTACGCAAACACTATGTAATTTTTTTGCAGCTATTCGTATAATTGCACTATAGCTTACATATAGGTGAAATGCCACTGCTATCAAAATTAAAATTAAAAAATTGTACATATGATCCATAATGTAAATCAGATAACAAACCAGCCCTTTCGTAGCCTATCTATAATTCATTACAATTGCACAGCCATCTGGCCTTTTGTCCCCATGGCTCGTGCCATTCTCGTGCCTAGCGCGAGTGGCGACCCAAGAGCCCCATGCGCACATTTACAAGGAAAACGCGCCCTTTCGTTGTTTTTCTCTGGTCTTTTCTTTAGGGACTGAGGAAGTTGCTAAAAAACAGGCTTCTCACATCTACCGTGCTGTAGGCTATGTGCTGATGCAGTTCTCGCTCAAAGTATTACTATGGGGAAGCTTTTTTACATAGTCTACTGCTACGTCACACAATCATGCACTATGGGCGAATCATTATAGGGGAAAACAAGTCTTTGTGTGAAAAGTTACATCACCAGATGTGCATTCATTTGGCTTGGCTTTTGGCTTGGGTATTTGAATTAAGACTTGATGTTGTTTGCTAGATATGTTATTGATGGGTTTTGCGATATTTGGGTTGATATTCACCTACGAATAGCCTAATTGTTTGGCTGATGGACGCGCATGTTCATCTTTTGTCTGGGTTCTGATGATTGCAAACACTGCTGAAATACGACTGTTTATTAGTTTTGATAAATTGTTTGGTTTGTCAATGTAGCAAATTCTACGTTTTACAAGCTAGGTCGTTAGGTCGCTATTTGAACCAGAGTGCTTTTAGATTTTATTCAATATACTCAGAAACATAACGTTGAGCATTAAGATTTGTCCATGATTTAAGAGGAAACAAAACCTGTGCGATCTCAATGATTCTTGCTCAATTGCTCCATTACATTTCAAATGACTCACCCGTGATTTTAACAATTTTATTAATAGCCTATTTTTTTTTTATGCAATATGCGATCAAAACGACTACCTGCGCACGCACAGACAAACAAATACTTGGTCTGGATTCTCAGCGTGATGCTGAGAGAGACGCGCAGCTTTTGGTAACACCACATGTCTGCTCATCCGGTCCTCATGAACTTTTTTGGTTTTAGGTTCCAAACAACACAAATTATGTAGTGATTGCTAGTAAGTCTATGCAATATTGCGTGTCAACAGCTGTTTGCAGGCAGCGTTGGTTTTGGCTTGGGAAGCATACTTTATTTGGGCTTTCTTTCATGTCGCTCTGCAGCGTTTGCTTGTTTTTCAAGTGAAATAAATAATATATGATTTAATCCACATGTTCTTGTACATAAAGCTTTATTAAGTTGATTCTGGCAATGTTTTGTAGCTAATTTTCATTTTCTAACGTTCATCTGGAAGGATCATTTAGAAGTGATTATTTGGAGGTTCAGAAATGTATAGGACATGCATTAAACCATAAATCTTTGTGGTCATTTTAACATGATGCAATCATGTTAAATCACTTCAAAAAGTACATTTCTAAATTAGGTTTTATTAACAAAGTTCGGGAGGCATTTAGCATTTTACTCCTCAGGGTGTTTTCATATTCATATTTTATAGATTTAAGATGTTTATAAATGAGACCGCAATCATCTGAGCTATGAGGATTTCAAATCACCATCATATTTTTTTTTACTTGAATCTTAATTTTCAGATATTCATCATATTAGTCATTACTAAAATGATTGAAATCTTCCTTATGAATATTTTTACACATGTTACTTTCTATACGCATAAAACTGAACTCAGCAGCAGATCGAGTATGTTTTTAATGCGGGGTAGTCGAGTTCAATAATTAATAGCAGAATTTTCAAATATCAGATACTAAAATCACTGGTGAGTCAAATGGCCATTTTACATTTAGGCTGTTTGAATGCATCAAGAGCCATCGAGATGGTCACATTTTGTTGATGGTTTATTTAAAGAAAATGTCAGTGCTTATATAATCGTTATTTATGTTTGTTTTTTTGCGCAATCTCTTACATCTTAATTTACACTAATTCAAATATGTCGTGGTTACCTTGGGGAAAAAATGAATATCTTGCTCTATTGCTTAAAACGAATCAACAGTCTACTATAGCTTGCTTTGGAAAGCTAAAAGCAACGAGTTTTTACCCTCTGGAATATATATGGTCTGTTTATTCAATTTATTCAGCTTTAAAGACGACTCAAACGGACAAGACCAGTACAAGCCAACAAGTACATTGAAGGTTAATTGATGCGCTCTTGGAGACAGTGACGCGTGCCTGCCTCTGATGGAACATTCAAAAGGTCTTCAACGCGCAAATAATAGTTTTTGCTCTGATTACTTTCATAATGTGTAGCCAATAAATGAATGAATAAATAAAAGCAATACAAATAAAGACATGTACGAG
This sequence comes from Meda fulgida, assembly GCA_030578275.1. Lineage (NCBI taxonomy): Eukaryota > Metazoa > Chordata > Actinopteri > Cypriniformes > Leuciscidae > Meda > Meda fulgida. The sequence continues at coordinate 7,492,739 of CM060623.1, forward strand.
ATTGTTCTAGATTTTCAGTTGCACCAATCAGTTTGATTGTTGCCCATACCGCAGACAACACACAAAAAAGGCAAAAGCTGTCGAGATACATTTTTGATGGTGGTAGGCATATATAATTATAATGTTGGAATGTGTGTCACCCTATTCCCTACTTCCCTCAGCCCCCAACAAAGAAAAAAGAAGAAGAAGGGGGGGAAAACCCCTTCTCTTCTTGTCACCCAGTGAAGCTTTTTTGTCATATTCGGTCATATGGCATAGACACAGACATTGGAAAAGACACGCCATAAATGCAGCAACGTGATAGGGTAGTAATATAGCAAACAGGTGACTAAAGAGTTAGGCAGTCTTTACTCAAGGGAGTTGGGATTCAAACTAGTGGCGCCCTTTGTTGGGATTGGAGGAACAGACATCCATCTGTTACATAGTAACGGCGCGTGTCAGGCGCGTGAGATCGCCACTGATTTGAAATATGAAGTTATGCCTATATATACTATAAACCCCTGAACAGCTAAAATGTATTGCCACTGGAAAATAAACCAGAAATTAACCAGAAAGAAATGTTTATGGAGGGAAAACATGCAAAAGCTGTTCTATAATATGAGTAAAACCTTATTTATAAACCAATATGCCTATATATATATATATATATATATATATATATATATATATAATTTTTCTTTTTATGTTGGTGATTTTTTAAAACTATGTTGTATTGTAAACCTCCCTACTCTTAAATTAGCTCAATATTGACTTAGATGTAGTCTACGTACTTGCCATTGCTTTATGACATTAATAAGAACTTATAGCTATCCAACATGGTCCGAACGTAAGCAGATGTCAACTATAGCGTGGCTTGGTTGTTTATTGCGTGCATCATGCCCTGTATTATTTATCAGTATAGGCCAATAGGCATGGCGGATTTCTTTGTGAAACAAATATCTTACAGCACAAATTTTAACAGAGCAATGCCAAGTCAAAATGAGAGTAAACAAATAAACTTTAAATGTATATTGTAGGCTATTTTAGTTTGTTTTAAACATTATTCCAGAATGCAATATAGAAAACGAACTTGTATTTTGTACATTGTTTTAATCTCCACGTTTTATTGTGAATTACATACGAATTTGGCTTGTACAGGCTATAGTTTATAAGCATATGCAAACACATGCGGATATCTATGAAACAATGAAAATTGTTATCAATGACATCCGAATACCAGTGGTTTGGATGAAGCTAACATCAGTCAACAGATGGTAACTTTCGGGACAGTCAGATCAGATCTCCCTATGGCATCCAGCATCCCCCTCTGCGTCAAACCGAAGGCAAAATGGAATAGAAGCCCTCCCTCCACGCCAAAGAGCCCTATAAAAGACCCATCTCGCCCACCCTGACCAAAAACTACTCTTCTCTCTTAGAGACACCAACAGATCAAATCATGACTCCAAACATTATTGCCGAAGCTCATTCCCACTCAATCGGTACTCGAATGACTGTAGCTCAGAGAAAAGAGGCACATGAATTGAGAAAGGTGAGGACGATTTTGAGTTCATTTTAATGAACACCCCTGAACCATTTTAACGATAGACCTGGTAGTCACTAAAAACCTCACACTTGCATTAACCGATTTCTTTCTTTTTTCAGACTCTAAAGCCATTGATGGAAAAGAGAAGGCGGGCTCGCATTAACGAGAGCCTCAATCACTTAAAAATACTAATACTCCCTCTGGTCGGCAAAGACGTAAGTATCTTAACTTTGGAGCTTGCATGGTATTACTTGCCATACATCCAAGTGTGCGTCGGTGTCTGAACAATATCCTAATCAAATCATTTTCAATTTGTAGGCTTCACGTTATTCAAAGCTCGAGAAAGCTGACATTCTCGAAATGACTGTCCGGTTCCTCAAAGATCTGCCTTCCTCATCAGCTAAAGGTGAGTGATCTATAGTGATTTACTTTTGTTTACACTATTCTTAGCATTTAATTGGAATCTGCGTTATTTCAAATGGGCCAAGCATATTTCATGATTTTATTTTTTCCCCCCAAAGGTCAAACAGACAGCTATAAAGAGGGTTATAAAGCCTGTTTGCAGCGCATCTCTGTGATGCTGCCTCAGTCTAACCTAGGAACAGAAACCTCTCAGCGCGTCAACGAGTTCATTCAGCACTCGATGGTGTCCGCGGCATCGTCCTGCGAGAACTGCTGTGGTCAGAACTCCAGAATGATTTCCCAAATGCACCAGAGACTTGTGAGCTTGAGGAACAACAGCTCTACAATGGAGAACCACTCCACCAGTTACGCGTCAGCACACAGCCAAGCTCAGCCTGCGCCACAGGCAGCTGTGGACATGTGGAGACCGTGGTGACCAAACACGCAACTCGAGGCTTCAGGGAAATTGTTTAATATTAAATGTGTATATTATTTATTTGTCTTAATAAGCTTGAGAAATGTAAAGCCTCTTATTGAGATTACATCTCAGGATTTTAAGTATTTATTACCTAAAATATGGCTACTTTGTAAACGAAAGAGAGCCAGCGAGCACAGATCTTGGAAGTATACTTATTACAACTATAGTTGTATTCTATGAGCATAACGTTATGCAATCCTCTTTGGGGTTTAAATATTATGCGTTGTAAACAACAGAACTGTAAACCCCAAGGGTTAAAATGTATTATGAGGTTTGCACAATTAACTTTATTTCATTTCTGTGCAAAGAAGTTGTAAACACTGTGTGTTAATTACTATTGGCAAAATGAATGTCCCTGAAGGAAACATAATCACAAAAATGTTAAACATTGCATGTGAAGCAACAGAAGAATAAAAATAATTATGCTTTGAAATTCTTGAAATCTTGTTTTTTTTCTCTTCAAAATGCAACTTGACGTTGTAGACGAAAAAAATGTGTTAAATGATAAAAATGTCGAACACATGAATAGCAAAACTAGTTTGTTATTAAATAGGCACACATAAGCCTATACGCACTGATCTGGGTAGAAAACTGGGAAACAAACAGTCGTCGATTTAGCATCTGTTATGAGTCATGACGTGATACACAGGGTTTTTTGTACTTTGAATTATCTTTCAGATTTATTAGGCCTAAATATAAAATCTTTTATTACTTATTACTCACTTACTAATTAAGAACATTAAACACTTCATGTTTCCTCCAAATTCTTCTTCAGTAATTGACTTCTTCAGTATCAAGTAAAGTAACATTTATGATATGGCACAAACAATTTCATTCAACAGAATCTCTGCTTGGAGATATTTACCTGTTTAATCTAGGCCAAATTAAAGATATAGGCCATACATTGGAATACAACCCGGTGCATGCGTTTATCAGGCCACACAAACCTTTTTAATACAATTGTCCTCAGGTTAAAGAAAAGGTTTTATTTTGAGGATATTGCACAGACATTGGATTTTCTTTCTAAAACCACCTGACCTAAACAACAGTTCTATTCTACTATACTATATTATAATTTTCTGAAATATTTTCAACTCTTGAATAACAATTCTAATAAAAAAAAAATCACTGTAATTTTACAGGTATTTCATGAATTATCACGATCATATACCTTCATTGTAAAAACAAATCATTAAAAAATTGTCAAATGACTGGCAGCTATGGCTGCCAAACAAAAAACATTAAATTAAAGTAAAACATGCTAATTTAAATAAAGTGCAAAAAAACTTTGACGTCACCATAATGGAGATTTTTCATGAAATTTTAACATTATTTTTTCCCTGGCTGCTTTAACTGCGTGTTTCTGATATTTGTTATGGCAAAAATGTAGGAGAAAATTTCAGCAGATGATGTTGGTCACTTATTGATGATATTATAGTCATCATTTGGTGGCCTGATTCACTTATATGACTTTGAGTAACATCTCTGAGTATATTAGCTCAGTTTACATAATGAGAGAATTTAATTTTATATAGAGTATGTTTAATGTCACAATTTTTCACATGACCCTTGTGATGTGGCATCAGTATTAGGACAATCTGACATTCTGGAAAAAATATATATATATTATGCAGAAAATGTTTTGAGATGGGTTTTTAGTATAGAGAATCAACATGTGAATCTGAACAATGGAGACAATCAACAAAGCTTTTTTGTGACTTTTAGTAGCTTGTTTTTTGATGAGTTCAGAGTTCAGAGTTGATCTGAATTTTTTTCATTGTCACCATTGTTGCTATTCATACACTGATTCTTGATGTCTGTGTGAGTCTATATGATCCTGTCAAAACATTTTCTGTTTAAGGACTTCATAAAATCTTTCAAAGTATCACAGCACTGCAGGATTTTCTGCAGCAGTATTTGCATGCAAAATTAACAACTGCTATTTAACGACTTAATCGGATATTAGACTTCAGGTGGTATCTATAATTCAGGGCACTACATGATGACTAGATCAGATTGTAGCAAAACTGACACTGCTCTTACAACAGAGGTTAGCTGAACACATTAATAAATAACAATTGACATTGAACATGATTTAGATGTAATGAAGACCAAGTTCCAGTGAAATATATTCACAATCCCCTGTCTTTATGTCCTTCATGTGTGTAGAGTGGGCAGTTTCTCTCTTGCAGATGACGAGGTTATGGTACGTGACAGCATCTGAAATAAACAATTGAGTTTAGTTACTGTCACGTTTCTATGTGTTTAAGTTCTGTTTTGTGATCTGGTTTCCCCCTGTCTTTGTGATTTTGGTTTAGTCCTGTTAGTGTTTCCCGGTCTGTTTAATTAGCTATTCCCTTCACCTGTGTTCAGTTAATTATCCTAATTAGTCCCTGATCATTTAATTGTTGATCGTCATCTATGTATGGTTGTGTTTTTCCTGAGTTCCTGCATTTCCCTGTATCCTGAGTTTGTTATTAAACTAGCTGCATTGAAATTCTGTTCCCTCATCTTCAGTATCCTGCAACAATCCTGACAGAACGATCAACCTTTAAAAAAAAAATAAAAAAATAAAAAAATTAAAAAAAAACTCCAGTGTAAGCCTCCAGTCGATCATGGAGATCGATAAACAGGCCTTTGTGGGAACCCGCAAAGCTATTTTCCGGGGGATCCGTGGAGGTCACAGGGGAGGATATGGGTGATATGGGTCCAGGCAACTTTTTCAGTATCAACATCTCTGCGTCCAGCCCAATCCTCATCTCATCAGCCCTGTCGAGCAAGAGCCAGAGCCAGTCTTCGAGCAAGAGCCTGAGCCCGTTGCCTGTTCACCAGAACCGGAGCCAGAGACTGAACACGCCGCACTTGAGTCTGCTCTGGAAGACACAGCGCTCATTATGGCTGTTTTGTGTGTGTGTGGGCAGCACACATATCAGCTACAGCCCATGAACCCAGCCCAGAGTTTCCTTCGCCGCTGGTCCCGTCCAGCCCAGAGTTTCCTTCGCCGTTGGTCCCGTCCAGCCCAGAGTTTCCTTCGCCGCTGGTCCCGTCCAGCCGAGAGTTTCCTTCGCCGCTGGTCCCGTCCAGCCGAGAGTTTCCTTCACCGCTGGTCCCGTCCAGCCGAGAGTTTCCTTCGCCGCTGGTCCCGCCCAGCCGAGAGTTTCCTTCGCCGCTGGTCCCGTCCAGCCGAGAGTTTCCTTCACCGCTGGTCCCGTCCAGCCGAGAGTTTCCTTCGCCGCTGGTCCCGTCCAGCCCAGAGTTTCCTTAGCCGTTGGTCCCGTCCAGCCCAGAGTTTCCTTCGCCGCTGGTCCCGTCCAGCCGAGAGTTTCCTTCGCCGCTGGTCCCGTCCAGCCGAGAGTTTCCTTCACCGACTGGGTCCCGTCCAGCCCAGAGTTTCCTTCGCCGCTGGTCCCGTCCAGCCGAGAGTTTCCTTCGCCGCTGGTCCCGCCCAGCCGAGAGTTTCCTTCGCCGCTGGTCCCGCCCAGCCCAGAGTTTCCTTCGCCGCTGGTCCCGTCCAGCCCAGAGTTTCCTTCGCCGCTGGTCCTGCCCAGCCCAGAGCCCGTTGGTGTCTGTTCCTGAGCCGGTGTCTGTTCCCGATCCTGACCCTGTCCTTCTGCCCAAGAAAACTGGCCACCCGAAGGTTCCTCACGACCATGGCCGCCCGAAGGGTCCTCGCCCCCATGGCCACCGGAAGGGTCACCACCGCCCTGGACGCCCGAGGGTCCGACAGCTCCGCCCTGGATGCCCGAGGGTCCGACAGCTCCGCCATGGCCACGCCCACAGCCTGCTCCGCCTGGATCGTCCTGGAGTCCAGGATGCCCACCCTCTCACCCCTTTGGATGTTATACGGTGTGAGGACGCGCCTTCGGGGAGGGGGAGGTTTCACGTTTCTATGTGTTTAAGTTCTGTTTTGTGATCTAGTTTCCCCCTGTCTTTGTGAATTTTGGTTTAGTCCTGTTAGTGTTTCCCGGTCTGTTTAATTAGCTATTCCCTTCACCTGTGTTCAGTTAATCATCCTATTAGTCTCTGATCATTTAAGCCCTGTGTTTTCTCTCAGTGTTTGTTGATCGTCTATGTATGGTTGTTTTATCTGAGTTCCTGCATTTCCCTGTATCCTGAGTTTATTAAACTAGCTGCATTGAAATTCTGTTCCCTCGTCTTCAGTATCCTGCAACAACCCTGACAGTTACATTGTGTCTCATTTGATGAAGGCCAAAATGAGCAAACATGGACAGAATGAGCCCTTTACCATGTTAAAAGGAAAAAGTGACAAAGTCATGGTATAGCTTTAATGTTTTTTGTGACTGGGTACGTTGAGGCATAAAGTCATAATAAAAAGAAAATCAAATACTCTTTATCATAAATTCCACATCTTAATATACATATCTATATCTATAATAATAGTAATATTAATCATATGGATATTATACTAATATTAATGAAAATAAATATTGTTGACAAGTTTATTTAAAACACCATTAGCATTTGTTTAAAGCATGGTTCTCAATGGAACCTTATAAAAAGGGTTCTATTTAGCACCAAAAATGGCTCTGCTAATGTTACAAGCTGAAGAACTCTAATTTAGTACTGTTTAGGGCCCTTTTTCTTAAGAGTGTATATTTAACACAGTAGCATGATAGTTTCTCATGCTATACCATCTGAGGGCTTGAAGATCACACACATTCAACAGAGGTCTACTGCATTGCTCTACACAGACTGAGATTTCTCTGGATTCCCTGAATCTTTTCACAATGTTATGAATGGTAAATGGTGAAAGACCTAAATACTTTGCAATCTTGCATTGAGAAATGTGATTTTTGAATTGTTTAATGATTCTCTCATGAAATTTGGCACAAAGTGGTGAGCCATTACCCATCTTAATTTGATTGCAAAGGCTGAGCCTTTGGTGGATGTTCATTTTATACTTAATCACGACACCCTCACCTACAAATTCACCTGCTAGTTGTGGACTGTTTCAAAACATTTTAACTTGGATATTCTGTAATCTTTTCACTTTTATTTTGCCTCTGTCCCAACTTTTTTTGGAGTGTGTTGCAGCAATTTTATTTTCATATTTACAAAATACAAGGTTCAAGAAACTTAAATGACAGATTCTTTAGATTATTGCCTTTTACGAAATGTCCCAACTTTTCTGGAATTTTGGTTGTATGTGTAATTGCGGAAATCTAGATTAACTATAAAAAATAAAAATAAAACACATTACCAGTAGAGCTCTCCTCAGCAAACTGAATGATTTCAACCATGTCTTGAGCCATAGCCCAAGTGGTGTGGGACTTGTCAGTTTAATTCATAGTGTCAGGGTTTTGTTCAAATCATTAACAGCAGTAAATAATGCTTACACTAATAAAGACCGCTTTTTGTCAAAGTTTTTATGTACAATCAGAACTGACATCGAGTAACAAAACTTTGAACATAGAGTAGATTCTGGTTATGACTGTATGAATGTAGGCCTAATTAGTGCTTGGGCAAGCATCATAAATATTGTTGCTCATACTTAAAGATTTGAATAACCAACCCTGTTTTAAACATAAGCCTATAAATCATCCCAGTCTGCTTGTTCCCCATGAGACTGATGCATCAAATAATACAGCTTGTTAAGGAGATTTGTGACAGAAAACTGAAGAAAACTTTGGACAGTGGTCCCGCTTATTTTAGACTGATTAATGTCATGTGTTGGACAACAAAACTGAGCAATCAAAATCTCATAGACTTTCATTAATGGCGGGACCCAAGCAATATCCAGAGACCAGAGAATAATAAAGGAGTGGACTCTTTTGGCTTCACTATAGCAACCAACCAAACAACAGCAGTAACACTAGCAGAACACCCATTAGTGGCTTAATTTAAGTCAAAATATTATTTAATATTGTTGAATCAAACTAAATACAATAAATGACACTAACAAAATTCATTTTTATTGGGTAAATCAAGTAAAACACTGACAAGGTTATCACTTATTACAGTGCATGGTATTTCAATAGATAGTTATTTTTATACAGTGTGTTCAAAAAAAAAGGAATGGCCTAGCTGAGTGTGTGTGTGTGTGTGTGTGTGTGTGTGGGGGGGGGGGTTATTGTTGCATCTGGCAAGTAGTTGCTAATCCTCTTGAGAGAGGGGGTTGTCTTACTGAAATGCTTGGGTTGAATGAAAGAGAACAATGAGTTCATAGTTCAGACAATTTTGGTAAGGATGTCTAGTCCCAGTACACAGCATCATGTCACAAGCAAGGAGGAGGGTTGAATTTAATGCAAACTACATCGCACAACCTCCCAGTACTCAAAAACATGGAAAAAGGTTTATCCTACATGCTTAAGATAAACCTTTTTTCATGTTTTTGAGAATGATTTGAGAGAAAAAATTATAACATAATATGTAAAAGCTAATTGTTTTGAATACTCAAAAGAACGAAAGCATAAATGAATAATTTAGACAAACGTTCACCATCCCTTTACACAATAAGAAATAATTGCATTAATGTGAGAAACTAAATAAAGAAATATAAATCATCTTTACATTATGCATTAATCTGAAATAAAAAAAACACTTTTGAAAATGAATAATCTCTTTGTAAATTGAAATTGCTCCAGAAATTGATCGTCACCTTTACTCAAATAGCGATTTTTTTCCAATACAGATTGTTTGTTTCAAAGCAGCTTAACAGTGATAACAGGAAAATAATGCAACAGAACAAGGCTGTTTCGGCTGTACAGCAGTTCTAGAAAAACAAATAGTGTCATAGTCCAGTTTAATTGAGTTCAGTGATGGTTCGTTCAAATCTCAAAACTCGTTGTTATGAGAAACATAAGGTGAATTAAGGTTGATTGTGACACTTTTTCACCTCAATGGCAAAAAGTGTCCCAATAAACCTAAATGCACCCTATTCAAAACATTCCACACTGGAACTTGCATAGCAAGAGCAATTAAATAAATGGTTTGTATGCCAACTATTTCATTTTCAGGCTGTAACCCATTATCTGATTATCCTGATTATCTTTGGGAAGAGGTGAAAAACAAAAGCTAAATCCAGGCAAAAGACACTAAACTCCCTGTTGAAATGGGTGAATTTGCCGTGGCATTGCGGTTCCAATCTGCCTCGCTGCTGAGTGTTTTGCTATTGCAGCTCTGTGTAACGTTGTTTTTGAATCTCTATCTTACTATCATTCTTTGTCGTTTAAACTGCTAAATATAACTTAATCATTGCCATTTCTCTCATTTTATTGTACACGATATTCTGACAGACTATATGAGAAAAAAAAAAAAGAAAAACAAGGATAAGAAAAGGAAAAACATCACAATGGTAATGAATTAATGAATTATATGATAAGACAATACATAAAACAACAGAAACATGTTCGGCAGGGAGAGTTCACAACAATGATTGCCTAGCTGTTGTCCCTGGTCCAAGAGATTATCCTAGATGAGAAAGAGTTCCTTGTGCAGTCGATGGTCACGCCTTATTGAGTCGCGTAGTTGTATGTTCAAGGTTGACAAGCTATGGATCCAGAATGATTTCATACACACATCCGGAAAGAACCAGTTTTTCAAAATTGAAGAAGTAAACCCTGCAAATACCATTTTGAACTGAATTTGCTTTAGATTTATATCAGAATTATCATTAAGGAGACAGAAACCAGGATTAGGAAAATAAAAGATGTCAAGTATATCCGCTAAAAATGAGTTTACATGCAACCAGAACTTAGAGATAACTGGACACTCCCAAAACATGTGTAAAACATTCCAGGTGAAGAAGTGTTACATATATGACAGTTGTGAGTCGGTTGTAATTTCATCTGGAATCTCTTATAAGGTGTGATGTAGGCTTTATGTATGGTTTTGAAGTGAATTAGTTGGTGAGCTAGGTTAAATTATTACACCCTCCTTGAGGGAGGCTTAACATTAATAGATTGTTATCCGTGCTAATGATGTCTGACTTTGTCTGTCAGAGTTAACTAAAAAAACAATATTAAACTGTCACAGTTCTGCAAGAGATAGGACCCAAATGCAAATGAGCAGACAAGGTTTTTTTTTATATACAAGACAGAAGACTAGAGACAGCAGGGAGAGTGAAGCATGAACCACAGTTCAGACAGTAGGGCAGGGCAGACGACGCAAGATGGGTGACCACTGAGACGTCAGTAAGACGGTGATGATAGGAGTGCAATAGAGGCAGCTCCACAGCAAAGACCAGACAGGAACACAAGGAACTCGAAGCTTGATGAAGATCTCAGATGTTGCACCAATCTTGCCGCCAGGTAGATGCTCACAGAACCAGAGGCTCGACACAGGTGTTAGATAGCTGCACCAGTCAGTAGTGATGTGACAACGCTATCTCACGACCAATTCGTACGAATTTGTATGAGTGATTAAAAGGTGGCTAATTCGTACGATTTGTCTAAACCCACGTGATGGGTAGGTTTAGGGGCGGGGTCAGGGGTAGGTCATTCGTATGAATTCATACGAGTTTGGCAACTCGTAAAATATGTACGATTTAGCAAAAATCATACAAATTTGTACGAGTGAGGTCGTATGAATTGTTACGAATTAGCCACCTCGTAAAATTCGTACCAGATGAAGCCGCGATTCGAGGCTTGTGTTGTTAACGTGAAAATCACGTGACTAATGACAAACGAGGCCTCGGTTTGTGTGGATATGGCCGTCCCAAATGGCGCACTTCATGCGGACTTTCGGTCTCGTGGACTTAAATTGCGCGTGCTCGTCGAGTCTACGAGTCCGTAGGGCGTCCCATTTAGCATTTTAACGCTCTGAAGTGTGCTCAGCAGCGCCCCCTTTGTACCCTTGAAGCGGTCTTCCGCGAAGCCCACATAGATGCAGGCTCCACGCACTTTAACTACCCAGGAATCCTTGCGAAATGTCAATCAGAAAACGGATGGGAGGAGATTTCGCTCACGGACTGTTAACATGGCTTTATGATATAGGCGTACATTTTACCAGTTGTTACTTACAGTTTATACAAACATTATCGACCAGTGGTTGATATCTCAAACATAATAATAGTGTGTTAAAAAATACGATCGCATTATGATTCATTACATAAATAGAACCGAATATCATGGCTTTACTGAGTCATATAAACGTAGTATGAATATTGAAACCTATACATATTTCTTAAACTCATTTAAATTTTAATTTTGTGTTAAAATTGAACATTATGTATTATTATGCACATCTGTATTGATCATTTACATAACCATGACATCTATTCTAATGCCCAGGTGGCATATACAATTATAGAACTGTAAAAGCAGGCTGTGTAGTTCACATGGACATAAGATTTGGGAAAATAAAATAAATCCTGTTCTCGATGCTAAAGACTGTAATTTTTTTTAATGATATTTGTGATATTTTTCTAATAAAGGGACTGATGAGATGACCTTTAAGTTTATTCAGCTTCGACGTCTGAGCTGAGACCTTCTTACTGTTTCCGGCGTGACGATCGAGTCTGTCCCAAAAATACATCTCAATGCACCCTTGCGGACTCGCGCTAAGGGCCCTATAGGTCTGCACTACATGACGTCACCGAAGTGTGGACTCCGAGGAAGTCCACAAGTCCGGAGTGTGCCATTTGGGACAGGGCCTAAGTCATCGGTTCGGTCTGAGTGTCGCTTCCGGATAAAGAGGGTTCGAAACTCGCGCCACCTTCTGGGTGTTGCAGGAGTAGTACACGCAGGTGTAGTAGTGTCAGAGAGTTAGAGAACTCTCATTTGTCATTATTGTGTCATATGTGTTAGGGCTGTATATTATTACATTTTATCAGATTAGAATACTTATAGCTACTATAATTAATAACAACAATATAGTTTATTATAGTATTATATTAATTAGATAAGATTATTTGGATTGCTTTGGATTTTTGGATCTAGACTGGACTGCTTTTTGTTTTGGATAGCCCTTTTGAATTTGTTTGCTTTTTGTGACTCTTCCTTTTTCCTAATGGAGCCAGCAAGAAAGAGGAGATCCTCCCCTGTCTCAAGTGTCAGTATCCTCATTTATACCAGCTAGCACTGGCATTTCTATGTTTCCGCATTCTCTGTTCCTTGTGAAAGGATCTTTTCCCAGGCTGGAGAGGTTTTGTCCAAGAAGAGGAATCCTCTAAACCCCAACACACTTGAAAAAAAATTGTTTCTCAATAAAAATCTATTGTGATCCTTCCTTCACCCACCCCAAACTGCAGTGTTACAGTTTGCACCTCAATATCCCCAGTGCCATAAGCACAACACTACACTAAAACTAGTAACAGTTCACTGCACAAACCCCCCAGAAACAATTCTTAACTTTTCCCATCCCTACTATTCTGTTGCAGTTTACTTTATTATAGGCCTACTCCCTCCACCATAAGCACTGTACTCAACACAGTGTCACTTTTGTTGTTCGTACTGTCACTAAAACCATATATGAATAATTAATTAACTGAGTGTGTGACAGTTGTCTCTGCACAAGTAAATTCAGACAGAGAAAGATACATATTTTATACCCAGGCAATGGACAAATGTCTGTTCAGGTCTTTTTATTATTGCAAGTGAAAGGTTACAGACATTAACAGTGAGAAGAAAATAAATAAATAAATAAATAAATAAATAAATAAATAAATATACCCGAAGTGTGTGTGTGTGTGTGTGTGTGTGTGTGGGGGGGGGGCGGGACGTTCTTGTATACGAACATCATAAGTCTGCTCAGGTCATTGGTTCAGAATTAATTAATTTGTCTGCTATTTCTTTGCACAGTAGCTAGGTGTCAATGCTAAATGAAGCTTCGAGTAATGAACCTTTGGGTGAAGCAATGGGCAGCGAGGTCTCCGTGGTTCAGGAAGCCTCATTTTGCCATCACTACCAGTCAAGCAGTTAGGAGTCAGTGGCTAGGGAACTCAGGATCCAGGGCAGGAACACAGAAGACAAGACTCAAGACAAGATGAAGCAACAATAAAGATAACAAAAACTAAACTGATAAGATCAATGACTAGAGAAACAAAAAGTCGAGAAATATATAAAAAGCAAACTAATAAAAAAACAAGATGTAAGACTTCCACTTGACAGGGAAAAGAAGAACTAATGAAAATAACTAAACAGAAAATTCTATAACAAAAGAGAACTCAAACTAGATTATAAAGCACAAGAGCTAAAGCTAAACAATACAAAATAGCAACAAGGATAATCTGACACTAGGGATACAATAACAAACCAGTGTAAGCACTAGGATAATTCCAAACTCACAAAGTACATACACAAAACAAACCAGCAAAAACATGAGAGAAAGAGGCAGCAGAGCACATGAGGATCAGGTGAGCACAATTAGTGAAACGAGGACAAGAGGTGGACTAGACAAGTGGGCGTGGTAACAAGAAACAAGGAGGCAGGACATCAGGAGCACATGGCAAACACAGACCAAGACAGAGCCATTTGCTCAAACACAAGACAAACATAGAAACATGAAACCACGACAACACAGACAAGGCTGCCAGGGCAGAACCCTGACATTAAATAGCCTAGGTTTGTGTACTTGCAAGTAAAATACATATACTGCTCTGGCCCCCTCCCTTCCTTACCGTTCTGACGAGATAGCAGCCCTTGTCACTCAATTGCTGATGTCTAAGTGGTGTTCACAGAATTACAGGGTTTCACTGGACAAAGTTTGGGGCAGACCTGGGCTGGATTTCCCAATAACGTTGTCTCTTAGCGCGCTACGAAGACTCTAAAGGTATAACTTAACTAAAGGTATTCCATTTCTAGGCGTGTTACCTGAACTATACCTTAGGATGTTGCTTAAGATATACCTTCTTACGTGCGACGTTTCCAGGTGCTGTCTGTGGCGATGGTGCTGAATTTATTGATATTGATGGCTTGAGAATCAATTATTCAATCAATTATTCATGTAGGGGCTGCTTCATGCGTTATGTGAGAAAGCGGTGTTTTTTTTTTTTTATAAAATAAGCTCTTCAGAAATAGTGGAAATTGCATTTATTAGGGTTAATGGGATATTATAAAAAATATTCCAAACTATAATAACCTAGCCTAAATATTTTACAATTGTATCATATATTGCTGCCACAATAACGGCCCATTACAACTGTTTACCTGCTTTCTTCTTTCTCCTTTTTGTTAGAGTAAAACAGTAGGTAATTTGCCAGGGGATTTTTATGCGGGTGGTGGAAGAAAAACAGTGACATTCTGGATTCGGATGGCAATTAAAATCACAGACTAACCCCTGTAAATGTTGAAAATACCGTATGACCCCGTGAGAAATAATCACCGTCCGAATAGGGCTTAACTGACAGTATGCTTTCACTGGCCTTTGAAATAGCCCCGCGGACGGCGCCGTTTTTTAGAACATCTATTCGCTGTATCGCTGCTAGCCTATGGTTTGAGCAAAATCCCCACCACAACAACCATTCCTTTTAAATAGACTTCCAAGCCTTTACTGCCTAATGGTTTGCCAGCAGATGTACCATTGGATAATTTAATTAAAAAGCTAACAACAATCAGTGTAATGACAATTTTATTCTTTGCATGAAAACACATGAATTCGCCTAATTGAACACATGGTTTATTACAACTTCAGAATTATATTCGTATAGATGTTCAACAGTGATAAGGTAAAGCTAAGAGTGGTCCAGACCAACCTTCCGAACAAACTTGCAGAAGGTATACAACAGTATATGTTGGTGTTGTTTACTGTTGTTTGTGTGGCATGCGGTACTGATTTTCCCCATTTCATTCATACAGTGTCTACTGATATTTCTATGGGTAATTGAATAATATTTAACGTGAACTTCATTCATTTTGGGGTATTAAATGTTGTTTTCTATACTGTAAAGCAGTTAACAGGTAAGAGGTTAAGAGGTATTTATCAAAAGTAAAATACACATCAGACTTTTGATAATTCATTAGTCTTTATTGAATCACAATTCATTTATTTGATTACAGTATGTTTCCCCTTTTTGTTTTAATAAATCCTATTGTTAACTTCTTTAAACTTACCTTTTGTATTGATTAAGGTTTTTTCTCTGTTGGGTTAATTTCCATTCTGTATAAGAACATTACTATAAGAGTATAAATATATTTAATCTGGGTCACAGTAGTCAACTAGGGTAATAGGAGGGACATTAATATAAAGTCGAGAGACATATTTAGAACCTGGGTGCTCCGTCCTATTAAAGGTTAAGGGTAGGTGGCGCTACATACATTGGGGGCTCGTCCAGGATACTACTTCCTGTTACCCTGATAAAAAATTTAAAAAGACACTGAAAACAAGTGTTATATTTTAAGCTTAAATAAGTTCATTGATAATTATCTGCCTGAGGTTTTAGCATGGCCTTTGGAAGTAGCCCACTCCTGCTCACTGAACTCTCCAAGTGGCATAAGGAGGCAAAGATTGAGGAGGCTAATACCATACTGTTGATTGGCGTACCTGCAGTTACTGAAGTAGCAAGTATTGAAGATACTGTTCAGACTGTTTTGGAAGAGTGCGGGTTAGAGACTCAAAATTGGGGCCAAGTCCTGGTACCCTCTTGGTGCAACGTGAGTGTCGTGAGGTCATTGACCCTGCCCATATTCCAACTTAACTGCTGCGGCCTGATGGAGAAGAGTCGTGGAAAGTTTTAGTGGCACCTGTTTATGTTTCAGCCTCTGAGTTTTCCAAGAAATTGTCAAAGTTCTTAACAGATGAAGGAAACGCCGCACAGTTCCAGTTCCCCTGAGTCCATTATACATGCGGTGGGTGAACTTCAGCAGAAGACAACGAAACCATCAGGTGAAACAAATGCTTTTCAACTACTAGGTATCTTTTCTGGCACTGATCCAATACCAACTGGAGAGGAAAGTCTAGAAAACTGGATAGAACAGGCCAGATTAATGACTGAGGAATGTGAATGTTCAGGAAAAACAGTGAGTGTAAAAAATAATAATGAAGAGTGTGAAAAGGCCAGCCCTTGATATTATCAAAGCTGTTCGATTTTTAAGTCCTGGGGCAAGTGCTTCTCAATACCTTGAAGCTTCAGAAAACACATTTGGAACCTTTGAGTCAGGGGGGGATCTGTACTTTGCCTTTGTCTCTTAGATCAATTACCCGGGAAGCTTTTTCTGCCTTTCTGCATAGGATGGAGAAATCCTCAACTAAAGTGGGGCAAAGAGGAGGATTGAGTCCCCAGATGATGGACAGAGCGAGGGTTGAACAGCTGATTAGAGGTGCAGTTGATTTGGATCTGATGCTTCTGCAGTTAAGATTGAGGGAGAGAAAAGAACAGCCACCAAATTTCTTATCCCTGCTAGACAGGATGACAAACTAGACTCCTATGTAATCAGACAACTCCAAGCTGAAATTCAAGAGCTAAAATCCAAATTCGGGGAAGATCCAAGCACAGTTTCTGTTTCTTCCATGAGGGTTAATCCGAAAGACAAGTTGGAAAAGAAAAGAGCTGATTCCCATGGAAAGTCTGAAGTAATAGACGATTTCTTCTGTTATTGGTGTGGAGAGGATGGACACATTGCTACTAAGTGTCAATCACCTGAAAATACTTCTCAAGTAATATAGAAGTTGTTACGAGCTCTCAGAAAAGCTATGACTGAAAGGAACCCTGTGACTGGAAACAGTGCCACTTCTAGCAGTCTAGACTGATTCTCTAAAAAGAGTCAAACTGAGGTATGTGGGGTGAGTCTACTTTCCCTCACTGGCGTGAAAGAGTCAGTTTCCATTCTCGCGTTGGTCTGCCCTGAACCTCAAGGTCCCCAGCAAGTTCCCGTAATAATCGGCACCAATGCAAGCTTCTTTCAAAGTCTGACCATGCTCAGTCAGGACTCTGGTGTATCAAATCATGCACACTCACTGAGAATTCAGTAGTCGCTCCTAAAACCATGTTTCCAGCGGGTCCAGGGAAAAGAGGAAGTCCCCGAGTCAGCTGATGGACAGGTCAAGTGGAACGGACCAGGAGCCCTTACTATCCCTTCAAGAAGCGAAAGTTATGCAGTATGTAAAGTGGAGTGTGAGAAGACACTGAGAAAATCTTTTTTTCTTGTGGAAACACCAATGGACAGTCAACTTCCTGCTGGACTGTTTATCCCTCCGACGGTTATGTCTTCTTCTGCCATTGATGTGAATCACTTCAGAATGCTGGTCTGCAATGGGACCTTTAAAGACATCAGCATCCCACCTGACACAGTAATTGCTAAAGTCTTTGCCACTGACACAGTCATAGTTATGCCAGAGGCTCCGATAGATCCGAAGAAGATAGATCCCAGCGTGTTCAAGTTTGGCGACTCTCCTATTCCTGCTGCTTGGGAGAAAAGGCTTAGAGAGAAGTTAGCTGAGCATGGAAACATGTTTTCCCTTGAGGAGTGGGATGTGGGCCGAGCCAAATATGTGAAACATAACATCAGACAGCCGACCATTTAGGGAACGATCCAGACGTGTTGCACCTGCAGACATTGATGACGTCAGGCGGCACATAAAAGACCTGTTGGCTGCAGGCATCATAACCAAATCCAGGAGTCCTTATCCCTCGCCAATAGTTACTGCACAAAAGAAAAATGGAACCATCAATACTGTATGTGCATAGACTACTGCACTTTGAATTCCAGAACCATTCCTGACCAAAACACCACTCCCAGAATAGATGATGCTTTGGACTGTCTGTCTGGAAGTAAATTGTTCTCCGTCTTAGACTTGCGTAGTTGCCACTACCAGATTGAGATGGCTGATGAGGACAAGGAAAACACAGAATTCATCTGTCCTCTGGGTTTTTACCAGTTCGAGCATATGCCACAGGGGATCACGGGGGCTCCCACCACATTTTGGCGGCTAATGGAGAGAGCTGTTGGAGATATTCATCTTCTCCAGGTGATTGTTTATCTGGACGACCTCATTGTCTTCGGCCTGACAATTAGAAGAGTATTAGGAAAGGCTGCTGAAAGTGTTGGATCGGCTGGAAGAATATGGGCTCAAAGTATCTATAGACAAGTGCCAGTTTTGTCAGCCACAAATCAAATATGTGGAACATATTGTATCTACTGATGGGATAGCTGCTGATCCTGAGTCCCTGAGGTCCCTTTCTGGGATTTTGTGGGTTCTACCGCCTTTTTATTAAGAACTACTCCGTGAAACCACTGACTGATTTGACCAAAGGTTATCCCCAAGTGAAAAGTCAATACAAAGCTGTACAGAAAGGCAAGTACTACCATGAGTAAGAGCCGTTTGGTGAGTGCTGGGACCAAAGGTGAACAGAGGCCTTTCATAACATCATCTATTGCCATACACATGCTCCAGTACTGGCCTATACATATTCAGCTAAGCCCTATGTCCTACATGTCGATGCAAGCCTGAGTGGTTTAGGTGCCGTGTTAAATCAGGAACACCCAGATGGATTGAGACCTGTCGCCTATGCCAGCCGTAAACTGAGTGCTGCTGAACGCAACTATCCCATTCATCAGTTGGAATTCCTGGCACTCAAGTGGGCCCTTGAGGATAAATTACACGATTACCTGTACGGAGCAAAGTTCAGTTAGGACTGATAACAACCCCCTCACCTACGTTCTGACCACCGCTAAGCTAAGTGCTACTGGACATCGGTGGCTGGTGGCCTTAGCCACATATGACTTTAGCCTTCAGTACAAATCAAGGGTGTCACAACATTGATGCGGATGTACTGTCTCGCTATCCCTCAAACACTGACCTGTCGCAAGAATGGGTGGACTTACCAAGATCAGGATTAAGTGCCATCTGCCAGCTTGCTGATACTCACCACTCCGTTGAATCATGCAATAGGCTGGTGGATCAGTTGGGTGCTAAAGTTGGAAGTTTACAAAAAGTAATTGGGGTGCACTGTTGCTTCACAGCCAGAAGGTCTTCGGTTCGAGTCCCATCTAAGCGAGGAGGCCTTTCTGTATACTCTGGGTGCTCCGGTTTCCCCTAACAATCCAAAACACATGCAGCATTGACCCGTAGGTGTGAATGTGTGTGAGACCTGCAGACTTGCCATCTGTCCAGGTTGTCCCCTGTCTGTGGCCCCAATGCTCCAGCATCCCCGTGACCCAGCAGAGGATTAAGCGGTTTTGGAGAATGGATGGAAAAGTGACAACATAGTCAATGAACTGCAAACAATGCATATTCTTGGGCAATAGCTACATGTACATTTACACATCATCACATTCATGATCTTTTGTAGATGTTTTAATTGAACAAAGTTAGGCTACTTACAAAATACAGTGCACAGATAACTGTATCAGGAAACCAGAAAACACTTGCTCAGCTTGGCCTTTGGAATATTTACCTCAAAAATGAAAATGACATCATAATTTACTCACCCTCATGCTGTTCCAAAAAGAGAGATTTTGTAAAATGTTCTTGTTGCCCCACGACTTGTGTGCTGTTATTGCAGTATGGTCTTTGGAAGTTATCAGAAAGCTTTGTGTGAAAAATTAAGCATTATTTAATGAAAATCTTCCCCTTTGCTGCTTAATGTAATTGCTCTCAAAACAATAAACACAGTCAACTAAACACACTCTTACCTTAGCCAAACGGTTCAACTTTACTGTATAATGAAGCACTGAATTTTTTTTTTCTGGTAATGCATTTGTGTCTATTGATTTTATAACATATTCATCAATAGACACACAAATACACTAATGAAAATGCATGTTTACTATTGTAAAGTTCTTAAATTAGGAGTTTCTCCCCCTCCCTCCTAAAATATTACATACAGATATGCAGCAAATGTTTGTTGTTGAACAATACTGCAGTCACTGAACTTTATTTACCACATCTCTACTGTGCATATGTACAACGAATTTCATCTAGTCTTAATGTTGATGCTATGGTTGACAAGCTCCTATCTCATCCTCTCCACAGGCCACTTACACTGTGATATCAATTCTGAAAAATGTTTGGACATTTACTCTAGGGCTTTTCCAGAACTACAAATGTATAGTGTCATTATTCAGCTGAAGTCAGTTCAGTGTTTGTTCAGTTCAGTTCAGTTCAGTTCAGTTCAATAACTTTGTAAAGTTCATCAGTTATGAAACAAGTTAAATTCAGCTATTAGAAGCTCTTCAGAAGACAATGTTGTTATTCAGCTTGAGTCAGTTCGATGTTGAAAAATTCTGCAATTATGAAACTAATTTGATCTCTACAGAAGACAATAGTGTCATCATTCCACTCAACTGAGTTCTCATTTGATAGTGTCACTGTAGTGAATTTGGTAACATTACTGAATATTCAGTGTCTTTTAAACCCCAACTAAGCAGGCCAAAGGAGACAGTGGCAAGGAACCCAAACTCCACCAGGTGACAAAAATGGAGAAAATAACCATGGGGCTAAACCAGGCTAAGTCGCGGGGCTGAACATAGTGTGATTTATGATTCCCGGCTGCATCACAAGTCATATTTGTGGATTGACATTTTTTTAAAATTTAGTCTCCAGCTCCTTATGCTTTAAGAGTTTAGGTTATGACACTCCGACATTAGGTGGAATGTAAGAGTTGTAGTCTGTCCAGCAGGCTGAAGTAGTAGAGCTATAGCATGGACAACTGGCTTGTCAATGGCCGTATGCAAAATGACGTGCTTATTAAAAATTAAAAAAAATCCTAGCTGGTCCCGGCACGTTCTTAGCTGACCATAGAGATCTGTGCCAAAGACAGGTCCACCATCTGGTCTGGATTTGGACCGGATCTAGCTGACAATGGTAACCTTGGGATAAGGAAGAGACAGACAGACAGACCAATATAAGCATAGATGCATGTCATTCCTCTTTCGATGTAACAGGAAAGTTATGGGAAGTGTTCCTGATTCCAGTTACAGCCTACTGCCTTTCACACAGAACGTGTTTTCCACGTATTTTAAATGGCAGCCAATGCAGTCTTGATAGATCCGGTGATACTTCTTGGTTTTCAATTATCCTTCCACAAGATACTCATACATCTAATTGGAAAGCCATAGTAACATTTGACCTGTTTCCCAGCTTCTCTCAAGGAAATGACTTGATTCATAACATGGTAATTTAGGATGACTCATTTCATTTAAACTTTGTCCGTACCTTCTGTTTCCCTCCTCTTCCATCCTGATGTCCCCTTCCTCTCTGTCCATGTCTTCTTACAGTTTCTCCTTCCACTCTTTCCACAATGCCTTCCACTATATACTAATCTCTTCTCCTCATTCTATTCTTCCCATGCCCTCTCCTCGTCTTACACTCTTTCCTCTTCTCTTTCTCTTTCAACCAGTTCAACTCAACCTCTCCCTCTCATCATCATTCCATGTACACTTGAGAGTTTTGTTTGTTGATGTGTTTGGACAAATGTTACATAAATGTTTGTGATTTGTATAAAACCAACAAAAAGAGCTGCAATCTGATATTTAAAAGTTTTGGTTGGGTGTGTGAACTATATTGTGAAAATATCAGAAAATTATGCATTTGATTTGTAATTTGTGTGAAATGAATGGAAACGTACATGTTTATGGCAATTACAATGAATTGTTTGTTATTGCCTTAGTGAAAAACTGCAAATGGTTAACCATCGCATTATAGCCTATCATTTTACTGTAAAATACTGTTACATTTATAGTTTTTTGTAGTAAAACTATATGAATTATACAATTTATGGTGAAAAATAGGAAAATGACATTTCCAGGAGCTCCTGTGTGACACGATATCAGATATGATATTATATATAAATTATTTTGCTTCTTCTCATTTATGTAATCAGTAATGTTTTGTGTTATGTTTGTGTTATGTTACTCAGAATTCTATGGACTCTGATGTGACTTTCTGTTGTACCACCTTTTTTTGGTGGTTAACAGTAGGCTACATTTTAAGGTAAAAGGCAGATTCTTGTTTAAGTATATTTGTGTATTAACAATATAACAATCAATGAAATAGATGGTTGTAAAATATACATTAACATGTCATACCATAATTCAAACATTGTCACCAATTTTTATAATGAATTTCTGGCAACCACAGCTGCCAGTATATATTGTAAATCGATATGTGGACACCCCCTTCCAATGAACAGATTTGGCTCTTCCAGCAATTGCTGTGAAAACATCTTAATATTATCGAAATGGTAAATACAGTGACATTATAAAGAATTATTGGTTACAATTTATTTTAAGATTTCTTTGTCACACTGTAATTATATATTTTGAGTAATATAAAGTAACTACATGTACTAAATGGGTTAGGGTTTGGTTTAGGGTTAGTTGCATGCATTTATGCATAATGTATAGTTATTACCATAGTAACTACATGTAACATATGTAACAATGCCATCTGTAAAATAAAGTGTTACCGAATTATGCACTCTCTGGGAGCGAGAGCGAGAGCGTGTTGGGTATAGCATTAAGATTTACCCTCAAAAGAAAAACTAAATTCTGAAAACCATTTATCAGAAGAGGTTGTCCACATACATGAACGTGTCCCTAAAGAACGAGTATAGGATTAGTATAACATTGTAAAATGGCTATGTTGGATTGAAATAGATTGCAACCACAGAACCAAATTCTAATGCGTAGCCTAAACATATTTTTCAATATAAAAGCAGCATTCAAATGTTAACAGCATATGTAGATATTCTTCTGAATAAGGCAACATACCACACTATTTCAGAGAGCATTTATCTTCAGATATGGCACATGATTGCTAAATGACACAGACAGACCAAGACAGACCAACTAACAAATAAGAAGAGTGTCATACCATGCTAAATACCGTTAACTGTCATTAGTAACCTCCCCCACTCGTATATTCAAATAGTTTCGGCATGGGGTTCTGTGCAGCCTGTGCAGCTCATCTTACTGGATTTTGCTCCTTAAAACTACCTTGTTCCCACGTACTGGAATGAGTTTAGACAAAAGGTCTCTATGTGAGTGTACGGTACGCCATGATGCCACAGATGGGGCACCCACGCTAAAAACAAAAAAGGAACAAAAAGAGTTGTAACTGAACGCATCTTAAGTGAAACATTGGCTGACACGCTCCCTAAAGGACCCTTGGGGGAACGGGGCGCGTGCAGGGCACTACTGATTACCAAAAAAGACATCGCAACTCTGACGCTCCCTTGTGTTCATTTTATTATTACAAACACATATCCTATCTACACGTGTAAAGAGAATAAAACAATAACTAATACAAAACAAAGGTCACACTACTGAAACTGCACATCACTACCTAGCTTAAAAAAGATTAAATCTGTTGACATGGGTAGGTTTCGTAGCCCCCTTTTCTTTTTTCCTTTAAACGTAGCCTATATTAAACGTTCTGCATCAGTTTGAATATAATAAAATGGCTATATCTGGTATAAACTACGCTACAATACGTATATAATATATTTCTCAAACAGAAGAATAGCCTATTAATGGCGCTTTTCATATTCACCGAAATGGATGTGGAAAAAACAGCGACATGCCTGCGCGCAAAATAACGCTTCTCTTTTGTTTGATCATTTGTAATCCAAAACCATTGACGTGGCACATGCAGATGGGCCAACGACGCCAAAAATGCTTTTAGAAAAAAACGAAAGACTGGAACTTTAGATAGATGGGGGCACAAGTTACACCATCATTAAAAGGGGAGTTGGTTGAGGGGAGGCCATCTGGAGACCTCTACATGACGCGTGCAGGACGCGTGGATCCCATGGGGCTCCAAGGTCCCCTAGCTGAAAATATTGGACAGCCCGATCATGGGTTAAATGTCTTTTTGGTTTTCATTCAGATAAAAATAGTCTAAAGGAAAGTATAACATACAACAGGCGTGCGTACGCAAACATTGCTTTTTTGCATAGTCCACGTCCTATAATTTAAAACAAACAAATTTACGTGGATTATAGGCTTGAAGACAAGCACTATAAGCCAAATCAATGTTTGTTGAATGTAGTGATCACATATTGGTTTGCACGGCAACTTAGCGGTCTGCTGGGGGACGCGTGCGCTCACCCCCTCCCTATGAACGCCAGCGGTATAGCTACAGGTGTAAGACCCACGTCATCATAAGAGAGAGAGAGAGAGAGAGAGAGAGAGAGAGAGAGAGAGAGAGAGAGAGAGAGAGAGAGAGAGAGAGAGAGAGAGCTATTGTTTATCCCAATTTACACACAGATGTTACGTTAAAACGGCGTGGCTTGGGAATCTGTCTGTTTTATTTAAATTATAAATGCTTATCTCGCCCTAAACTGGATCCCAATCCCGTGTCCTTACGCGTCACCAGCTTCCCTCTTCTTCTCATTAACATGTTTTCTTCGCAAGCATCTATGTGAAAGAACAATAGAAAACGTATTGTCAATAAGATATAACGTTAAATAATAGATGTAAATTGTTCCTAAACAGTTTCAGGCTTTTATTCCGTTCAACAGTGAAAAAGATGCGTATAAAAGACGCATTAACATGTTGATGGTTTGGGTAAATTAATTGGTCAAATAATAAATATAAATAAACTAAGGTAGTATATAGCAAACATGTAAAATGTCTCAAGTCTAAATATAATGTGGGAACGAGCAAAATGTAATTACAGCAGGGTAGACTATCGGATATAAGCCAATATATGTTGGTTTATACATATTGATTTTCAAACTGAGATTAAGAGTGGAATATAATTTATACACGCTACAGACGCGTCCTTTTGTTCTACAGTCTAAAGTTATTTGACCAGAGGAGTTGTCTGAGGCGTGGGGGCGTTCCCATGACGCGCCGGTCAGGAATATAAACCCCGCGAGGGTCCTCGATCCAGCATACGATCTTCACACAGCAACATCAACATGACTCCCAACGCCACTGCTGTATCTGCTCTGTCTTATGCGCCCCGCACCGTGGCCATGAGAAAGGAGGCAAACGAACTGAGAAAAACCTTAAAACCCTTACTGGAAAAGAAACGACGAGCGCGCATCAACGAGAGCCTCGACCGATTAAAAGCGCTCATTCTCCCGCTCACAGGCAAAGATGTAAGTTTTGTTTACGCATAGGCCTATGCTAAACACATTATATTTGGATAGTCTGTCTTCAACGTGACGTGTTACGTTTTTCTTCTTCTTACCGTTGCCTGTTCTCTATTTCAGAATTGCCGTTATTCTAAACTGGAGAAAGCTGATATTTTGGAGATGACCGTTCGATTCCTGACTGATATTCAATCCACTCCGTCTAAAGGTCAGTTTTCTTCAGATTGGCTATCTTTTCCATTTCAACTCATATTATGTTCGTCTGATATAAAATAATTTCAAAGTAAACTAAACTGTATGCCTATTTATTGTTTGCTTACAGATGGTGCTGTTAGTTTTAAAGAGGGGTACACAACCTGCATTCAGCGCGTTTCAGCTCGCCTACCGCAAACCAACCTCGACACAGAAACGCGCCATCGCGTCAACGAGTTCATCCAGCGTTCGACGTCGCCCAAGACACCAGCCTGCCAGAACTGCTGTGCACAGAGCTCCAAAATGATGTCACAAATCCAGGAAAAACTTCTGAATTTGAAATGTAGCAGCTCAAGAATTGTGAACCCCCCCAAAAGCTGCAACGCTACTCTTCTCAGTCAACAGCCCGTGCCACTGATCACTGATGCCGAAGTCTGGAGACCTTGGTAGATCTAGGCTATAGGCTAACATACAAATGACTGTTATGATCTTATAATACAAGCCTTTCAGAATTGTACATATCTGCAACCTATGTCTCTTTTAAAATGTAGGCTACTTGATGAATAGGAGTCATCAAATAACATAAGTATTGTATACTTGTTTTTTTCCCAGTCCAGTGTATAGTAATGGAACAGACCCGTTCAAATAGTTTTGTTTTCATAAAGATCCTGCGCGTGACCTGTACATAACGTGGTTAGATTTATTCCCCATTGCGGGTTAAATCGTCGGTGGCTTTTGAAAACGCCTTGTAAAACCCCAAGGGTTATTAATTGTAAAAGATTTGCACCTCACACTTCAGTATTATGAGTTGGTGCGGATTATTTAATTGTAAGCACTCTGTGTTGTTCACTGCAATCTCTTTTTTGGGGGATGTGCTATGTACTTAGACTACTTGTTTAGCCTAAACATTTGTTGTGCTACACACTTTATAATAAAAATTGCGCAATACACAGCTGGTTTCCCTTGCATCATTCTTTCTGAATCTGGACAAATAGCTAAAGTAAAATAAAAATGGGGTTAAGAGCACAAACAGCTAGTCCACAAAGGAGAAGCACGGACTCACTATCAACAATAACAATGACATGATTTGGGCGCGTAAATGAAGACAATGTGTATAATCACATAGAATATATCAGAGATGCCTACTGATAAAAACCATTATGCTTATACATTGAATGAACCATGAAGTACGAAAAAGCGTCTGCTAAATCAGCCTGCCCTGATCATGAAATGCGTCTCTAGCACGCATTGTATTTAGTGCAGTTTATACACGAAAATGAGTAGGCCTACGCAGTTTTCGCGTGCATATGATACGCACTTTATGGCGTGTAATACGCACATACCATACACCACTAATCCTACCCAAAGGGTTTACAGTGTCAGTGCGTATCATATGCACGTAAACACTCATTCGCGTATAAATTGCACGATACAAAGCATACTATAGAGACGCATTTCGTGAGATTGGGTTGGCTAAATAAAGAAATGCAAACAATCAGTGCAGCTGCTTGACAGCGTCCTCTTATGAACGCTTGCAGGAAAACCCTGGTCTCTGCTGCCACCTCTCGGTGGTTTAGTTCAAATGTGAAAAAAAATTAACGATTAAGTGTAAAACATTACTATTGATACTCATTTAAAAAATGTATAAACATATTGGTAAACCTAAAGTCGAATGTAAACGCTTGACATTTTTTAATATAAAACGTTTCTTTGCTTTAGAGAACAAAGGTGCCGTTTTTAAAGCTATCTCCATGCTCTCCACATAAACGAAAGTAAATTTTCTAAAACAGTTTAAGAATCGATAAACGATTCGCGCCCCGTATTTAAGCTAAATGAGCAACAACAGTTTGATTTTCATCATGTCTTATAGGCTACCGCTGCAGTGGAAGAAGACTGGCCAATCGATGTACCCTTCAAACCTGCAGCTCTCGCTCCGCCTGACTCAGTCTATTTCAGTACGACACACAGAAGCGGGGTTAAAGACGAGCCTCGACGCAGGCACATATAATGTCTATTTCAAATGCACAAGCGACATCATCCATCCAGATATGCAGGTAAGACGCGTTTATGTAGATCTAACCTTTAGTAGCTCAATAAATGGATATCAATTTTACGTCAGATAAAGCGGCCCAATAATCCGCCTGCTCCACAGAATAAGATCCTTTTCGGAGATCACTAACACGTTTTACAGAGAACGAAATACGAGGACGTTACTTTAGTTTATTGCATATGACTGAAAACAAGTTTCGTATATGCTGGAGCATTTTTTCTCACACCGTTCATGCCGGGAACGTCGCATGTTATGACCTCAACAGTGATGCTGACGTAGAGTCCTGACTGAAGAACGAGGTTATCTAGATGGCCAAGAGAGAAAATGTATATTCAGGGACTTAAATAGCGTGGTATATTAGATTAAGCTATGATGATAGTTCTAGAGAAACGGATCATGAAATAAACTGGTGAATAGAAAGTAAAAATAAAATCGAAAGGGCAGTAATGCGTGATATTTTCTTATCATAAATGTTGGCGCTCGTGTGTTTATCCCTTTGTTTCAGTAATCAAGATTAATGTTTAAAAAGCCTGTCTGTGGATAGCCGATAACACGGTGCCCTCTCGTGCTTGTAAGTGGTACAGCCTGCAACCATGTAGCCTACATGTGCACATTTTATGAGATTTTGACGTCACTTGTCACGCTCGCATAAACGGCAGTTTGTGTGTGAATTTGCTAATCTACAACATGTTACTAGCTGGTGCTATGAGACACAAACAACTCCAGCACCTGTGCAAACAAAACTGGGGGGCCAGAAAGCCGAATTCTACATCGAGGTTTGTTCTCCGGTATTTTTTTTTGTCATACAGGAAACATGCTAATTAAAACGTATAATTGTATGATGCTGTTTATTAAAAACCTGATTTAAACATGAAAATCCGTGTTGGTAATCTCTACAATTTTAATCCAAACGACTGTGATTGGTTAATCCTGATCAACGCTGAGAAAATGAACAGGTATCATGTGACAACAACAGCAACATAGTGTTGCAGCAGAGGTCTGGACAGTAACAGTACTGACACTGATACTTTAATAGTCATTGCATTAAGTTTCGCAAAGTATATTGTACAGATATTTAGAATAGAAGATATTTTGACCAGTAATTCTTATTAATGTGTCCACTTCGTCAAATCTGACTCAAATAGTTGTCCGGCTGAGTTCTTGTAAATTGAAAAGTTGGATTAATCATTTAAACTACCTGTTACCAATGTTTTCCCAAATACTTTTGTGGTGAAAGAAAGCTTAGACTTAACGATAATTTTGTATTTTCTGAGTGCATTAGCATTAAGCACGTTTTGTCCTTCCTCTATTGTCAGTGTAGTTTTTGTTTGTTTGCTTGTGGATGCATTTCACAACGAGAACGTGTTTTAGACTTCTATGGCTGGATGTTTCAGTGTACTGGTGCATTAAAGGGTAAGTTCACCCAAAAATGAAAAATAGGTCTTCAATGACACCCTCGTGTGTTTCCAAACCCATAAGACCTTAGTTTTGTTCATGTCTCTCTCTTATGTCAAAGTCTGTTCCCCCTGTTACCCATATGTTTAAGTAGGAATGTTACAGGTATGTTTAGGATTAGACCATCCATATGAAATATAGGGGATACAGACTTCTACACAAAACCTCCTTTGACTGTCCATACAACTATCTAGAGCAGTTTAGTCCAACATATCTTAAGAGACAATCGCTTTATATGATGAACAGATTGAATTTAGGTTTTTACTCACATGTATTGATCAGCAAACATAAACAGGCTCAAGCGCACTTGAGTGATCCGTACAAATGTCATTGGTTCTTACAGATGCTCAAGCGTGTTGCGTAAATCGAGAATTAACCTCTTTGGTTCTCACACACGTCAGTTGAACATGCTTGACCCTCCGTTTACCATAAGTGGGCCATTAATGGTAGTTGAGCAAACATACAGGATTACTTTCAAAACCAGACAAAAGTTTTTAGTTGACAAAACCACACCAATTCAATCATGCTTTGTTTGTACCATAACACTGATCATCAACTTTATCTGTCAACTCAGGCTTTGATCCTGAGGTCATGGAGCGCATGCATATGAAAGTGTGACATCAGTAGCGAACAGCCAGTCACATGCTTTCAAACAGAAAAACTGATTCATTTCTCACGAGAGAATCATCAAATTATTTTTTTCTCTTCTGCTGAAGATCAAGAGATCAAATAATATGATGTACATAATTAATTTACACAGCATGAAGAAAATATCTTGCTTGGCTGCGTTTACATGGACCCTAATAATTTGATTGTAATCGGATTGATGGCTCAATTGTACACTGAAAAGCCTTCATGTAAACACCTTAATCGATCCGATTGAGCTCGTTCCAAATTAAATTTCGATCAGATTGAAAGGGGTGATTTATTTCCTTTCTAATCTAATTGAGAGCATGTAAACACTTGATTGGACTGAAAACCAAAACTGGAAAGGACTGAACATGTGAAATGACGTATGTGAAATCACAGACGTTTTGTTTTGGGCGCAGGATGGGGCGTTTTTACTGTTTGATAAATATAAGCAGCCTGAGCCCGGCATAATGTTTCATGTGCTCGTTGTCTCCTAATAAGGATCCAAAATAGATATGTATTAAGTCTGCTCTTTAAAACAAAGAAAAGCAATGTAGAATAGTATGCTCAAACAGCGGGAAACTCGTGCAGTGTGCGCATGTCAAAAAATCTATTCTGATTAGAAGCTTGTGACTTATAAACGCACACATCAACCTGATCCTTATCGCTCATGTAAACACTATGTTCGGATTCATAGATCGGAATGATTTCAGAATTGATTAAAAAAATGAATTCTGTTTAGAAGCTTGTGACATATAAACACGCACATCAACTAGATCACTTAATTTTCGTTCATGTAAACACTATGTTCGGATTCATCAATCGTAAATGATTTCATGTCCATGTAAACGTAGCTAGTGCAAGTGAAAGTTAGTTTGTATAGTTAACAATATAGCCTAGGTCAGGGACGGGCAACTTCAGCCCTGGAGGGCTACAGTGCAACAGACTTTAGCTCCAACCCTGATAAAAAATCTCAGCTGCCTGTAGCTTTTTGATAACCTGGAAGACACTGATTAGCTTGCTCAGCTGTGTTTGATTAGGGCTGGAGATAAAAGGGTTGCAGATTTAGTGTGATCGGGTTGCTGGACAGTGACCCTCCGGCACCGAAGTTGCCCTTCCCTGGAAAACAACAGAGACTTGTATACTGTATGTTGCCTTGGCTTTTGGCTTGCTTAGGAGACATTTAATATTCAACAATATTATTGATCTGCCTTGCTTAAGGTGGACGATGATGCAATTTTCTTCTAGAAACAAACTTTGTTGTATTATTTTCATGTTATCACTGTGAAGCTGTTATGATGCAATTTGTATTGTAAAAAGCTATATAAATAAAGGTGACTTGACTTGAACATGTAAGCTCACTTGTAGTCATTTTAAAAGCTTTATCTATCGATTCCAAATCTTATTTCTATTACACATTATCTGTATATAATTTTGTTAATTTAAACTAAATGTTTAATAATTATTAAACTAAAATTGATCATGTGTAATGGATAAGGGGTATAGTAGTTATATAAATAATAAATCATTTAAAATAATTATAATTATAATAAATAATCATTGCTAATAGCCAGACAACTTTTTATTTGCAAATCTTTTACTATGTAGTGAGCTTTAATTTGCAGCAAGAGAAACTGGGGAAGGGATGTGTCACTGTGTCAGACATTTCACTTTGCTCACAGCTGATTGGTCCAATTTTGGTTTGAGATCTCTCACCCAGAACATAACCTGCCTCGGAGCAGGTTAGACGTGAAGCGCAAGTTACTACGGCTATGTTTGGCTCTAAAAGATGAGCCAGTTTCATGGTGCCGGGTAGCTGCCACAAACTAAACTGAATCACACCTGGCTAACCACCTAAAACGGCTTCATGGTATAGAGGAAAGTTTGTATGTGAATAAAGGCCTAAATTCAATTTGTTTATCATATAACGCAATCGTGTTTTCCAAAAATTTGGATTAATCCGCTTAATTCATATGGATTGGTTTACGATATCTTTATGAACTTTTTGAAGCGTCAAATTGGCAGTAGCGTGGACTGTCAATGCAGGGACAGAAATCTTTAAAATTTTATTACAAATATGTTCATTTGTGTTCTGAAAATGAACAAAAGTCTTACGGGTTTGGAACGACATGAGAGTGAGTAGTTTATAACAATTGTATTTTTTTTATTTTTGGGTGAATTAACCCTTAAACACATGGTTTACCCAACCCCTAAAAATATTAAAAAATGTTCCTAAAAATATGTATTTTAATTTATATTTCCTTATTACTAATAAGTTTACAGAGTAAATCATCATAATTGTGTGTGACATGGTTTAAGTTATAATGTAGTTCATTATCCTTCACATTGCATTTTGCTATAACACATAGTCAGTATAACCAAGCACATTAAAACATGCAAATGTTGCGCAGATACCACATTTACTCAGAGGTGACCAAATTTACTTAGCAGCCAGGGTGAGTCACTTAGTGTGGTTAGAGCCATGTTGTTAGTGCTTAACAAATCAGGTCATTTTGTTACTGTGTAAAAAAGGAAATATGCTACATTTTATCGAACCTGGCATTTTGTTTCGGAGAGAGATCAGACGCTTTTGTCATTATCCTCATATTCCAAGGTAGGATATTTGCTGTTGTGCTTTTTGTTTCGCAAGACACAATTAAAGTATCAGTGACGGGGAAAAACAACTTGAACCAAATTATTTTAGTGAACTAAAGCAATGCAGACTGAATGCAAAAAAAGTTTTTGAGTGCGATGTGACCAATATAGTTAAGACAGTTGACAGTATGGCATAGACACAACAGCATGGCACACAAAATAACTCAATCCTTGATACTTTGATACTTTTCATATGATTGTAATCAATGGGTGAAGGAACAAGAGATCTTATTTTTCCTGTTAATGATAAACTGGTTTGATCAATCAGTCGATAGAAATCTGAAATGTCTCATTCTTGTGATTACTTTAGGACATCATGTACTTGTTGTTTAGATGCTTGGCATGAACACATTAAATATTGTAGTAAGCAAAAGATTCAACGTGGGTCCTTTTCACTACATTTTCCATGTCTGCTCTCTTATTGGGTTACCCGTTACCTGTTAAGAATGTATTCGGATCACATCTATCCCCAAAATAAAAAATATTTTTCCTAAAGCCTGTTGCCTGTTGCCTTTGGCTTGTTCAGTTGGGGATATTCAAAATAATTAGCCAAGCATTAATACCATTGATCAGCCCTACCAAACGTGGATGTTTTTTCACTAAGAAACAAACATTATGTTATTTGATTGATATTGTGAAGCTGCTTTGATGCAATTTATATTGTGAAAAGCGCTATATAAATACACTTGACTTGACTTGACTAAAGAAAAGGAAGCCAATTGTTAGATCTTTATTTTTTTTTATTTTATTTTTGCATTGTGACACTTTATGTGTCTTTAATGACAGCTAAGCACCTTTTTACTTTAATGCGAACAAAAATAATGACATTTTCTAAATTGTAAAGTTTTTTTTTTTACCACAAGGTAGTATTTGTTCATGCGTGTAAAGAACTTGAAAAATACTTCATTACTTGAGAACTCTATTTTGGATTTTTTTTTCATGTCTGTCAAGTGCTATTGAAACATAATACTTTAACATTTAATCCTTTTACCCATGGTAAAAAACACTTAATGCAATGATTTGTATTTATTACTTTTATACAACAGAGGCGTTAGCAATATGTTACAAGACACAGATGTTTAATAAACAATTTTTAGTAATTATTATGAATAAAAATCAGAACAAATATTTATTGTACCAAGTAATATATTTTATTAGCGTACATGTAGACTGTCTGCTGTTGCTAAACAATGTAGTAGCTTTGCACATATTTATAGAATGTGTCATCGTGTTTATTTTACAACAGTGTCAAAATACAGAATTCTAATTAACAGTTAAACAATTTTGGGTAACAGGTTTAGAACTCATATAATAGTTATTTTAATTTATTTAACATCTAGTGTGTTCTAGAGCCTTGTACTGTAATATTCAGGACCAAATTGTGTCATTGCTAGTGACTTGATTGAAGACGCACAGAATTTGAATGAAGGTGGTGGGTGGAGTCTGAGTCAGTGTGGAGATGATGTCATGAATGAGTTGATGTGATGGAGGAAATGAAAGACAGGACGTTACATCGCTGAAAGTCACTGTTGTGTTGGGAAATTCTCAAGACTGTCTCGTCTAACTTTTAAGTCATGGCTTCTCTTTATGAGCTCAGCAGGTAGAGTTGACTAACAGACATATCATTATACTCTTCTAAACACACTTTTTCATATTAATCCAGACATAGACACCCTCGTGTTCTTCCAGATCTTCATCTTTGTGTTTGTATGTAATATTGTGTTTGACATGGATTTTTATGTTCAACAAAACAATTAAGTGAACTTGTCATAACTTTAATTTGTTGTTTGATGGAGGTTTATAAGAAGTTTAATATGATAGGGTATGTTTTAGTATATTATGACTTGGCAGAATTTCTTCCCAAACTGGTTGTTGATGTTATCACGTCAGTTTTTGATTCAATGTATGTCATTTGTTCTATCATTTGTACTTGAATGCTTTTTTTCCAACTTACGTCTTTTATGATGACACCAATACAGCTCCTACTGTATGGGACAGTCCATTTTTAGAGTAGTTATAAATATATAGGCTAATCCCTCTAAGAGTAAATAAAATATATAGGATCAAATGTTGCATCTCCGACTGACAAACTGTTTGGAATGCGCAAAGACAGAAAATGAGTGATGTTACAGCAAAAAGTTTTAATACGGTTAGACAATAGGGATGGGAACTTTTATAAATATAATTATTGACTATAGTAATGCTTGTAGTCATATACTGTATGAACAATTAGAGTCTTGATGCCTGGGGATTGAGTCGGTGTGATCTATATTTCAAAGTTCCCTCCTGTTTACATGTGTGCAGTCAGAAGATATATAAAAAGATAATGTCATTTAATATTGTCATTAATATTTTTAATGGATACAATTTGTGAGCACTTGAATTGTTACAGTAACTTATTCAAAAGTATACATCTACTGTTGGTCAATACTGAATATGGACATCAATAAATAAATATCTATGAAGCCTAGAAATTATATGTAGGCTTTTTATAAATCTTTCAGGATCATGCGTCCTGATGATGCCAACATTGCTGGTAATGTTCATGGTGGCACTATCCTGAAGATGATTGAGGAAGCTGGATGCATCATTGGCACACGCCACTGCAATACTCCAAATGGGGTGAGTTCCTCTTCCTGGTACCCTTTAGTCTTACAGTTCAACATTGGAACCACTATCTTTTTTATATATAAAGTGTGATGTATTTTGTGCTTTTCTAGAACAGATGAGCATGGTAAAGATGTAACTGATGGACATTCTGATTTTGCCTTTTATCGCACAGATTCTCATTACATTAATGCAAAAGAATGTATTTCTCATTACTGTAATGTGAAAAAAAATATTATTTACATAGTAAAGTATTTATACATCATTATAGTACAAATGCTTAAATATATACTGAAATTTTTAAAAATCTATAAAATGTGATCAAGATATTTTTCTTTTACCTTAAGGAATAGTTCACTTAAAAATGAAAATTCTGTCATTTACTCACCCTCAAGTTGTTTCAAACCTGTATGAATTTCTCTCTTCTGCTGAACACAAAGGAAGAAATGTTAAAGAGTGTCGGTAACTATACAGTTGATGGACCCCACTGACTTCTATAGTAGGAAAAAAAAAAAGTACCATGGAAGTGAATGGGGTCCATCAACTGTTTGGTTACCGACACTCTTCAAAATATCTTCTTTTGTGTTCAGCAGAAGAAATAAATTCATGAGTTAATGATGACAGAATTTTCATTTTTAAGTTAACTATTTCTTTAAATCAAGCCTTTTGCTCAAAAATGGCCATTGTCTGCTGTAGCCAGTAGAGGGCACTACATATATGTAGCACAATGTACACACACACACAGTTCAAATGTATCTATTGATTTAGACGCTGGTAGTAAAGTGCAAATAAATGACAATTTTCTTTGGCAAATAGGATCACTGTTTAGCTGCTTTGGCCCGGGTGGAGCGCACAGACTTCCTGTACCCAATGTTCATCGGTGAAGTGGCCCATGTCAGTGCGGAGATTACCTACACCTCCAAACACTCAGTCGAGGTGCAGATCAATGTTCTCTCAGAGAACATAGTCACAGGTCAGTGAATGGTCATAAAGGATTGCTTAATGGAATAGTTCACTCAAAAATGAAAGTTCTGTCATTTTACTGACGCTCCTGTTGTGGAACAAAATGTATGTTCATGTTCCATACATTGATGGCATATACTGAACAAAGGCTGTCAAGTTCTTGTAATAACAGAAACATAAAACAAACCCCTCATAATAGTATTCCATATAGTAAATGCACTGTATTTTAAGTCTTTAGAAATTATGTTATTGACTTATGTGTGGAAAATGTTCCACTGCGCCACATCTCTTAGCTCATTCACAGTTTTTGCATAATCAAACCAAAATCGTGCCATTAAATATGACTGACATAAAACCTGACATGATCCATCTTCACATCTACTCATTTAATAATTAAGAAAAGTGTAAACACTGTAGCTCTGAGGTGTTAGGAAAACATTGTTCTTTTTAAGCAGCTGTAATGTCAACCTCTGGCTATTGTTTTAATATATTTATGAATTTATTTATTTTAAACAATAAGTATGTAGTCCTTACAATTACAGTTAGTGTAATCTAAATTACAATAGATTAAACTAAACAAGAATGCAAGACTAAAAACCTTAAAACCTTTATAGATACTGACACAAAATGCAAGGAATTTTGTTTAGAGTGATAACTGTATGATAACATCTACATTGTACATGGACTAAATTAATCTAAAGATGGCATCAGCTTGCATGAATATTTGAGATTCCATTGAAGTGTTTTTTTGTTCAAGAGTCCTGTGTCTAAGTTCAGTGTGGTTTGAGACACTGCCAAACAACAGTCAGCCCAGCATATCTCATATAAGTAAAATGAGCTGCAAATGCAATTTCATGTTGACTAGGAAAGTAGCAATTTATTGCTCATTTCAAAAGAGCCAACCACCATACTGTTGGAAATACTAGGTGCTTTGCCATATTCATGTGAGTAACGTAATTTATCACTGTTTATTGAAACAAATATTGCAAAAGCTGATCCTAGATAATTCCTCTTTCTCTGACCTCATCTCAAGAGGGAGCTATTGCTCAATAAACGCTTTAACTAATCTGAATGTAATGTGATGCTAATGTGAACTTTAGACACATAGACAAATATGGTGCTTTATAATAGAAAACCGACCTGATCACCTTCAAATTTATTTATGTGACATAGTGTATCAAAGAAAAAAAAACAACAGTATAAGAGAAGAAGAAACTGTATGGCTAAAACAAAGGCGCTATCCACAAGACACATGTTGTTACCACAGCAAGAGGGTTGTCATGTGGCATAAAGTGATCCAGCTTGGCGTGGGCGAAGTGCCCAGTAAGTAGTAGTGGAGGAAGTGACTGCAGAAGCCGCTACAAACAAGACACCTCTGGGCTCCCTCCGCTTAGGAGTCACCACATTTGATCACTTGCAATTGTAGCAGGGGCCAGCGCTAAGGCCCAACAAATAGGAAAAGAATAATACAGCTTTAAGAGAACTGACTATGCCAGTCTGACATCACAAAGAGAATGACTGAAACTAAATTCTAATATAAGGCACACAGGTTCGTTGCACTAGTAAGGAACAGAGACATGAATACCATACAAAAAGGTTCTTTATTCATTCAAATCACATTAAAATGAACAGTGAGCATACCATAAAATGTTGTTTCACACGAAAAAGGAATCGCAGTTAGTCAACAATAATAAATCAACACAGAAAATAACAAAAATACAAAAACAAATATTAAAAAAAAAACTTAATATAAAAGATAAGGCTGAGAGGGCTAAAGGACACGGAAAACAACCTCTCACTTCTGAAAAAAACAAACAAATTCTTGTCACTCACACAATATCAGTGGTATTCACTGCACACAGCACAGAGTGCTCAACCCACCACCAGCACGTGGAGGAACAAAAGGGAGGATCCCTGCCTGAAGCCTTCAGCACCTAACAAAAGAAAAATTCACAAATGCCCACACAGATACACACTCATACACAATGAACACACAATTAACAAAAATAATAATTACTCTAAAGAGTACCCGAGTCTGCACAAGCAGACAAAATAATCACAGTAATACATTAACTCATACAAACTCACAAATCAAAGAAGAAAAAAAAAAAATACAAACAGCCAATACAATCTTATAACTGAAAGACTTGGGGAATAATAAATTACATATCCCACTCACAGTAGAATCAAAGTATCAAAACATGAAAAACTTAAAGAAACAAATTAATACCATACATTATAGTTCAAATCCAGACATATCGGCACAGACCAAATGCAACACAAAAGAAAACTGACAAAAGTAAAAAAAAAAAATGATCAAGGGTCTAAAATACATGTTGTCGATTTAGATTATTTAAAGAGTTTTAGAAAATTCTTCCTCTCCTATAACACTGAATGAATTCAATTTTTTCCTACTACAATCCACTGTCTGATTCAAAACTGTAGTAGGCGGTTGCATAGTTATAATTTTTTTCCTAATATTATCAATCTTGTAAGTAAAGAAGTTCATAAAGTCATTACTGCTGTGCTGTTTGGAAACGTCTGGGGCGGAAGCTTTATTTCTTATTAATTTAGCCACTGTTTCAAATAAATACCTAGGGTTTTATTTGTTCTAAGAGGGATATACCGGTTCACATGGCTACACGGAAGCGATAAATAATTCTTTATTATACATTTTTAAGGCCAGACAAGTAGTTTGTTTTCGCGGGTTTTCGTTTTTGAGGTTTGCGCAGAGATATCCTTTTTTCCCCAAAAATGTTCAAGGCTTGCACCTTGGAATCTATTTCATGGTTTGCGTTCTCGAGCCACCAGGCACTGTTTTGTGCGGATGAGCGGGCCGGAACGTGTTGAGTGTTTTCTTTTAGAACGGTGTAGTGTTAGCGGCCCTTAAGTTAATAACTAATGATCTTTGCAACGGAAGTGAATCAATTAATCAAAACTAACTTTAGCTGGACAATAACTTTATTCTAGAGCTGCTGTAAAGCCAAAACAATCTCTGTTACTGTAATTTCCTATCATCAATGTAAAGCTGCTTTGAAACAATCTATATTGTTAAAAGCGCTATATAAATGAAGGTGACTTGACTTGACTTTAGGGGCTGAGTGTGCTCATTGTACCACGATGTTGGACTATTTGCTTTAATCTTTAAGCGCAAATGAGCAACTGTCTAAAGTGCTGGAAAGACAGTCAAAAGTTTCTGTTACAATATCGAAAGAAAAAACAAGAAACTATTACATTAAAGATTTTCAATGAAACCTAATTTTATGAACAATAATTTTGTTTATTTTCCCCATTACTGTGACAGTACTTGATGATTTATTTGAATTCCCCTCCCCCAAAATTATCATTACAAAAACCAAAACAAAAAATTATGAAAATTGTTGCACTGCCTCTTGATATAAGTGGATTAAAATAAATAAATGTAATACAGCAATCAAAAAATCTAATAGGAAAAATAGCATTACAAATATTTACTATTCAAAATAAAACACCATTGGTAATGAGAATTTTCCCACCTAGTTGAGATTTGCTATATACGGTAGTATATATTGCTTTATGTCAGTATATGTATCCAAGTAGAATTTACTATACATCCAACTTTTAATAGCTGGGCGATTATAGTTTTTCAATGATATAATAATCTAGCAGCTCAGATTTGCCACACTGCATAAAGTGAGTATATCTGGGTAAGTTTGGATAAAGTAGGAACACTTCACTGAATATTCATAACGCCTTAATTTATTATGGCTTTACACATTGTAATGCATAATAGAATTTCATAAATAAGTCTAAACAATTGTAATACTTATAATTATTTTAATTGGATATCCTGGCCAATAATATATTTCACATTTTTCGACAATTATAAAAATTATAAGCATAATAATTCAACCAGTTGAGAATTTATATGTACAGTAGTCAACATTTGAAGTGGATCAAAAAAGTTAATCAAAGTCCTAAGACAAAGGTATTGTTTAAAAGTAATTTATAACTTTGATGAAAGGTTTTGATCCACTTCAAATGTTGACTACTGTATATATATATATATATATATATATATATAATTCTCAACTGGTTGATTGTTTGCATTACAATGTGTAAAGACATTATATATATATATATTAAAGTTACTCTTAAACGACTGCTACATTAAAGCTTTTTAATTATTCCTTGACAAGCAATGGCTATATTCCATGATTTATCCAATGTAAGCAGTAGTCCATACAATCAATGTTTCATTTTAAAGCTCTGTACATGTTAATCAGTCATTGTCCTTAGCGTGTTGTGTTAAGGCAGCTCTGTGGAGTGTTCTCGGGCTGTCTCAGTGCTGCCCCTTTAAAGGCTCGTGCTGAGCCGCAGGGAACCGAGTGGAATGAGGGCATACTTTATGTGCTTCTGTCATGTTAAGTTAACGTCACGCGTCACCAACACAGGCGGCAGTTGCAGAGCGATACCTGCATAGGAAAGCAGTCTACTCTGCAAACACAGTGTCTTCCTCTAGAATTTAAACAGAATTTAGAGAAAATCCTTTGCCCTTTGCTCACCGAAAGCAGTACCTGCAGACAAAAACATATTAAAGTTGTTTTGCTTGTCAATAAATATGTATGCATGCATCCAAGAATGTAAATTAACCGTGGCCTGGAAATCACTTCCCCTTTATGCCCTTGTTCATACACTGCATTATTATTGGCTGGCTTCATTAACATGGTTAATAATAAACTGGTGTCTCCTAAGTGCATAATGGCAACAGTAATTATCATCATAGATGGTGTTGACAGTGTATTAGTTCCAGCCCTCAATGTAACTCTCTTTTTGCAAAATATACTGTTTTTTTTCCGTACATTCCATTCATACATTGTCTTCAGCATTACATATAATTTACGTAGCATCAATATACAGCAGAGGCAATCTTCTGGCAAAAAATCTTTCCATAAACTTTTGTTTCCTGGTCTGACACACATTTAAAGGCTGGGTATGTGTTTGTGTCTGTTTATATACATGTGTGAACTCAGGCTAGGCCATCACATGACTCTTCTCTTGGGTTACACATGCGCGCACGCACGCACACACACACACACAAAGTCAGGGCCAATCTTGTCAGCCTCGTCTCGCTCACACTCCTTAGGGGTCTCCAGACTAGGAATGCAGGGGCCGAGACGATTGCATCGGCAGGGCAGCCATCTACACACGTGTTTATACAAATGCTAAATCACATTAAAATGAACACATTTGCTCTCAGTCCATCACTCTCTCTATTAAACAAACACATTTACCTACTTATCTAAATAAGGACATACCATAGACTTTGATTGTACACTATGTTTTATATTCTCCCACTTTTAATTATAAATGAAGCTAATTATAAAGGCTGTATGAAGCTATAAGAATATAAATACATCTAATTCCAACACAAACCATACATTACCCTAAAAGACCCCCCTAATCCTTTTATGTTTTTATAATTAAAATATATATTATGCATTTATGAATTGGATTTCCAATTGACAAATGTCCCCAGATGGTAAAGGGTTTGCTAGATTTAGCTTACTTCTTGCAGATATGTATCTTTAACT
The DNA here is from genome assembly GCA_030578275.1 of Meda fulgida. Taxonomy (NCBI): domain Eukaryota; kingdom Metazoa; phylum Chordata; class Actinopteri; order Cypriniformes; family Leuciscidae; genus Meda; species Meda fulgida. The sequence goes on from CM060623.1 coordinate 7,534,205, forward strand.
ATAACTTTGTCAAATGAACAATCAGTTAGTAATTAGACTGATGTACGTTTAAATTTACATTTTTAACATTGCAAAGCTAGTATTCCTTGAAAAAAAAGTACACGTTTAGCATACTTTTAAAAAGACTTATACGTTGAACTGAATGTAATGTTTCCGGCCACATAATTTCATGTTAACTGCAATTAAGTGAAAATGTATTATAATTTATATTTTTATTAAATGCAATCAGTTGAACTGAAGAGTATTTTTGAACCACTTTAGTAAGACTTAATTACGTCTTTGTATAAATTTGATGTAGCTTTATATTGTCCGCACTTTTGCCAAAGTGCCAATGCAGAAATTTACTTAATAAACCAACCCTAATGAAATATTCATTAAATTAAAAAGTCATATCTTAGTCTTTTTTATATTAAATAAACATTGTGGAGTAGGAAAACTGATACAGAATATACCCGTGTATCACCTCATTTAATCAAATGTATAATAGACAAACAACCTGTCCTCAGATAAAAATATAATTTAATAGTTAATGTAGATTCAAATCCAAATTAAACTTGAGAAAAGTTCAATAGGTGGGAGGGTATACTGCAAAAGGTTGGCGAATGCGGGTTGGCAGAACCTTTAAAAGCTACTCCATCTCTAAACAAATTGTACAGCACACTCAAGGTTCTGTACACACTTGTACTGCACAACGTCTTTTCTCTTATCTCTGACCAATGGCTCCATACTGAAACCAGTGTTTAAAATGTTGGCTGGCAGTAATGGAAAATCTAAGATAGTAATCAAGACCAACTACTTTGGTAGACGTAAGTCACTAAAAAAACATTTATTAGATTACTCTGTTGACTTTTTTGTTATCTTTAGTCAGCACAGACTGCAAATGCACGTTTTAGTAATTAGATAAAATAAAATTGAATTAGCAGTGTAAATCAGCATATGAAACCACCACTCTTCAAAAAGTTGTTAGATGGATTAATGTTTGTTGCTAAGAGACCAATTTGTCAGATAATTGTTGGATCAGAGTTTGACTAGATCTATAGTACACTGTAAAAGCTTTTTCCTTAAAAAAGCTATACCTTAATTTATTTCATTGGTGTAACTTAAGCTACTTTACAGTTGATAGCTACACTACTCACTACAGTCACTACTCTGAAGTTGGGGCTTCATATTTTTATTATTCACTGTCTAATATATCTATTAAAATATATTTACAATTACAATTTTAGATTCTATATCAAGGATGGGCAACTTCGGTCTGCAGAGTTTAGCTCCCTCCAAACCATATCATCCACACCTGAACAAATTACTAGAATGCTACAAGCAAGTTAGTTTTTTTTTAAATCAGGGTTGGAGCTAAACTTTCTAGAACAGCGGCATTACAGGACTGAATGCGCCTTTTTCTTCCTGTTGTACATTGTTACGACTGACTCAAGGCCATAACAATCAATAGGAGACCATGCCACGATCAACCAGTGCAAAACATAAATTTATTGTGTATATAACATAAATATAAACAACATAACCAACCATGGGATATGAATGTCAGTATCAGCAGTGTAGGGTAAGTGCTGGGATGTGTTGTGTGTATGGGTGCAGATGTTGGATGTAAAAATAAAAGACAAACTCAAATAAACTTAAATGTGCATCTCTGTGAAATCCTGACGTGTCGAGCGAAGTATGGACCTGGACCAGCGAGCAGAGCAGTGCCGAAGCCTTCAGCCAACAGACCAGGAAAAGAGAGTGAGCCATGCAGCAGAGAAGCTCCTATTTAAATACCATCTTCCCAGGTGTTAGCAATTAGGCCTGAAAAAGAGGAGTAGCAGGAGAATGACCAAAAACAGGCCAAGGGCCGTAACTCCCCCCTCTAACAAAACAGGGACCCCTAGGGGTTCTCTTGAGCTACAGGTATCCCATGATACAAAGTTTATCAAATTTTAAGGAGGCATATCTTACCTAACAACTTGGAGACCGGGACAATGCGTCTGCCACCACATTGTCCCGCCCCTTGATATGCCGAATGTCCAAAGTGTAGGACTGGAGGTGAAGAGCCCAGTGCATCAGCCGTTGATTTGGAGTCTGTAGAGTGCTAAGGAAAGTTAGAGGATTATGGTCGGAAAAAACTACCTCCGGACCAGAGCCCAGATACACACTAAAATGCTCCAACGCCAAAATAAGCGCCAGTGTTTCTTTTTCGATGACTGAATAGTTTAGCTCATGCCGATTACATTTCCTGGAAAAGAAACACACAGGCTTATCAACCCCTCCATCATCTTTCTGCAGCAACACTGCGCCAGCCCCAACCATGCTGGCATCCACCTCCAGGTGAAACTCACAATCCCACCTAGGAGCAACTAGAACCAGAGCATTGGAGATTAGAGCTTTCACCCTCTCAAAGGACTGCTGGCAAACCGGAGACCACACGTACTTTGTCTTCCCGTTCAAAAGATCAGTCAAAGGTGCCACCACTGTAGAGAAATCCTACAAAAACACCTATAATAACCCACCATACCGAGAAATCTCATGAGTTCCTTTTTTGTCGTTGGTGAAGGAATGTCATCAATTGCACACACTTTAGCACGCACTGGTCTCACCGAACCCTGGCCAACAACACGACCCAAGTAGACCACCGTGGCCCTAGCGAATTCACACTTTGCCAGATTCCCTGTCAAACCAGCATGAGCTAGACGCACAAACAAAGCTTTAACACGCTTCAAATGTTGTTCCCAGTTGTCAGCATACACCACCACGTCATCCAAATACACCGCACATCCCTCCATATCCCGTACCACCAAGTTCATTAGACGCTGGAAAGTTGCTGGGGCATTCCTTAAACCAAAAGCCATAACATTATAGGAGTACAGCCCCCCTGGTGTAATAAAATAAGCAATCTCCCTTGCCCTATCTGTCAATGGCACCTGCCAGTAACCTTTAAGTAAATCCAGCTTAGTCACAAACTTCGCCCCCCCCCCCCCCACTTGATCAACACAATCCTCCATACGAGGAAGAGGGAAAGAGTCAGGCTTGGTAACTGCATTCACTTTACGAAAATCTGTACAGAACCGAGATGTGTTGTCTGACTTTGGGACCAAGAGACATGGTGAGGCCCAACTAGAGTCAGAGGGAACTGCTATCTTATTATGAACCATGTACTTAATTTCAGCCTCCAGATTTTTACGCTTCTCTGGGTGAACACGATAGAATCTTTGCCTAATTGGCTTCGCATCTCCCACGTCTATATCATGCTTTCATAAAGTTGTACGTGATGGCGTGTCTGCAAATAGACAAGGGAAACCTCTAATCAGCTTAACTAGCTGTGCCCGCTGACAAGACTCTAGATGACCCAAAACGCTTTCCAATTTATCCAAAGCTTCCCTATTTTTCAGCCGACCAGACACCATAACCTCATCAGGCCCTGTTAGATCCTCCATCTCTACCACAACTGAGGACGTTGGCATAGCCAAACAGACAGGATGAGTGTTGGACAACTTCAACTCCCCCTCACTTCCAAATGGCTCACGGGAAATATAAGGCTTCAAAAGATTAACATGGCAGAGCCTGGCCTTTTTCCTATAAGTTGTAGTCGAAATTAAATAGTTTTGATCAGAAAGCTTCTTTAATACAGAAAATGGTCCAGAAAATTTAGCTTGCCACGGAGAAGTAATTATAGGCAAAAGAGGTAAAACCTGGTCACCTGGGAGAAACTCTCTGTGCTCAGTCTGCCAATCATAACGTTTCTTCATTTTAGCCAGTGTTGGGAACGTTACTTTAAAAAAGTAATTAGTTATAGTTACTCACTACTTGTTCCAAAAAGTAACTGAGTTAGTAACTGAATTACTCTATAATAAAAGTAACTCGTTAACAGGGAAAGTAACTATTTGCATTACTGTTAAAAAAGACAGGTTTTTTTTAGCAGTTTTCACAAGTCAGTTGAACTTAGTAGAACAGAAGTAGTGCTTATATTGCACCTTGAAAATCCCAACTTTTCATTGGATTGCTCCTGACTCGCCATCTCTGCTGCTTCATCGAATCTCTGTTTAGCTTTGTGTGTGTGTGTGGCGCTTGTGCTGGCATGTGTGTAAAAACACTGGATCTGATTGGCTACCAGGAAACATGACTCTGCCTTAGCCAATCATAATCGCATACCTCGTTATTAACCCACCTCCTCACTAGCTGTGTGAGCCACGGGGTGCGTTCGGATTACAGTTTATTCAATCAATAGCCTACATAGTAACCTTTACTGTCTATAATAGTAACGCACATAGGCGTCGATTTCGGTGGGTACTCGTCCCCACCAGATTCCGTCATGAGTCATTTTGTACCCACCACTTTTTGAAACATTGAGGCACGGATGTTAATACAAATCAATAAAACATCTCCAGTTAGCAGAGCATTCATTTAGTTCGCTATTAAATAAGAGATCTAGCGCTTAAATGTGGTGTTTTGAGCTGAGCGCTCGTTCCCGCTGCTATCAGTTGCATGGATAGTTGTTCTCTTGTGGCTCGCGCTGTCACGTACAGTCTTCACTCGGACGCGCGCTTCAATCTATCACCGTTGTGGAGACTATTAGTTTCGGTGAAATCACAAAATAAAATGCACACAAACGTGTCCCTGCTGAACAAATTCAGTTTTGATGAGAGAGAAAAAAAACAACTATAGAAGTGCGGATTCGAACCCGTAATCTCTGACACGCTTGGCAAATGATCTACCACTAGCCCATTTAAGAACTCAAATAACATTTGCGGATCGATGGATTTATTTACTGGTTGAGCAGAGAGGCAGCACAGTTTAACAACTTTGTATCAGCATTTCTGAAAATGCACGTTCGAATGCATCTCTGCTGCAGCACATTTCAAACCAAACTGACGCCCGTGGTAACGCACCGCATTTAACGTTCAGTAACGTTAACGCCGTTGTAACGACGGGAAAAGTAATTAGTTAGATTACCCCCTTACTGAAATAATAACGTCGTTACCTAACGCCGTTCTTTTAAACGCCGTTATTCCCAACACTGATTTTAACTTGTGCCCTGGCCAAATTCTCCCTGGCCACTTCCTTAGACATATAAAGCCTGTACCTGAACCCATTCACAAAGTATAGTAAGTTACTTGGAGGCTGAGCCTTCTTCCAGGTGTCCTGCAACAGAATCAGAGGACCCCGCACTTTATGCCCAAAAATCAGATCATTAGGGCTAAACCCTGTACTTTCTTGAATTACCTCTCTAGCAGCCAGCAACATCCACGGTAAAGCCTCTTCCCAATCACCCTGCATCTGAACACACAATGAGCGCAGCATAGACTTAAGTGTTTGGTGAAATCGCTCCAAAACACCCTGGCTTTGAGCATGATAAGCAGATGAAAAATTATGAACTATGTTCAACTGTTCCAACACTTGAGCAAATAATTTTGAACAAAATTTTGACCCTTGATCTGACTGAATGATCCGTGGAACTCCAAAAATATAAATAAATTGGGACAATGCACGAACCACAGACTTGGCCGTTATACTACGCAGTGGGTAGGCTGCAGGATACCTAGTACTTTGACACATCACTGTCAACAAATAACTGGAACCTGACTTTGATGGTGGTAATGGACCAACACAGTCAATAAGAAGATGTTCAGATGGCTGACTTATAGCTGGTATCGGACAAAGTGGAACGGGCTTCAAAACCTGGTTGGGCTTACTTGTCAGTTGACAGGTGGGACACGACTTGAAGTATGCAGACACATCCTTTTTCAACCCAGGCCAAAAAAAAAATACAGCAGAACCCGGTCATATGTCTTCCTGACACCCATATGTCCCGACTGGTCATGTGAAATCTGCAACACAGTATTCCTAAACTTTAAAGGAACAACCACTTGGTAAATCGGATTCCCAACAAAACCCTCAAACTGAGGCGTCCATTTTCTCATCAAGACATTGTTGTGTAAAAAATAGCAATGAGAACGATTTCTGACCTCTGCAGGAGAACAAACCCCATCCATACAAGACTTCAAAGTGCTGTCAGCTTCCTGCTCATGCATCAGCTCATCATGAGAAACAGACCAGGGGACAAAAGGTAAAAATAAGCGAGGACCGGAGGCCACACTTTCAGAGTGATCACTGTCCAAACGCTTTGAACGGGTTACTGCACAAGCACTGAACACATCAGGAAAGTGTACCTCACTCATCAGGCTTACTGCACCCCAGAGGAATCACCGTCACCCAGGCAGGCGGGGATACATCAGCCGATACTTTATCACCGGCGATGTCATTACCCAGGATCATAGGAACGCCATCCACAGGTAACGCTGGGCGCACGCCAACAGACACCTCACCCTGGAAGAGATTACAGTACAGCATCGTTTTGTGTTGTGGTACATTCAAAACATTTAACCCCATTCCCACTACAGGAATGCTTGAGCCCACAAAGGTGTCATTTGAAAATGGCAAAGTTGCAGCTACGATAAAGGAGTCAAACGCTGGAGTGTCACGTAAAATTATGCGCACCTGCTCTTTACTTCCCATTAAAGAAACAAAACCTTTCTTGAAACAAAAAGATTTTTTCTGAATCCCCTGAAACACGACCACTCTTATCCTCAAACTACCTACTTGCCTTTGCTTCATGAGGACCAGCACTGCCTCTTGAAGAAAGAATCAATAAGTAATCGTCAGCCAGCGCAGCCGCTTCACTAACCAACTTAACTCCCCGCTCACTAATATAAGTGGCGATACACTCTGACACAGAGTTTTTAAACTGCTCAATGACTAACTCACAGAGGTTTTCAAAGGTGTCAACCCCGGCCGCTGAGCACCAACAGTCAAAATGCACAAGTCATATCTAGAGTTTATGCGTGATTTAGTTATCTAAACGTCTCCAACCTCGAAAGCGTAATCGGTACGCCTCCGGCACAAGTTCATACGTTTTTAAAACAGCATTTTTTACCACAGAGTATTTACCACAATCAGTACTGCTTAGCGCTGAAAATACCTGTTGTGCTTTTCCGGTTAACACACACTGCAACAATAACATACGCGTAGCGTCAGACCAACCTCGAGCCTCTGCCAGACGTTCGAATAAGGAAAAAAAAATCTCTGGGTCCTCATTAAACCTGGGAACTAATCTCAGATCACTCAAGTCATCCTGTTTAATGTTTACCTGTGCCTCGCCCTCCAGCTTACCTTCTCTGATTAGCGCTAGTCTTTGTCTCTCCACATCTAACTTTTCCCGCTCCAAATCCTGCCTCATTCTTTCCATCGCCTGCTCTTTCTCCTGTTCTGCTTTAATACGTAACAAAAGCAACTCTTTCTGCTGCTCAAACGATAAACCCACCGGGCTTACTCTTCCCAACAGAGATGATTCAACCAAAGTGTCAACTTTACCTGGCATCAAGACACCATTTTCCAACAATTTTCTCTGTCAAATTACCTTTAACATAATCCTTTGTCTTTCGGGCATTCCCTATATAAACCTTATAGTACTCCTCAGTCCTAATCAATTGTTTCTTAGTACAAATATCTAATCCTCGTTCCTGTGGCGATTCAATAAAATCTTCCACCACTTCATCCATGGCTAACAAATCCACTAGAGACGAAGCTTAAGTGACAAATTTATCAGCACACCAAGCTGCTGGCGTTTCCCCACTAACTACCTATCACAAAAGCTAACTTACTGACCCTAGTCTTCGTGAGGCGTAGTGGTGGGTTTTTATGCATTTACAACCCGATGGTCAGGCAAAGGTGACCAGCAAGCTGCCAACCCCCCTGAAACCACGGAAATGCTCCCGAGCCGATGTAGGGAAAAGGAACATGGGAAGCTCTACCCGCCGTACCTCCACACTAAAACAATAATGCAGCGAACCCCCTATTGGGAAACGCTGCTATGCCTGCAAGGAAAAAAGGCCAGCCCAAAACTTAAGTGCGCTTTAATAAACTGTCACTTACCTTCACACGTCTCCAAAAAAAACAGCCACTGCTGCCAAAACACAGGCCCAAACACTCCCGCTCGAATGCACCAGCAAACAAATTACAACTAATCAAAACTAATCAAACTCAGGCACGTCTCCCAGAGCGCAACAACTAACCATATAAGGACAATTGCGTCAGAGGATCTCCCCCTTAACAGCCAATCATGACACATAATGTAAAAAAAAAACACCATTCAGAGATGAAACTACTATATAGCTATGCTCATTCTCATCTGCCCTTCAAGCGCTCACAAACACATTACTAAATAAAACCACAAGGCGCTTTAAACAAATCAAATAACTAAAAACAAAACGCGCAAAAAGCCCCCATTTGTTACGACTGACTCAAGGCCATAACAATCAATAGGAGACCATGCCATGATCAACCAGTAAAAAACAAATTTATTGTGTATGTAACATAAATATAAACAACATAACCAACCATGGGATATGAATGTCAGTATCAGCAGTGTAGGGTAAGTGCTGGGATGTGTTGTGTGTATGGGTGCAGATGTTGGATGTAAAAATAAAAGACAAACTCAAACTTAAATGTGCATCTCTGTGAAATCCTAACGTGTCGAGCGAAGTATGGACCTGGACCAGCGAGCAGAGCAGCGTCGAAGCCTTCAGCCAACAGACCAGGAAAAGAGAGCAAGCCATGCAGCAGAGAAGCTCCTATTTAAATACCATCTTCCCAGGTGTTAGCAATTTGGCCTGAAAAAGAGGAGGAGCAGGAGAACGACCAAAAACAGGCCAAGGGCCATAACATACATAATATATTTTATTATAATATTTTTAAATTCTTCCTACTTCAGAGCATTTCTGAGAATAAAGCAGCTTAGTTGCTGATAGTAAATTTACATTTTACACGTTTATTGTAAGAAAATATGATTCAGAATTAAAAATGATATACTTATACTATGGTATCTGACTTCATCTATCCAGTGAGAGAGCAATTTTTTTGCCCATGATTCTTTGCTTGTGGAGAACATGTAAATATCCTGCTGTGTAGAACCATTAGACAAGCTGCTCTGGAAACCAATTAGAGAAGCCATTCTCTCGCCATGGTAGCCGCAGAATCCCTGCATTGTTGTCATAGCAACCAGCTTGTCTGGATGACTTCAACAGTGTGTAAAATGCAAATGATATTCCCCAAAGCAGTCTGTCAGAATTAATCATACTCTTTCTGCTGAATTGGTACAGTTCAGTCTTAAATAATTTGTTTTGTGTTCATAAAATGTAGAAGAAACAGGTTTTATTTATCCGCCATATTAGTCTTTATATTGTTATCTTGCAAAGTTTGTCAAAATTGGCTATCAAAATGGACTGTCCCACCATGCCACTAAGAGTTTAAAATTATAAATTGTTTCTATAGGGCGTGACAGCACGGCAGCGCAAGCAGTTCTCTCTCTCTCTCTCTCTCTCTCTCTCTCTCTCTCTCTCTCTCTCTCTCTCTCTGTCTTTTTTTGTTTTGTTTTGAAAAACAAACAGCTGGTTGTTACAGCTGGTAAGGTGCGACTTAGAGCGCTCAAGGGCTGTTTTCACAGCTGGTAAGACCTCCAGCAAGAGAGATTCAGCGCACAGACAGGTTCACATTCCTGCCTGTGATCGCTGTGACTGTTCCCCTACGTGCTTCAGCACCAGTGAGAGTAGTCCCTAAAAGAGCTCACACAGATAGTTCGCGTCTTTTTTAAGATGTCGCTCTATCTGTGTGTTTCTGGATGTGGTCGTTACCTGAGGTCGCGGGATGGTCACGATCGCTGCCTCGTGTATCTGGGCCTCGAACACACTCAGGCAGCGTTCGTGGATGAGTCATGCACCCATTTTGGGAAGATGACCATCTCGGAGCTGCGGTGGAGACTCTTGTTCCTGCAAAGGGGCGGAGTCCCCGTGCCTCCACCTCGTTCCAACCCCCCATTGCGAGTTGCTTCGGGCGGTGACACGGAAGACCTGAGGATTACCGTGAGCGCGCTTCCTTCAGGGAACCAACCCCCTAGGAACCCTCACCCCTCTCATGCTCCGCAGCCAGTTGAGCTACCAACGGAGCGGGCTGGACCATCCTCGAGGTGTGTACCGGTCGTTTCATTTGGTGCTCCCTGCAACGACCAGATGTCGATCGCTGCATCGGAGGGTGGGTTAGGAATCTCTGCGGACGACGTCTCTGAGCTGCTGCATCCTTCAGGTGTGCCAGCGGTGCCCGAGACAGACCCGGAGATAATGGCCATGCTTTCCCGGGCCGCCAAAAGGATCGGGCTCGTGTGGAATCCTCCACCGCGTCCCGAGCCCTCGAGGTTGGACGATTGGTATCTTGGGGTGGCGCGCGCTGGTTCAACCCACCCCAGTGCCCTTCTTCCTGGAGGTGCATGAGGAGCTCACGTGGACGTGGACGGCACCTTTCACTGCCAGAATCCGTTCCGGTGGCTCCTCCTCCCTCACCACCCTTGATGGCGGGGCTGCTAAAGGGATACACGCGTATCCCGCCAGTGGAACGGGCTGTTGCAATGCAACTGTGCCCTAACTCCACTTGGCGTGGAGAACCATGTCTTCCTTCATGGGCCTGTAAGTACTCGTCGGACTTAACCGGCAAGGCTTACAAGGCCTGTGGGGAAGCTGCCTCTGCCATGCACGCTATGGCGTTGCTGCAGGTTCATCAGGCCAAAGCACTGAAGGACCTGCACGAGGGTGGTCACAACCCACAAGTTCTCCAGGAACTTCGTACCATGACGGACCTCGCGCTTCGTGCAACGAAGGTTACGGTTAGTGGGTCGTGCGAGGTCCACACTAGTGGTCCAAGAACTCCATCTCTGGCTGTGTCTGGCTGACATGCGGGAGACCGGCAAGCTCAGGTTCCTTAACTCCCCCGTGTCCCAGACCGGCCTCTTCGGTGACGCGGTCGAGAACTTTGCCCAGCAGTTCTCGGCTGTACAGAAGCAGACTGAGGCCATCAAGCACATCCTGCCGCGGCGGTCAGCTGCTGCCTCCACCCCACCGCCCGTGGCTCCTCGGTCTGCTCGTCGCCGGGGGCATCCTCCTGTGTCTGCCCCTGCTCCCGCGCCGCAGCAGTAGCCTCCATCTAAATGCCGCCGTGGAGCCAGTCGCAGGCAGGGTGCCCCGTCCGTCCAGGCCCCCACCAAGAAGGGCGGCAAAGCCAGGGGTAAGCGGCCCTAGGACGGGCGACCCAGAGATGGAAGGGACTGCTCTCCAGGAGACGATGACCGCATCGCTCCCTCCCCCGGAAGAGGGCCGGGTGGAAAATCCTTTGTTTCATTTTGTTTGTGTTCCGCCGCTGGACTTAAAACCAGCGGTACAGAAATTTTCAATAAAAGAGCAGTTTCTATCGTCTCTGAGAGCCTGGTTAGCGCTCCCCAGTCCGTCTTGCTGGCTCATTCGGACCATCAGGCTCGGCTATGCGATTCAGTTCGCCCAGCGTCCCCCAAGTTTCGGGCCATCCACTCCAATACAGCGAGAGCAGCCAATGCCCATGTCTTGCGTGCGGAGATCGCGGTCCTACTGGCGAAGGACACGATAGAGCTGGTCCCTCCAGCCGATATGAGGTCAGGGCACTACAGTTCCTACTTCATTGTACCCAAGAAAGGTGGTGGGTTACAAGACGCAGAGACGCATTTTCGTATGCATCCGTACCCAAGATTGCTTCGCGGCGGTCGAACTGAAGGACGCGTACTTTCATGTCTCGATTCTTCCTCGACACAGGCCGTTTCTGCGCCTTGCGTTCGAGGGTCGAGCATATCAGTACAAGGTCCTGCCCTTCGGGCTGTCCCTGTCTCCCTGTTACAGATGCGCGGATGGGCTATTATTTCATCCGCAACCGCATCACAAAACTCATCATCCGTCCGCCATCCATCCATCCGTCAACATTTTTGACCAATTTTCCCGCCCGCCATCCGCTGTTACAAGGCGCTGCTGATGACAGCCGCGAGACTAGAAACCGCCCACCACCCGCCCGAATTTAATGAAAATATTTTTTTTCGTCACGTCATTTGCCCGATCCGCGGTTTATCCGCGGAGTCCGCGGCTATAACCGCCAACCGTGCATCTCTACTCCCCGTGTCTTCACGAAAGTCACGGAGGAGGCCCTTGTTCCCATGAGAGAACAGGGCGTTCGCCTCCTCAACTATCTCGATGACTGGCTCATACTAGCACACTCTCGAGATCAGTTATGCGAACACAGGGACCTCGTGCTCATGCACCTCAGCCAGTTGGGCCTTCAGGTCAACTGGGAAAAGAGCAAACTTGCCCCTGTGCAGAGGATCACTTTGCTCGGTATGGAGTTCGATTCGATTTCCCCCAGTGAGCCTACTTGCACAGACTCTGTGCAAAGCCAGGGAGGACGAGGAGCAGGTCCTTCTGGTGGCTCCCTATTGGCTCACCCGGACTTGGTTCCCAGAACTCATGCTCCTTGTGACAGTCCCTCCCTGGCCCATTCCTCTGAGAAAGGATCTTCTGACTCAGAGACGGGGCACCCTATGGCACCCACGTCCAGACCTCTGGAAACTCCATGTCTGGTCCTTTGACGGGACGCGGAGGTTCTAGATGACTTACCCCCAGAGGTACTTAACACCATCACTTCAGCACGGGCCCTGTCAACGAGACGTGTTTATGCCCTGAAGTGGAACCTGTTCGTCGAGTGGTGTTCTTCTCGCCGAGAAGACCCCTGAAGATGTTCGATAGGGTCTGTGCTTTCCTTCTTGCAGCAAGGGTTGGAGCGAAGACTGTATCCCTCCACCCTCAAAGTACATTCTGCCGCTATTTCAGCTTATCACGACCACATAGATGGCAAAACAGTTGGAAGGCACGACCTGGTCATCAGGTTTCTTAGGGGGGCGAGACGATTAAATCCTTCTCGACCCCCCTCCATACCCTCTTGGGACCTTTCCCTGGTGCTTCCAGCTCTTCAGGATGTTCCCTTTGAGCCTCTGCAATCAGTAGACTTAAAGCTTCTTTCCATGAAGACTTTGCTACTGGTTGCACTGGCCTCTGTCAAGAGGGTAGGGGACCTGCACGCATTTTCGGTCGACAAATCGTGCCTAGAGTTCGGGCCGGGTGACAACCATGTGGTATTAAGATCCCGGCCTGGCTATGTGCCCAAGGTTCCTACCACTCCCTTCAAAGACCAGGTAGTGAACCTGCAAGCGCTGCCTTTGGAGGAGGCAGACCCAGACCTGGCCTTGCTCTGTCCCGTTCACGCTCTGCGGATGTATGTGGACAGAACTCAAAGCGTCAGGACCTCAGACCAGCTCTTTGTCTGTTACGGAGGGCAGCAGAAGGGAAAGGCTGTCTCCAAGCAGAGGATGGCCCACTGGCTAGTGGATGCCATCGCCTTGGCTTACCAAGCACAAGGCGTGCCCTGCCCACTCAGGTTGCATGCACACACGAGAGGTGTTGCATCCTCCTGGGCGCTGGCACGTGGCTAACAGATATCTGTAGAGCTGCGGGCTGGGCGACACCTAACACGTTCCTAGATAGTATAGCCTATGTGTAGAGCCGGTCTCCTCCCGTGTTCTTACCCTAGACGGGTAGAAGCACCGAGAAGCCCGGCTCTGTCGGCTTGCTGCACCCTACTGTGCAACCTTATTCTACAGAGTAAATCCTGTTGAGTCCTCCAAAACCCCTCGGCCCGGACATGGCGGAGCGTCCGGTGCCAGGCCCTTATCCGCTGAATCCTTGAGAACCGGATCTGGGCTGGGTTCCATATGTGTGACCCTACGTGGATCCCATATGTGTATATTCTCCACGGCTGCTCCTAACGGAAGCCCGTGTCTTTCCCTTGGGCTAAGTCACCCATTATTCATGTGCAGTACAACCTTCGGGTTAGTCCATATGAATTTCCACATAACTCTTTGAAGAAGTGGCTTCCGCAGCGTTCTCCTTCCTAATAGAAAGGGCACGCTTTCCCAGTGTTATCCAATATCTCACTGTGTGGGTTATCAGGGAACAACAGTGTCAGACTCACTCTGTGTAAGCCTCCTCCTGTCGTCCTTCAGGCAAGAAGGTGTAGAGGCTTGCATGGGGCGCTGGATGGGGTGCAGCAGCTGTGGCGCTTTGGTAGGGATTCCTATTGGTCAGTCATGACCTACGTTGTAGTGTAGTAGTCTCGGTTACATATGGTAACCCTCGTTCCCTGAGGGAGGGAACGGAGACGTAGGTCCCATCGCCACATCTGCTGCCGCCCGCTGGGGCGGCCAGCTTTTTCAGGCTTGGCTCCTCAGCAAAAAACTAGTGTGCAACCGCACCAGCTGCTCGTTAAATACCCGCGCTGCGCGGCTGATGCAAATGATTGCGCGCCAATGTGCATTGGCTTGTTTAGTTTCACTCGAAGTAGATTGGCCTCTCTAGCGAGATTCCTATTGGTCAGTCATGACCTACGTCTCCGTTCCCTCCCTCAGGGAACGAGGGTTACCATATGCAACCAAGACGTTATGCATAAATACAATGTAATGTATATTCCTAAAAAAAATCATCTTCAGTTTTAGCAAATTATTGTTAATTTTTTTATTGTTCTCTTAAAATTTAAATTATTATTTGCAAATATGTGAGGATTACTTTTCCAATTATAGCATGCTTAGAAGGAAACCAAATCTTAAAAATCTCAAGATATTAGAATGCTAAATAAATCCAGAATTTCCTTATGTTTGGTGTGTCATTATCACACTCATTGATAGTTTCATTAATTCAAGGTTTGCAGTTCTCTGTGACGGCCTTAATTGTGTACTTATCCGCTCAAGCACATAGTTTTCCTCTCTCAAATCTCTCTTGTGTCTAATAAACACAGCCTACCCAAAATAGCCTCACTTGCTCTTTAGAGAGCAAGCCAGCTTCACTATGAGATGCTGAAGTCTCCATGACAACACCAGAAACTTAGTGGCAACGTATCACTTCCCTAAGAGTTCTTTGGAAGATATGGTCTTTTCCGGTTATTGGAAATGTTTTCCAGTATATTTTTCAATAACTTTTCATGAGCTTTTAGAAAAAAATTACTAACTAGGGTTTCCTAGGGCCCCCCTAGCTTTAAAAGCTAGAAAAATCGTCACCAACTTTTGCCCCTCTAGCGATGGCCCTGTTTGCAATTACTATAATTTGTTTTATTTTACATCACTCTTTTTTGTGATAAATGCACTTAATTTGAAGAGATTTTTGAGTTCATATTCACTTCTGATTATGCTGATATTATTTTTTGCATTTTCGTAGGTGCCAGAAAAGTGACAAACAAGGCAACGCTGTGGTATGTCCCACTCTCCCTTCAAAATGTGACCAAAATCATCGAAGTTCCTCCTATTGAGGTAAGAGTCTGTACATCAGTAAACACATTGGGTCTCGTTCACATGCGTACGCACAAATTTGTGCGTGAAATCTGCGTAAGAACATTTTCATGAACAAATGATGATCCACCAAAAACTTTCGTACTAAAATTTATTCTAAATTTATGGAAAAAATATAGGAACAACTGAAACCACACATATGCAAAAAGCACTTACTCTGTGCGGCCTTATAATCATGTTAAAACATTATATTTCATCTTAACACAACTATTATTATATTATATTTTAAAATAATACAATTTAATTTAATCTTATACTGCATAAGAGTAAGAAAAGCTGCATTATATCTTCAGCTGCAAGGTTTCTCAGAATAAAGCAGAAGATATATGCATATGTCAGAGGTCTGTAATATGGGTCTGTATAAATGTGTTTATTGTGTTTGCACTGGTTTTGAGAATGCTCACTTGGCATTGCTCGAGGATTTAGCGAGAGTGCGTCTGCAGAGAACGACTAAAGGCTGTAAAGGAAAGGTTGTGCAGAAAGCCCTAATATGGAGATGGTTCATAACCATGTGCACATGGTCACATTTAGAATACTCCAAATTCACTAACATTAGAATGAGGATAAGAACAAATTCATGTGCACACACGTGTTGTGAACTTCGTGAGAAGTTATGTGCATACAAATGCTAAATAATCCACACAATTATTAGTGAATGAGACCCATTGTATCTTCTCTAAGGAGTGACATTAGGATATACAGTTTGTATCGATTCAAATTTCAAGATTTATCTATATTTTATTATTGTCACTCTTCACATATTTTCAAATACATGTAGTTTATCTCGAAGTTCTTTGGTAGTTTAACGTCAGAATGTACAATTAGACATTACTCAAATGTTACTTTGCCAAATAATTTAGCTTGTATTCACCAACATTTGTCAATCTTGTTTACTTTCTTTCTTTTTACAAATGAGTTATTTGTCAATCTTTCTGCTGACATGTTTTTGTCCTTTGCAGTATTCCAGCTCAGAGCAGGAGGAAGCAGGAAAAAAGAGATATGAGGCTCAGAAATTAGAGCGATTAGAGACCAAAGAGAGGAATGGTGAGATCATCATGTCTGTCTCTCTTCCAGGTAACACTTACTCCTTCATGTCTTTACACATCCTTATCCTCATTGAACTCATGTGTTTGATGTGTTCGTGATCACATGGATTGACCACATCCGGGTCAATATTTAGCAGATGTGAAACATGTATCTTGCAAAAAGCACTGGCAATAACATGGTACAGTAATAGTATTATCAGTAATACTTTGATACCATACTATTGAATGATTAGAATAAGAATTTACTATGGTACTTTAAATGGTACTATTGTCTTTATATTCAAAAACATGGTATTTCTATAGTACATGTCCAACAAACATCATAATTTCTTAGCATGTTTAATATTTTTGTTGTTGATATAGTGATTACTCTGCTTGTGGGACATTTCATCCATCACTAAGAGTTTTATGAATAGTCTCATTTTGACATAATTTTATGCTATTTTGCTCTGATGCTGCACAGATAGACAGACAAAGGGTATGTATACATTTTATTTCCAAAGAACTATGAAGTTAATTGTCAAATAATACATACTGTACATACATACTCCTGGATGTAAGTATGTATGTATGTATTTATTTAATGTTTCAGGTAATAATTTTTTTTGCAGATCTTTATATTCAACTACAGTATATTAATATGTGTGTATTTTATTGTTTTTACTCAATTTTCCTTAGAGCCCTACACTGTTGCATTTAGTCAGTCAAGTCTGATCCACCTTGTTGGCCCATCTGACTGCACGCTGCATGGCTTTGTACATGGAGGTAATCAATTTAATAACACTTTTATGATTATTACACTTTATTATTTCTATTCAAACAGTTTTAAATAGTTCTGACAAAAGTGTTTAGAGTCATCTTAGAAACATGCTAACATTAGACTGTTGTTATCTACTGTGAATGTTAGTGAAGTCTCTGGTGCGCTATTTGTCTGCCATGTATGGGTGACACTTGGTAAAGTTGCTTCCCATGACAAGAATTTCGAATCGGTCCCCTTGTTTAAATTCGAGAGTGATCTGGCAGTAATTATAACTAAAACCTGGCAACCATATTTAACAGAACTTGGAAAATTATTGACTAGTGGTAATGCTTAAGAAACTATTTGTCATTCAGTGTGTCTGTAAACTAATATATCTAATAGATTATTCAGACTAATAATAAAAAACGAACAAAAAAAGAATGGCATTTTCATTTAGCGTGTCATTCTATGTGTATGTAAGACACTCGCTTTCTCTCTCTTTGCATGTGAGGGAGAAAAAAAAGAGTCATTCTAAATGAATGAATCGTTTATGAGCGACCCATCACTAACACTCAATCAGAGTGTTCTAGTGTAGGCGGTCATATGATACAATATGCAGTGGAAATATATGTTCTAAACGTGTTTCTTTCTATCCTCTAACACAGTCACTTGTGAGTGAAATCGAACAATTTTTAGCCAGTGGCTAATGACAGACATTATTTAGAAGCCTAGAACAAAATTTAGTTGCATTTACTTGCAATGTAGAGTGTTAGCTGTAACCACCACTGCCCCATTTATACATGCATGACAAGAAGTCAACTCACTGACCTGAATGAGTTACATAAACACAAGAACATCAGCAGCACAGTCCATGTAAATGCTGCAACAGGGAATATTTGACACATACAGTTAAATCTAAACCTTAATTTTAGATTTTTAAAATGTCTCCTACCAGACATTTAAAAAAAAAAAAATTTGGACACTAAGCTCAAGCCCAACAATTGAGGTTTTAAAACTGGTATGCTATATGTATACACACACACACACACACACACACACACACACACACACACACACACACACACACACACACACGTTGTGTTTTCATGTTTTATGGGGACTTTCCATAGACATAATGATTTTTATACTGTGCAGACTGTATATTCTATTCCCTTACACTAACCCTATCCCTAAACCTACCCATCACAGGAAACATTCTGCATTTTTACATTTTCAAACAACATCACTTAGTATGATTTATTAGCTGATTTCCTCATGGGGACCAAAAAATGTCCCCACACGAACAAGGAACACGGATATGTGTCCCCATAACGTAGGGTTTACCAGGCCACACACACACACACACACACACACACACACACACACACACACACACACACACACACACACACACACACACACACACACAGATGTGAGAAAGGGAAAGCAGAACAAGAAATGGGAGGACGTCTGTAAATGAGTGAATAGCGTGCTCACTAAAAACTACATCAATCACAGATCAGTAATTCAAGTTCATTTGATTCAGATGGGGCTGAAAGTGAGTGGGTGAAGTGTTTACTTTGTAATTAGTACATTTCTGCCAGTTTGACCCATTGAGGTTGATTTATGGACTGACTGTGAGCATAATAGGCAGGCATTATTGCATTGTTAGGATAATTTGCCAGTTGTAGTGCAATGGAGACTGACTATTTTCTGTATCTAGCAGTTCCCTCTCAAATTCATGACATGTTTTATAAGAGCTCACTGAGAATACAATGATCTCCAGGGAGGCAAAAGTGACATAACCTTCCTGTGATATTTTATTTTGTTTTATGCAACAAAAATAAAGCAAGAAAGCAAGAAAACACCCTTGCTAGTTTTTTGGCTACTAAAAATTTAGAAAACACCCTCGCTAGTGACATGAATATCATACAATCTTGGAAGTGGACCATAACCACTATCCCAGAACACACTTAGCATCCACACCGCAATGCACCAACAACCACTTGGAAATCACACTAGCAACTGCACAGCAACACCCTGAAAACCATTCACAACTCTAGCATTGCGGCTGCAGGTTTTGCATGAGCAAGCTCCTAGGTTTTTTTTTTTATTTGTTTTTGAATTGATGCATGAAAGTACCTGGATTCATTGAGAGAAGTGTTAGTAATCCCAGAATTCTATTAAAAAATATAATAAATAATGACATGGAGAAAGACTGCAGTACATTTTATTGGCTTATTAAAAAAAATTTTTTTTTTGACAAAACATGAAATATACACATTAAATATACATACTCAGTTACACACATGTGGTAAAATAAAAAGATAAAATTATATAAAAATAATTTAAATATTTTAGTTGGTTATGACATTTGTTTGTGGTTTTATGTTATTTATTGTGCATTGGGTGGTGCTGTCACACTACTTAAAGGGATAGTTCATCCAAAAATAAAAATTCTGTCATCAATTACAAACCTCATTTGATTTTGCAGAAGTTTAAAATGCTGGTGTGACGCACAAGAATGAACCTCATCGGTTCTTGCTCATCAAGCACGCTTGAGCTTCCATTTATCAAATTTGAGTGCTCCATGTATATTCGCTGATCAATGAATAACAGCCTAAATTAAATCTGTTAATCATATAAAGTGATTGTGTCTCTTAAGAATCTAATTAAACCATTTGATTCATTTGGATTCTTTTACAATCTCTTCATGAACGTTTTTAGTGTCAGAGTTTTCTGTGAATACACTTTCAAAGGAGGGACAGAAATCTCAGATTTTGTTAAAGAACTTTCTTCATTTGTGTTTCAATGATGAACAAAACGCTTTGGAATGACGAGGGTAAGTAATTGATGACAGCATTTTCATTTTTGGGTGGACAGTCAGCATCAATATCACAGCACATTTCAGTTCTCTCAAAGATGCGTTCTGTGTCCTTCCGAGTTCGTTCTTTCAAGGTAGCATAGCAAGACTGGTCTCCACAAGAACTCAGGTCCGTTCTTTGCATTTTTTAAATTGAGAAAAAGCCACACATAATCATAACAAGATATAACCAGCTGACATAGACATTTCCAGCTTATTCCAGGTCATCCATGCATCACCTATAGCCATAATCCACCTTCTTTTCCATTTATCTTTTATGGGAGAATATCCCTTTATCATCATATATCTGGTTCTCTGAGACTCTGCCATGGAAAACTGTTGGATGACCAAGAAATTAGTGCTTTGCTTGCCCGTTCATTCTCAATGCAAATGTGCTGTTATTATAATTATATGTAAATGCTCATTTTAGCAATGCAAAAACATTAGATCTTGCAATAATTAAAAATTAATATTGTGAGATGGGATATTCATGTTCAAGTACATGGGATATTCATATTCAAGTACTCTTCAATAAAGCCACTCCCAGACTGATGTGGACAAAAGGTGTTTTGACTACATTGCCATTTAGGTAGGGCAGATTCTAGGTCTAGGCGCTAGTTTATCATAAACATTTTATACGTTTTATATTCTAAACACTGAACACTCAGTGCCAGAGGTTGTGTTTTTCAGCCTGAGGGTGGTGCTCTAATGTTGATTGACAGGCTTTAAGCAGACACGAGTCACGGCACATGAGAATGCTATCTTAGAATTGCCTTAATGTAGTGTTTGTTGCCTCTGAGAGTTGCTTTAGAATGTTACTAGTTGCAGAGGAATTCAAGTGAGAAAAATAGTCATATCTATTCTCAAACATAAAACAAACACAACCGAACTATTCACATGAGCAGATTTAAACTAAAGGATTTACTTTCATTAGTTTGATATGCTGCTTCACATAGGAAGAACAGACATGCCAACTAGTTACTTACCTGATGCAGACTAATATACACATAGCTGAAGCAGATTGATATCATCTTGGTCTGGAGCAAGGTTTACAGAAGGCAACGTTGAAATAAGTGGGGCAGTCTGAAATCTGCTCCAATTAACTGATTTCATGTTAACTTTAAAGGGGTCATCGGATGCAAAATTCACTTTTATATGGTGTTTGCATATAATTGTGTCTTTGCAGTGTGTGGACACAACCATCATACAATGAAAACAATCCATTCACTCCTTTTTTTTAATCCTCAAAAAGCCTAAACACTCTCAATAATCAAGCCGTTTGGATTTTCTGAGCAATATGATGTCATATTGCTCATGCTCCGCACACGACCACTGACAGACTGTCCCGTATTAGCATATTTCCGCCCTAAGCCATTTGTATACTCTCCACCAAGGCAGGTTGCCAAGGCAGCATTTTACTTGTCTTGTGTCAACACCACTGATCTATATAGAATGACTGGATTGCTCATGACGTACTAAACTGCCAGCAGGCAGTGAAGCCACCGGAAGTGTTCGAGCGGCCATCTTACGATTCCATACCAGCAGAGGGCTCCAACCATAGACAGTAAAAGAAATGGACACAGCGACCCCCTTGATTTCAATGGAGAGAATTGAAGCCCCATTAGATGCACTCACTTCCTGATCGCCAGGTGTACTGCGCGGGCTCAAACTGAGCTTGATGGCGTAAATGTCACGTGAGCAACCTGTCTGTCTTCTAGTAGCTGTGCCAAGCGAAATCTGAATCATTTCCTTCTGAATCTCGCAGAGACGGAGAGCGTGAGTATTAACTGTCCATGAGCTAGCAGCAGGATCAACTTTCTTGACAAATTTCTCGACTGTGCGACAGAGAGTCGAGTTGTTATGACGCAATCGTTAGCCTATTTGTACAAAAACGGCTTCTACGGGGCCATAACGTAAGATAGAAAGTAATGGAGCCTTTTATACATGTCGTGTTTCTTTAGAAATAAATAATGGACAAATGGAGTCCTTGGATGCCACAGATGTAAAGTTATTCGCTGTCAAAGTGACGCCAAAATGAATGGGAGTCAATGGAATGCTAACAGCAGGTGAACTTCTGCTACAATGGCGGCCCCCAGAGAGGCTTCAGTTTCCGGCCGATGGATTACCCCCTTGGCTCCAACGGCCATTATACAGATTTTGGTATTTCCAACGGCCCTTATAAGATGACCCGCTGTGCAGCATACAACTGTCAAACGACGTTCACAAAAGGATGTTGAAAAACTGCCCACAGGTTGTAATTCAAGCCCTTTAAGTAGTAACTTATATTTACAATTGTCGCTATTCCTGTGTTGTTTTCTCCGAGGCAAGAGTAATGCTTCTAAAAAAAAAAAACATAAAACATTCAACAGTAGCCTATAAGTAACCACCGAGCAGCAATAATCACAATTAAGTGTCCAATAGCGACACCATTTGACAGCTTCGAAAATCTATTGATTCAATAGAACGCGTGAGCTCACTAGGGAATACCAATATGGTGGAGTGGTGGCTTCACTGTTTCTGACGTCATGAGCTATCCAGTCATTCTATATAGATCAGTGGTCAACACGCCCCATGGAAGAGAGGGGTGTGGTGAGCAGTTGCTCATCATCATTTAAAGAGACATGGGTCGCTGTGAACAGAGCTGTTTTTGAGGAGGTAAAAATCATGTTGTTTTACACAACCATTGAGGAATTTTAACCAAAGTGTGTTACAAACTTTACATGAAGACCCTAAAGAATCATACCAATCTGTGGAAAATGGGCATCCGATTGACCCCTTTAAAGGCAAAATATGTGGATTAGAGCGCTAATTTGGCATTAAAGGTCGGCATAAAGTATGAGTTAATCTTTAGCTTTTTCAGAAGACTTCTTTGAACATTTGGTATTGTTAGCTCTTAAACTGTTTTCTAGATAAACATGCAAATAATTTTCTCCTAGATTAGACATTTACCATGCAGTTGTCCTTAAAAACAAGCAATAGAGCTATTATTTTAGGTATAATATCTCCTTTACACGTGGAAAGCGGCTTCAGAACTGGTTCTGTTATTGTATGTCTTTTGTGTTTTTATTTAGACCTCATTGTGGAAAGTCAGAGCCAAGAACTGTATTTTTTCCCCATATTTCTACACAAATGTGATTCCTTTTCAAAGTGCTTGGTTTTTGCATCAATTTTGCATCTTAAGAAAATAGTATTACCTTATTGTAACATCCAAAAACAGATTAAACAATTCCAAGGTGGTTTGCTGGATCTCAGCTTAAACTGAATTTAAACTGATTATATGCTTATATTTAATTAGTTTAAACTGATTTAACCTAACCAACTAGCACTAAAGTTTATTAAATTTTAAATAACCCTAACCCTATGTGTATCCTCAAGTTACACTTAAAAACACTAGTCTTCCTATTTTGTACTGTGCATAGCAAACCTCCAACCTCCAAACATCTGTAAAGTGACTGTGCAAGTTTGCGCACCAGTAAAAACATCAGGGATAACGAATGGTTCAATTACACAACTTATTATTCTGCTAACAAGGAACGTCCAGGATAGAAAACACTGAAATGCCTCTTGGCTGAGCTGGATCCATCAACAGCAAATGTTTGTTCTTATCGTCTCCTGCACTAATCTTTTCCCTGCCGTTTCTGGCTAATGATGTTCTTGAGGATGGAATAATTTGCCCTTGCTGAATAGAGATTGGTATTAGACAAATTGATCCATACTAATTCTAAAGCCAAGGTAATTCTGTTAATGGGTAGTTGAAAAGGTCAGAAGAGGTTACTCCAGGGGCGGCAGTTTAATTTTTATGTAAGATGATAAAGTGAGATAATAAAGTGATTTGAGTCATAAAGTGTGAGTTGAATGAAGGTCAGGGAATAAGCAAGTGAACCCTATCGCAGACTGTAAATGCGTTTAAATGTTTATTGCTTGTTAACAGTGCAATTAAAACGATTATGATTTAGTGTTGGATGGGTTTATATGTCATTCAACACACTTGGCTATAGCATCTTAAAGGAGATGCGTGCGTGTTTTTTTTTTTTTTTCAGAGTTAAGATTAGTCAGACCAAAGTATATGAACTAGGGTTGGGATAAATGTATTTCTTAGTTTCTGCATGTGCAGAATTGAATTGAGTGATATTGTTTCTAGTCATGATACAGGTTTGTGTTGCCTGAGTTTAATGGCATGAATCGTCAGCACAGTTTGCAGTGCAGGCTGCAATATTAATAATATTAAATGTTTTGTCTTTTAGAAATGCACATTTGACAGTAGCTTGAGTTGGGATGCATATGTACATTTTTGTTCATTAACAAAAACAGTAATTGTTTTTAAATCTGTACAAATTGAAACAACCTCATTTTTATATGGTAAAATTTAAATGACTGTTTGAGTTTTATTAAATTTAATCGAGACCGATTAGCCAGTAAATGCATCTGCTTCAGTTAGCTCGAGCTGCGCTGCTGTTTGAACTTTGAGCCGAGCGAATAAATGGTCCATGTGGCGTGCAGTTCAAATGAGTTGCACCGTTTCGTTTCTGCTTGTGGCTCATAAACATTATGTCGAACATTTATCAAACTCTTTATTTATGGTTTTATCGAGCAAAATTATATCTTGATAATTATTGATTTATCGTCCAGCCCTACTCTCAGTAAATGCTTATAGCTGAACATACCATTTAAAAATATGCTCCATTTGATATTGTGCGGTGTATGCATGCACAGCAGAACGTTTTTTTCTTTTTCCAGTGTCTATTGCTGTCCGGCACTAAAACTAGGGTTGCTCCTAACCTCCACACACAAACTCTTGTCAATGTAAGCATCAGTTGTTGTTGCTGCCTCCAGTTGTTTGTTTGTTGTTCCATCTCTTCTGTTTCTTTACTGTTTCAATATGGTAATCAGATTACTTCTATCAAGTAACTATTAATGCTTTACTTTCAAATTTACAATAAAATATTTGTTACTTGTTCAAATAAGCTACTCAAGTTACTTTTTTTTCCCATTTATTGACTAAAACCTCTCTTGTCCCCATGAGAAATTGTGAGTAAGGTGCAGAAGTGTTGTGTGCAGAGGATCATTTCATTTTTGGTGTGAACATTTTAATGATCATTTCACTTTAGGTGTGAAAGGGACTTTACATCTGCCAAAAATAGGGATTTTAACTATTTAAATTATTATTATTATTATTATTATTTTTTAAATGTATTTATAATTTTTTGTTATTAAAAACAAGAAAGCCCAGCCCAGGTGAGAAAAAGTAACGTGTAACATTACTTTCCATATAAGGTAACTAAGTAACACAATTAGTTACTTTTAAAAAAGTAACTGGCTTCTGGCCATTGGTCTTGGGCCTCGATCACACCAAATGCGTTTTTTTTTGCAGTTAGAGGCGCCTTTTTAAAAATTGTTTTCCATAGGCAGTGAGCGTTCTGCGCGCTGTTTATGCGCCCCAGGCGCCCCGCATTTTACGCCTGCTGCGCCTCGCATTTTGCAGTTGACAAAAAGCAACTCTGAGCAGAAAAAGCGCCCAACGTCATCGCGTCGGTTTGAACACCCGGAGAGATAATGGAGGATAAACTTGTGGTGCTCTCGCAAGTTACCAGGAGCTTAACAACTTAACGAACCGTAACTACCACAATGTTAACAGAAAGTAAATAATTAATAAAAGGCTGATTTGACGTTTTCATTTTCTTGACTGACAGGACAGCTGTTTCGGTGGTTGCCTAGCAACATAAAAAACGCAGCGCACTGCTCGTTTTGTGTGATCGGGGCAGTGCTGTGCGCCTCGCATTTTCGAACCTGAAAAATGCGGTTGGTGTGATCACCTTAGTTGGCGAAATTTAATTTAATATTCAACAATATTATTGAGATTGTTGACAATATTATTATATGAGAACTGAACTGAGCGGTTTTCTCGAGAGCGGCTATATAAGTTAACTAAATTAATAACTTTTACAACAAAAATGAAACTGAACTTAAGCTGGACTGAGACGTGATTTTCTTCTGGAAACAAACTTTGTTGCATTATTTTCCTGTTATCTCTGTAAAGACAATCTGTACTGTAAAAAGCGCTATATAAATAAAGGTGACTTGACTAGACTTAAAGCAGTATTGTAACACATTACTTGTAAAATTACAATTATATGTCATTTATATCACAGCTCGGCCAGAGTCAATGAGCTCGGCAAAGCCACAGTTTTCTCCTAATTTCTAACTGTTTCTCCTCCTAATCTCCTCCCATCGCTTTAAAATACAGCATTCTGTGCAGAATTCAAGTGTGTCCGATCATATGCTCCAACTTGCGTATGTGATCCGCTATGTGCTCTCTCGTCTCTGGTGGACCGAAGCAGACTGTGTGGGCATTGCGGCGGTTTGTGTGACACTAGCGTGAAACCAGACTTAATTTGCCCCAATGGAAAGCATATTTACACAGCCTGATCGTTCCTTATCCCCAATATAGTGCACTATGTGCCATTCACCATGTAGAAATAGTAAATGTGTGTAGAGTGACCGATTTAAGCCACAGCTTCATTGTCTATTTAGTGTAGGGGGCGGGATGCTTTAGATTCTAGAGGGCATCTGATTGGACAGAAAATCTGATGAGAAGCTGAAGTGCAGAGTGATGTCATCAAAATCATTGATCCACAAATAGTTGGAAGTGAGAGACAGTAAGTTTTGAATGCTTATATCTTCTAAATGCGAATTTTGTCATTGTTTTGGGAATACACGACATTCCTCCCGGGAGTGACAT
Organism: Meda fulgida; assembly: GCA_030578275.1. Classification (NCBI taxonomy): domain Eukaryota; kingdom Metazoa; phylum Chordata; class Actinopteri; order Cypriniformes; family Leuciscidae; genus Meda; species Meda fulgida. The sequence goes on from CM060623.1 coordinate 7,560,875, forward strand.
CAAATTTACATAAACCCCACTACCGGGAACGCGATTTATAGATTATCATGACAGAATATGCTAATCAACGACTAGAAGATAACTACACATAAGCTACATAAATTCATCAACTAACCATTCAGAAATGTCCTGTTGCATTCTACATGTTGTCACTTCTTCTTGAGCCTCTCCATCATTGTCCTACTCCGGTTTGAACATAAAAGGCTAAACGTTTTTGAATTTTTCAGTGCATGTCTGTGTGAGGTAAAAGGACACAAGCTGTTGAAACTCCGCCTTCTTTGCTGGGAGCAGCAGCTCATTTGTATTTAAAGGAACAGACACAAAAACGGTGCGTTTTTGCTCACCCTCAAAAAGTGACGATTTTAACATGCTATATAAAAATATCTGTTGGGCATTTTGAGCTAAAACTTCACAGACACACTCTGGGGACATCAAAGACTTATTTTACATCTTGTGAATAGGGCATTATACCACCGCTTTAATGGTACAAAAGACAGGCTTAATTTTCTTTAGCCAAAATTTGTTTGTGATTTCGGGACAACGTACCCTGTTTTTAATAAATTGCATCAAAATAATAATAAAAGAACATTATAAATGGTAAAACAATAATCAGCAATAATTTTTAATGTAGGTCATTGGCACAACTTTGATATTGTTGATATATAGACTTGTTGGTTTAGGTATGTTTTTTTTTTTTTTTTAGATTGAAAGACAGCCCATGAGCAGACCAGTGCAACAGAAAATAAAATAACACATTTCCCCTCAAGATCTCTCTCACAGCTGTGTCTTAATGCAAGGACGTTTGGCTTATATACATGCACACACACACTTGCTCTCTGCCTTCACCGTCTGTTTCCACGTCTGCTTTTCCCCATTGTGCATGATGAAAGCAGACCAAAGCTACTGAATATCCTGAATGGGTTTCTAAAGGATCAGAGGCTGCCTGTTTGTCAGAGGGAAGGGGGAGGTCCTTTGGTTTATGCCTGACCCTTGGCAACCTCTGTTTCACGACACAAAGCCATATGACAGCTGTGATTTCCCTATTTGAAATGGAACTGTCCTTTCCCCTTCATCTCATTTCCTTCTCATAGTATGTTTCTCATTCACAACTTTTTTGGCATTCAAATGAATATCAATAAATAAATCATTAATTAATAAACAATTCATTTTATTTTGTCAAGATGCATTTGATTTCTTTCTCTCTCTCCTTTCCTGTGCTTTTAAATGAACAGTTCATTCTGAAATTAAAAACCTGTCATCCCATCCTCATGTTGTTCCAAAACTCGTATGCTGTTGTTTTTCCCCTTTGAAACACAATAGGAGATATTTTGAAAAAGATTTAGGCTGTTTTTTTCCCCATTCCACAACGGTTCTTAGTAGGCACAGCTGTACTGCTCAAGAAATGACAAAAACTTAATTAACTGGGGAATAATTTATCCGTACAACTCATACTCTATATTCCAAATCTTTTAAAGTCATGATAGCTTTGTGGGAGGAACAAACTGAAATGTACTAAAAAAGTCATCCATTACATTATAACTCATAAATCTCTTTATAACACCACACATACAAATCTAAAAACCAATGGCATTTGGTGAATATCAATGAAATTTGTGAGCTACTGTTGAACGTCTAGGTTACGACTGTAACCTCTGTTCCCTGAGAATAGTGAACGAGACACTGCGTCGATGACCCTATGGGCAACGCCCTCCACGCGAACTGATGTCTGAAAAGCTATCCAATCACGGCAATTGAAATTGACCGCTGACTAGGGCTGTGCCAGTAAACTTGACTACCACACCAAAACACATTTTTTTGTATGCGAATGCTGTTTCACATGAATATTATGACATGAGTGAAGCACAAAGCTTTGTTTACAAAATAAATAATAGGTTAGCAATTAAATCTTACATCGCAGCCATGGAAACATTTGGATTCATGACGAATGAGAGAGTTATGAGTGAGCCCATACATTTGAGCTTTGTATTCTTTTTTGTGATCTGGTCTCCTGATTATCAGCGAATTTAACAATATTCCATTAGTTATTCCACTGAACATGATGGAATGTCTTTCCTTTTCCAAATCTTCACTCACGTCTCACCCATTTTCGCAGAGTTACGTTTCTTCCTTTGGTTCGCTTTTATGTAGGCCCATTATATTCACATTATTTACTGTGGTAAAGTAGAAAAATGCTGTAGGAAAGATAGTCTACCATTTTACTTGCCCGTCAAATTCTTTTTAAAACAGTTTGTGCTTGTTATACTTTGTAAGGTGTGTGAAGTTTATTTGTAAAGCCTGTTTCACACACGCAGGTGAATTTTAGTTTCACTTTCTCTGGCAGCGCAAAATCAAACATATCTTAAATGTCTTGCCATTGTGAAAGATAAAATTCGCTCTTCAGACCTTTTACAAGTAGAAAACATGAAGATATTAGAAAAAAGAATGGTCTCTTTCCTGCTCTTGTCCCAAATATCTCTCTCAAAGCGCAAAGCGGTAGGGCTTAGGCTGTATGACGCGTCTTTGTGTGGAAATATAAAAAATGTTTTTTTTTTAAATGTTTTTTTTTTTTTAAAGTAACATTTTTTTAAAAATGTAACTTTATTATGTTAAGTTACATAATAAATACATAGTTATGTTTCATTGACGGAAGTGCTCAAATAAACACGCATGTCTGTTACGAAATGGATATTTGAGCTTTGTTTATTATTATTATTTTATTTCAAAATGTATTTAATTGAGGTGTGTGTATATATATATATATATATATATATATATATATATATGTGGTAAAAAACTTTCACCGTCACAGCCCTACCGGCGACAGCCTATGACATCACTACTAGCGCTACCTGGAAGTATAAAAGGGCTAGAGAACCTGTCAATGCCTAGAGAACATGTCATTCACTTATCGCCTGAAGGGATTGTTCAGCAGGCATCCCTGAGGCATGGCTAGCTATGCAGTGTCTCGTTCCCTGTTCTCAGGGAACAGAGGTTACAGTCGGAATCTAGACTTTCCCTTTCGAAAGGGAACTCACACTGTGTTGATGACGCTATGGGGAACGATGTACAATCCCACCATGCCAATTATGGCTCGTGACAGAAACATCAGAACTGGAAGTTTCACCCTGAAATGCCAAGAAAAACACTCCTCCTTCAGGTCATATGTGACAGATGTACATATCTAGAAACAGTCACAACATCAACACCTGAATGCTCAAGCAGGGTCTACGGCTCACATATGGTCAGTGACATTATTCCCTACAGTCACTGCCCAAGCTTTAATCCTCAAAGAGGCCTTCTAACAAGGAAAAGCCTACCAAGTAGGCCTGTCACGATTATGAAATTTGGCTGACGATTAATTGTCGGAAAAATAATTGCAGTTATGCCAATTAATTGCCAGTTTTAGGGCTATTGCGATTGTTTTTCTGTTTTAGGGCTTTGTCATACATTTTTTTTGTGTGCTTTATTCATTAAATAATTGTGATGAATTTAATCCTTTGTTAGTTATCATTTTGCAGTGTAAGATTACAGTTCACATCTTTAAATATTAAATAAATGTATTCAATGGCTATGACAATTTTTTTATTACACTTAGTGAGTGGATAAATCAGCAGCAATTTTTTTTCTTGAAAAAATTTGCACAGTAATTTAATTTTATAAAATCTAAACATGTTAATAAAAACAAATTACTATATATTTGTATATCTGTACAGATATATTGTATATCTGTCCAATAGTTTATTGATCATTTGTTTCTTCACAGTTTTAAATTCCAGTTAATGTGCGTTTGATGCCAATCCATAGTCCTTGTGATGTGTGTAACAGGCACATGGTAGCGGGTCGTTTAAAAACAGAAATAAACTGTGATAAATAAAATAAAATGTGAATATATTGTATTGGAGAGAGTTTTACCGTGCTTCCTGCCGTAACCACTGTTTGAATACTGAATGGAGAATGATTGATAGCCACAGGCAGAGGAGGGAAGACGAGTTTCCACGAACTTTAATGTAATGATGAACGAATGACGAATCATTTTTTCTGAGGTAAAGTTAGGGTTCTGTCTCAATTACGTTTCAAATTGCCATAATGGGCGTGCTAATTTTGTTTTCCTCTGCGTCTCAGCATAAGGACAGAGAAACGGGCTCCTATAATGCATTGCTAATGTTAGCATACGTCCATGTGAGCTAACGTTACGTTACTTTGCACGAACATGCATAACTTTGTTCGACTGTCATGAATATATGAAATGTCCATTGACATCAAGTACAAGTTAGCCAAGCATAGATGAATCTTACCTGTCCAGGAGAAAATTAGCAACGTTGGCGTCTGTGTTCAAATTGTTCTCCGTTTTCAGCCGTCTCCATCTTTCAAAAGCATCTCCAAAAAAAATTCTGGTTTTATTTCGGACTATGTCTCGACGAATTTCTGAATTATAACATCTTTTTGTCTTTTTGATTTAGTTACGTTAGACATTTTTATCCGACTAGAGTAAGGGTAGATTAGAGCAAAGCTGGCAACCCCGATCCCGAAACACTACTGACTTTGTGATTGGTAGATAGGTGGAGGGTGGCGCATCAGACCAAAACACAACATGACAACATCAACATCAGTTGAGGGCTGCAAGTCCACTTTTTAAATGACAATATCCTAGCCATACTACCGTTGTCAGTGATATAAGTATTTGAAATGAACATGATTTCTTAATGTCTAGTGACACATCAGGGCCTTTTTATGATTAATTGAAATAGATTTCTTACATACAGCTCCTTTAAGTAATGTTAATGAACGGTATCTTATTGTAGTGTTACCAAACTATACAGGAGATAAAACATGTTTTATTTGACCAAAACTGCTAAAAATATCACTCTTGCCTGTCTTCAAAACTTGAGAACCCTGTAGCTGATTTCTAATGCAAGGACTAGAAATCAAATAATTCTTTGCTGATACTTCCTCGTCATCATGAAGAGTGCAGTTCGCACCGCTTTCTCCTTCTTTCCACAAGCGCTTGCTCTCCCGTGTCTCCGCTATGCAACCATGAACAGTGGCGCGCCTGGAGAAACAAGCTCGCGGCCTACATTTGAAATAACGAATTTGCACGCGCTATGTGAACGGCCCCTTATGGCAACGTGACATTAGCCTAATTCAAAATATTTCCATATTTGGCTCTTTCCTCCTTTCTTGTTTACACGTGGATTCAGAGCTACCGCATTAGTAGCGCCACCGGTCGCCATATCTCAGTGTTTTTATGAAAAGGATGCAACTCTGCACCTTTCAGACAGCGCATCAAGAACCAGATTAACCCGGTACTTCTGTACTACCGGTACTTAAGAAAAGCTGGTACCGTAACCGTTAATTTTTTTTAGTACCGACTAGTGTTTTTTGACAACACTAGATCAGACGGTTATTTAATGATCGCGACAGGCCTACTACCAAGGCCGTTCAAAGGCTTTGAACCAACAGCTTCCATGGAAGGGGTTCCTTTAAGGAAATATGGCCAGGGGGTCCGAAAGGAGTCTTGTTCAGTCACTTTCTGAGGGGGACATAAAGTCAACACCACATGCCGCCAAGGAGGCTGACCTGATCAAACCTACTGACTTAGGGTGCTTCTCAATATCCCACCTCGTCTCCTCGCTCCTCCGTCCTCCATCCTATGACCCGGAAACCGATCGAGCTCAGCCATCTTGAAGGACATCTCAATTCTCTAATTGCACCAAGAGGAGGCGAGGATCGAGGAGTGAGGAGGCTTCCTGAGGAGTTATGAGCGAGGATACACCGGTGTATCGACTTAACGTGACACACAAATAAATTCTCCTCCCCCTTCACATCGGTCACAGTAATTTTAATTTATACTTTACCTTTGCAGTTTATATAAACCAAACTAATACAACATAAGGGCAGATCCTTTGAGTGCAGCTATGAAGTGACGCTTGAGTGATCAAGTATTCCAATGTATAAAAAAAGCTTTCATTCGATTCCTTCTTCCTCGTTTTCTTTCGTTGCAGTCTTCCCTCGCATCCTACAGGGGGTGGAGCTGAGACGCAAGGAAAGGAAGCGAGGATGCACAAATAAGAATTGAGAAGCACTCCAAGTCTTGCCAACAACCTGTCTGTTTCCTAAACGGAGTCTCTCACAAAAACCAATAGTGAAATCGGATCATAGAGACGGGCATCCTGGAGAGTAGAACTCAGCATAGCGCTTTATAATGCCTCAGCACAAGCGGGACCCGAACCACTGGGCCCAGATGCCTGTCCCTGTTCCCTCGGGAAGAGTTTTCTTAGTGGAGAACAGTCCCTGAAGACGAAAAGAAAATGTCACATGTTCTCTAGACGTCCCTTTTATACTTCCGGGTTGCACTTGTAGTGACGTCGTAGGCTGTCGCCGGTCAATTTCGATTGCCGTGATTGGATAGCTTTTCAGACACCGGTTCACGTGGAGGGCGCTCCCCATAGCGCCATCGACGCATTGCGAGTTCCCTTTCGAAAGGGAACTGGTTTGGACAAAATTCAGGCCACCTTCCAATTTATGAAGTCAAATTTGAATTTACAACACACAGAAAGTTGAATTGGAATGTGAAATAAGAGTCAGTGAAGTATTTGCATGAATAAACCTTTGTCAGTTAATAGTCTCTGCCAGCCAGGCTATAAAACCCTCAAGACTTTTTAAACTTTCAAACAAGACTGTCGAAGCAAAAGTTTTCTAATTAAAAATTGCAATTCTACTTCCTGTTGCTACCTCAATTAATATTCAACTAAAAATCAGGAACTGAATCGGAATACAAAAGTGCATTCTGCATTCAGTTCTGATTGGAGTACAACCCTAGTGCGGAGTGCAAAGTTTTCAATAAATGTGTTCCTTACGTGTCCATTATGCTTTGTTAATCATTTTTGAGCAATTACTTTAATTGTATGAAAACAAGCAGCTTGGTCATTCTGCCTAACATTGTAGTGTTCCACAAAAAAAGAAAAAAAAGAAAATCATATTGGTTTGGAACGAGAAGGTGAGTAAATTATGTCAGCTTTTTCATTTAGAGTAAGCTGTTCCTATAAGGACACTTTCTACTTGCCATTTTTAGCTCAAGTTCACAAAGAGAGTGGATGTTGCTTTAAACAAAACTTTTCAAATTAAAAGTCAATACGGTGAGATGCGCTTTAGTTCTTGAGAGTGAAATTTGTGGAGGCTGAGAGGGGATTAAAAAAATTCAGAGCTCATATAACTTAGCTATGTGACAGGTTGCTATGAATAGCTATCCTGTGTAGGCATTATGCGTGGGATCATGTTTTCTCATCTTTTAAAGGTTTGGAATCTGAATCTGTCATCCTACATGCCCACTGTACACAGGTCTCACTAAGACACATCTATACAAGTTAAATGTAAAGGGGTTCAGATGACAAAAAAGCTTGGTAATGATGGAAAGACTGAACATTTTTATATAGTATATCAGATAATATTTAAATCATGTTTAAAGTAAAATTGTACTGGACTCTTAAAGCAAAAAGAATTAATTGGAACGTGTTTCAAACTGCATTACTGTTATGAGCACAAGTCAACCATGCAAATTTTCATTTACAAAACAAATACAAAACAAGTCTTTTAACATATTATTAGATGGTATATATTAATATATGAAAATCAAATTAAATTAATACTACTTGTGTTCCACCTCTCAAACAACCATTTCTTATTTTCTGACAAAGCCAAGGCTGTGTAGACAGGGAAAACATGTTTGTTCACCAATAATATAATTGGCTCAAATGTTCAACTTTCCAAATCACAACCCAAATCCCACTGGATAAACTATTATATAGTGGGTGTCCTAATTATCTTAAAAATAATATCAAAATATAAAGCAAGATGAAGTCTTAACATTAGTTTATAAGCCAGATCTTCAGATCCATGAAAATGAGTTGAAGTTTTGTTCTAGTGGCTGTTTACATGGGAGACCATATGAGATCACAGAATAACACAGACTAAAAGAGCTGCAAGCTGAATTCTAGAGGCCTTTGCAATGTGTCTTCTGAGAGAGTGTGCTTGGGGACTAGAGTATGTGTATTAATGGACAGAGATTGGAGTGTGTGCATTTGAGGAGAGAAGGCATCGATAAAACTAACAGATGGGTGCATGAATGCATCTGGATTTCCTCCAGCCGAGCTCCAGCAGGAATGATTATAGAGTGCAGACAGGTTACATCCATCGCAGATCAAGTGTGAGTGTTTATATCTGTGTGTGTTACTCAGAAAGAAAGGCTTTGTGCCAATATGGCACTGTTGTTTCTGTAGTTAAGACAGTGGGAGTTTTGTGTGAGTAAACCCAGCTGAGTCTTAACCATATATTAATGACTAAATATGTTAAAGTGTCCCTATTATGGTTTTTAGAATATTACCTTTCATACAGTGTGTAATATAGCTGCCTGTGAATGTAAGCTGTCTGTAAAGTTGTAAAGTCGAAAGTGCACAATAGATAAATTTATTGTCTCCCAAAAAAAAGAATCAAATCTGAACCATCAAAATGAGTCGTCAGGAATTCGAATCCCACTGCGTTACGGTTCTATGTCACTAGAAAATACATTGTATATAATGCCCGTCTATGTTGTACGTTGTCCAACTACGAACATCTTGACTCACCCACAAACTCTGTAGCTTTGTAGTGTGAAGACATCATGTCGAAGACACTGTATCCTACACTGTGAAAGTAATTTTTTTTCACTTCCGAATGAAAAAGGTGCAAAGGATCAGTGGTTAAAATGTATTTTTTCAACTACACCACAGCAGTACAATCGCAATCTTTTGTTCCCGTAATTTTACTGACGACTGCTTCTCTAATCTCTGGGAGTTCAACGCTGCATTAGTAAAACATTTGCACTTGAAAGAGGGGTCGGTACCCAGTTTATCAGCTTGCTCCTCAGTATCACAACCCTTTAAGAATGACTAATAATTTGTTTATATTTTCTATTGATTGTTCAAAATACCTAGTTTTATGTTATCTTGTGTACACCCAGTGCTAGTGGTCGACCGATATTGTTTTTTGTTGATGGCCTTTGCCGATATCTTTAGAGAGCAGGGTGGCAGATGGCCGATATAAAGCCGATATACTTTATATATATTTTAATATTTAATAAATTAGAAAACAAATCTTTAAAATAAACATGCTTATACTTTAGATGGCAACTTCTTGAATCTGCAATCATATTACAGTATTTTTCACAAATAAAGTAATTGTTTAAAAATATGTGAATAAAAAGGAAGTTAACTGTAACAGGGCACTCAGTAATCTGGTAATTTCGTGCACACTTGTAATCATATTTTTTTCAAATAAAGACAAGGTCACGCTAATTTTACATACAGCTCACAGTGAAAACGATATGAAAATGACACAGTGGGCAACTGGATATAGCACAGCATATTTTAAAATGAAGGATTTAAAGTGTTTTGATCGTGTCTCCTGTTCTGTTACATATAATATAAAAGCAAATGCTTTACTTTTTCTCATATCCCATTTACTTTCTTTGTTTACCAGTTCAGCCACCAGTTCTGTCTAACAAAGTATTAGATATGACTGACAGAGATCATAAGCTAATGAAGATGGAGAATGTGAGTGAGTGCTGTGTGATCAGGCGCTGCGTTCTCTTCTCAGGTGCTGGTCCTCTCAGCGCCGCCCGTCAAAATAAAGGTCTGGAGCGCCGTCAAAATAAAAGTCCCGCTTCCAACACATCGGCCTATCAGAAAAACTTATCGGCCAATACCGATATTTTAAAAATGTCAAATATCAGCCAATATATCGGCCGACCACTACCCAGTGCACCTGTAGGTCTCTGGCTAACTTGCGTTGTAGTTCTGCTGTTAGCCCACTACTACTATCTAAAAAATTGTCGATTAATGCAGATTCTCTGTCTGTAAACACCTCTAGTAATGTCAAACAGTGAGATAGGCATTTTTCCTTGTTCATAGTTGAACAAAGGTCGAAGAAGGGTGAAAAGGTCTATGTACAAGCCAAGTCTCCTTTATTTATTTAGCGCTTTATACAATACAGATGGTTTCAAAGTAGCTTTACAGTGATAACAGGAATATAATGCAACAAAGGTTGCTTGGGCTGTACAGCAGAGGTTTTCAGCTTCGCTTGGCATTCTGAAATAGTTCCCACATGTGCACATAAATTAGAATAACAATGACGCCGACATCACCTCTTATAACATGCCACACTCACCACTGAGAAACTTCCTGCTCCAGTCGTGCTTGCGATCGAGTGTCTGGTTGGTTTGGTTGATTACTTCACGTTTCATCGTCGGACTCAGGCTAAACAGATGCCATCTTTTTGTCCATACAGTGTAGCCTATACAATCTCTTGAGAATTGATAAGTGCTCAGAGCTGTAATTCAGTTTTCGCAATGGGCGTGGCATTTCCGAAACTAGCTGTAAGTGGTAAACCAATCACTCATCTGACCAATCAGAGCAAAGTAGGCTCACAGAAAAGAGGAAAGAATGAACCATCGAACTGCTTTGAACAAATAGTTTAAGAATATTTAAGATATTAAATGTATAATATGAGAAAATAAATGTGTTTTTGAGCTTACATGAATGTAGACATGTAGTAGGAGACTCCCAAAACAATATTAGGAACCTTAAAAATGGCATAATAGGGGCCCATTAAAGTAATATTTTAGGTTAAATGCAATTAAACAGCCGTTATCTGAATGGAAAATGTTTGTATAGTGATGCACTTAAAATGAAAGCCCAGCAGGCAAGCTTGCAGCACTACAAATTAATGTTTAAAATATGCATAAGTGTTTGCAAAACCATAAACATTACAAGACTGATGCAAATAAATTTCTGAAAATAATTACAGAGGTAGAAGTTCATCCACTCAGTCAACTTTACAACTCAAATTACACATATACAATGTACCTATGGGCAAAAATATAAGCTTATTGATAATTCAGACATCACTCGGTCACCCTCATGTTATACTCAATGTTTTCTGTGGAACACAAAAGGAAAAACTTTGAAGAATGTTCTCCCAGCTCTTTTCCCATGCCAGTTTATAGTCTGTAAAACTAGTGTACTGAAGAGTTACATGAATGTTCTTCAAGAAGTTTTGCTTTTGTATACCTATAGACTAAACACATAATATGCATGTGCACGTTGTCACTGTTTTCACAGATTCTCGTTTTTGAAGTTTTCACGTAGATGATAATGTTTTCTTCAAACATTTTCAAAACTTGCACCTTGGAACCTATTTCAAAGTTTGCGTTCTCAAGCCACTAAACACTGTTGTCGTGCAAATGAACTGCCAGAACACATTAAAAGTGTTCTGTTTTCAGTTTAAAAGGCGTTGTGTTAGCCGAATAAGTTAATAATTAAGTTAATAATTAATTATCTTTGCAATGGAAGTGAATCAATCAAAAACTAACTTTAGCTGGACAATAACTTTATTCTAGAGCTGCTGTAAAGCCAAAACAATCTCTGTTACTTTAATTTTCTATTATCACTCAAAGCTGCTTTTAAACAATCGATATTCAACATCCACAAGTAAATTCACTATGACTCACAAAGGCAGTACATTCAGTAAATCTGTTCACGCAAGCTGCCTTCCTGACTCTAGAGCAGCTGAATCTATACTCATACAATGTACAAACATACAGGGAATTTTTTTCTCCTCAGACTTTTGAGGATGTTTGAAAATATTCCAGAAACCGTTTCTATGGTAACTTTTCATTACGAAGCAGTTTTTTTTTCATTGTACCATTGTGATTAAAAGAAAGAGAGAGGGGTGTGTAATACTGTGAAATAAAGAGAATGTGGATTTTTTTTTATATGCTGTTGGTATAGAGTGAAGAGAATTTAGTGGAGAGAAAAAAAACAGAATATCAAGTGCTAAGTTGAAGAGGAATATTTAGTCATCTATCACTGTGGCTCTGAATATTTAGTCATCTATCACTGTGGCTCTAGGCTCAGCCTGTAGAGGGGAGAAATTTCGGGTAATCGTCACAAGAAATCAAATAATTGAACTGCTTGCTAGCAGCAAACTGGGCTCCTGTGGGATAGGCTTTCTAATTGCTTCTTTTTTCCATTGAGTGCCCAGAACCTTACATCATTCTTTGACTGTGCATCTAAAGCACCCTTAGGTGTGCTGCCCTGGGTTTGCTTGCATGCCACAATGTCCATTTGCAAACAGACCGATATTTGCTTTAGCAAGTATAAAAGTGTCCCATTGACAAGTTGCTTTTTTGAAAGAATAAATGGGCTATAAATCAGTGTTTCTTAGCTGGTAGGTCATGAAAAATTGTAAATGCAAAAAAAAAAAAAAGCAACAATTCATGTAATTGTTTGTAATTAGAATATCAAAATAATGAAAACATATTAGACAACATGCCAGTATAATATAGTCAGGCAATATTAATTGAGGTTTGAAAATAAATCACACTGTTGCTGATTGTCATGAACAACCAGACAAGGTTAGATCCAAACGCAGTGTGAGTTTATTCACAGGGTAGTCAGACAGGCAAGGGTCACAGACTGCAAACACAGCATAGGAGACAAGGCAATACTCAGGATCAGAAACCAGGCGAGAAGACAGAGGCAGGCAGCAGACGAGACGGAATCCAAGAAACAGGCGATGGGTCAGATACACAGACTGGAACAGACTAGACAATGGAACGCTTGGAAATGTACACAACAGTGAAACAAGACTTAGCAATGAGTGATAGAGAGAGTGGGGTATAAATGAGTGTGGAGCTGCGTGAGGAACTTGATGCAGGTGTGAGAGTGATCAGTGGAAACAGGATGAGGCGAAGGCCAGGGCAGAGCAGGATGAGACGGAGACGAGGTCCATGTCAGCGTCGCCTCCATGGCCCTCACAGGGTACCTACTGCGTGTTGGGTCGTTACTCAATGAAATATCTGGGTCCTGATGCAAAACCAGTGGTTGAAATATTCTGAATTACTCAGATGTACACGTCACCAAATTATTTACTGTCTCACCAAGGTTAGATGCATTTGCGTATGCAAATTAGCCGATAGAAATCATTTTGACTGACAATAATGGAGGCTTATAAATATCTCCAGGAAAAAAAGAAAAGCATGTTTCAAATGTCGCTTTCATAATTCAACTGCAATGGAGAAAACTCTCTGCCCATCATGAGAGTGAGTCAGGTTGACTTTCATTTCACCTTACCAAAGGCAAATGGAGATGGATAAAGGGAGCTTTCATGAATTTAAATTAAGTGTAATGCACAGTCTCACTGTTCATAATATTGAGGAGTTATCCTTATGATACTGTAATAATATGTTTGTATTTATGGTAATTATTTTGTTATTTTGGTTTTATTTGGGTAAGGAGTTTTGCCTGATGTACTAGACCATGAAAACAACAGAATAGAGAAAAGCCATTAATGCATGAAATAAACAAACAAACAGTTATTACATGAGTTTGTTCTTTGCCCTACTTATCCTTTTGATTCTCCAGTGTTTACTTGCGAAACTTGGCCTCCTGTGGAAGTGCCATGGTGTATTAGGGTGTAACATAATAAGAAGCAAGGTTCTCAGCTAAATCCAAATCTGGAGATGGATTTGAAACATGGTAATAAAATGTGGAAACAGCAATGTCTCTTGGCTGACCACTTTTGATCAAACCACCGAAAATGCATCTTAATACAGGTGGAAACAGAGCCTATCCCAGAATGACTGTACCAACCTGCATATATTGTGAAATAAATGCTGATGTCCCAGAATAAGGGTTCTGTTGGGCTGGTACTCCCAGCGCTCTTTTTAATTACTTTACTGGTCAACCAGGTTCACTAGAAAGACCATGCTTGTTGGCCATGGTTTGCAACTCAGGGTAGACAGGGCTCCTTTTATGACACAGACATTTCATGCTTCTGCCATATTTTTACACCACTGCATATCCAGAGATGGTGATTTCTCACTAGCTGAGAGTTGGGAAGCAGCTTTGCCACAAATTGTCAAGAGAGAGTTTGGGGGGTGGAGTTTGCTTTCAGTGCCATGTGTAAATTGGAGGAATCTCACTTGGAGATTAGAGTCCTCAGGGTCCATTGCTAAAACCAGCTCATATACAGTGATCTCAAGTAGTCAAGTCTCTGCCTGTATAGTATCAAGGGAGCTTACTAAACACGCATGGCTCTGTGAATTAGAAGTAATCTCAGTATAGAAATATAGGAGTGTTATTCTGTTCTGTATGTGTGCTATCTGCTGGCCCTCTAAATATTCAACAATATTATTGATTTGATTGCACTGACACTATTGCATGAAATCTGAATTGAGCTGCTGTTGATGACTGCATCCCTGTTTTTCTGCAGAACTGCTTTGTTGATTAAATTAATTAATTTAATAATTGATTATCTTTACAAAGGAAATGACTTCAGGTGAAAAATGATACTCTTTTCTCTTAGAGCTGCTTAACACACAGAATGAACTGTTTGCATCATTGAATCATTTTGAGATCATTTGAAACTATCTGTATTGTATAAAGCGCTAAATAAATAAAGGTAACCTGACTTGACCCTCTTATGAAACTAATCCATTTTTTAGGGGTTTTCTTAAAACTAAGTTTCCAATACTTAACTCTCTCACAGCTTTCAACTGTATTTAGTTATGATGCTTTGATGAAAATATGTTTTACAACCATATTAGTTATGTCATCTAATAATCCCTGGAAAAGGGGGCAGGGAATAATCTAAGGGTCATTATAAAACGGTTACTTCCAATCCTTGATTCTGATTGGTCAATAGCTGTGTTTTATTCATGATAAAACACAGCTATGACCGCTTCACCCAATGGTTCTATGTATCACTACACAACACCCCTAGCAACCACTCTTAGCAACTTAAACACATGTTTGATCTCATTGATATTGCTCATTAAAGCTAGAGTAGAGTATTGTGCGAGATCGAGTAAGCCTGTGTACCTGCATTTATAGTAGACATAGCATTTTCCTTCAGGTCAGTCCTATAAAAAATCAGTTTGAATATCCGCTGCGATATCTTGTCCTTTTAACAGTTAAGGGGTTTCCCGTGCCTAGTCATTTGTCAGTTGCTCACATGCTTGAGTCCTTTCAATGTAAAAGTCTTCACTACTGACTGACTCACTCATTAAGACAGTCTTTGCCGCCATCTATTGGCGAAATAATGTATGTAACTTCTGTTGCTGTTTATGGTCAGGGACTATTTCTTCCAGCGGGAGGAATGCTTTTAGTGATTTTACTTCATGCAAGTTGCATAGATATATTATTTTTTGGCTTTAATACTTGTATTGTGTGGTAACCGTTTTATAAAAGCAATAAGGTACTCGAGGCTGTGCTGTATCGTGAATAAGTCACGGCTGAAGGGGTTACAGCCCTAACAACGCCCTTCAGCTGTGACTTATTCACGCCTCGAGTACCTTATTGCTTATTTGCAAAGGTCATTCTATTGTACCATTAGAATGACATCAGCACAAAATGTCTGTGTTCCTATGATATACTGTACTACCGACCAGGGACGTGGGAACTATATTGTGAGAGGGGGACGGGATTTGAGGGGGGCGGGATTTGACGGGGGAGGGGGGGATATTTTAGTGTAGGCCTATAGTAGGCTGTGTTTTTTGCACATGCATCGCCAGAGAGTTAACCATTTTAGACAGTACCGGACAGCCTCTGTCTCGTTCACTTCACGTCTGTGGGCGTTACGTACAGCTCAGTGTGACCGCTCCAATTTACCTTCAATGAAATCTAACCTTAGTTTAATTGACAGAATTAAAAAAAATATTTTGCTACCTAAAAGTTCAAGATTTTTAATAAAAGTCAAGAGATGGTAGATGTGTGAAATTTGATGATTTATGAGTGACGTTAGTCCAGTAGAATTTTCTAAAAAATATTTTGCTACCTAAAAGTTAAAGATTGTTTTGTGTCACGCATGCATGCATGTCTATTTCCCTCATATTAAATATAAAACGCATGTGGACTGATATTTTTTACAATGTCTGGACTGGACTCCTTTATTAAGGGAGTATATAAACAGATGTTTCAATATATTGGTATTAAATGCATTTTATGAGAATTTATATTTCAAGTTTTTACTGCAAATGTCGAAATGCACGCTCTTTGGTCCATCAGTGCTTGAGTCACTGATCACATGTGAATAAAATATCTCATAATAAAATACAAAATTGACAGATTTATGAATGTATATGCATAGTTCTCATCAGTCGGAAATACAGATAAACGCTTTCATTTGTTGTATTTTTGATCCTGAAAGAAAACAGAAAAACAAAAGAGCGAATCATTGGCCTACACGGAGTCTGTATGTGTTATGCTTCTTACGCTGACTTTTGGGACTCAGTTTTGAACTGGTGTCAAGGCCCAATGAATGAAATGCACAAATGGTAATTAAATGGAACCCCTGAAATGAACGAGGGAGAGCTATGTTTTATTTTCACAACATTTCATATCGTTTGGAACATGAAAATTCATAATATCAAGCCACTGAACGAACATATAGAGCCCTATTGAAATAGCATTGACAGTCAAAACATTTAAAGCTATGAACATGCTAGTAGATACATAAGCTAGTAACGCTACTCAAAAAGTGCATTAAACCAAAAAAATAAATTCATGCATTTCCAAAGGTGGATCTTTTTTCAGTTGTTCAACTTATATTTTTTTTTTTTATCAGAGTCGAGACATCGATTTCATCCAGGAGGTTACTGTGGGCATTCATAATGGCCAAGTGCGTTAGTCTCTCCTGTGACGTGGTGTTACGCAGCCAGGTTTTCGACCTGCGAGAAGGAGCGCTCTGATGCAGCGACAGATATGGGCAGGCACAGGCATAGTTTGATGAGCTTTTCCACCTCTGACAGCATGGAACGGGTTTGTGGTTGCGTGGTTTGGAGAATGGACACAACATCCCGAATTGTGTTAACTTCACGCCCTCTACAGATATCCCGCAGTAAGCGTGCAGATGTCTTGCTGCTGCGCACTGGATGTGGCGGCTTCAGGCCGTAACGCTCTGCATATTGCTTGGTCTTTGCCACAAGGTCAGTGATAGTTTCGTCACAGTGTGCCCAGTTGTTTGCAAAGGAGTTGGGCAGAGGCCAAACAAGTTCACAACGTCTCCGGCTCCAAATAGGGACTGATATAACGCTTTTCTCTTTGCTGAAGCGTTGATTATAACAGTGACTTCATGCACAAAGTTTAGCGTATCAGCAACCAGACGCACTTCACGAGCCACTTCATGCAGCACCAGATCCAGTGAGTGATTTGCGCAGTGGACAAAAACAGAGTCGGGACATACTTCCTTCAGTTTAGCTTACACCCCATTGAACCTCCCTGACATGTTACTGGCTCCATCAAAGCAGTAGCCCTTCAGTCGCTCCAGTGGCAAATGGAGGCGCACCAGGACATCCTTTATGCACAGAAATAAGATTTCAGCCGTTGTGTCAGGGGCGTTGTAAAAGCCAAGATAGAAATTTTGAACTTCTAGGTGGTCATTGCTAAACTGCAGACTGATCGAAAATTGTTCTTTGCCACTGATATCTGTTGTCCCATCCACAATTAACCCAAAAAAAGTCAGTTTTTGATGCTGTTGCTCCAATTGTTCTCAATATGTCCAGAATCTCATTTTGGATGTTGTTTGACATCCAGTTGTCTCTCCTTTTCAGCCACTTATCGAGGTCAGGATCATCACGCACTCGCTCCTGCATTAGCTGCCATAAGACTCCATCCCGATTGGCATCCCCTCTTAGTGGAAGCCCCTGGCGCCCCAAGAATCTTACGCAGCTGAAAATAAGCTCGAGGATTTTCCGCGCTGTTCTCTGCTCCTTTGCCTTGGCTTCAGAGAGTAGCGCATTTATTGGAGTGTTTTTCAACACTGCCAATCTTTGGGTTGCATCTATATGAGTTTTAGATTTCTCGTGGTCTCTGATGTTCTCTGTTGCTTTTTTCCAATTTGAAAATCCCTTATCTTTTAAAAACAAACTGTCGGTGGTTGGGCACAGCAGCTTACTTTTGACAGACGATGTGCACACCCCACACACAATGCAATCACTGTCCGAAATATATTCCAGCCACTTCCACTCTCGTAACCAGGATGCCCTACAGCTGCGTGCGAAGCTCTCCCCACATTTTTTTTGACTGGAAAATTATAATCAGGTGGAGGCCTAAAGGACTGTGCACCTGCATCTGCTTTTTGACTATCCGCGTGTGGCGACGGGGGATGAGGGTGGCTCGTAGTGAGGGTTGCGGTGGTGGGTTCACTCACTTGGGTCATCTGCCGCTGCTAATCCCGGCGGCTTTCTGCTGGTGGTGCTGCACATAACGATGAATCGGATGTCAAATCCGCCCCCCCCCCCCTGTTCCAACATCTATGCTACCG
This sequence comes from Meda fulgida, assembly GCA_030578275.1. Classification (NCBI taxonomy): domain Eukaryota; kingdom Metazoa; phylum Chordata; class Actinopteri; order Cypriniformes; family Leuciscidae; genus Meda; species Meda fulgida. The sequence continues at coordinate 7,579,232 of CM060623.1, forward strand.
ACATACTTTAACTGTGTGGTACACCATCGCACTGCTACGTTTCTGTAAAACCCATCAATCCAGACTTACGATACTCATAGCAAACTCCAGCTTGTATGCACAGCTCATCCATCTTGTTCCGCAAGGAGCAAGGATTGCAGAGTAACACTGGCGGCAGAGGTAGTTTGGTGGCTCTTCGGATAAGCTTTACGTACGTTTCCGTAGGAGATCCTTAGGTATATCCCTCAGCAAATTTGTCAACTACTCAGATCCAAAAGACTCTGCAGGGCTTAGGTGTTCGATGTCGCAAATCCATAACTGCCACCATCCTCTGCAAGGCTGCCAAGGCTGGTGCGGCTGGCCAAACTTCTCTGTCAAGGCTGCCATGGTGTCTGTGTAAGGCCTGGGCGAGTTAATAATGGAGTCAGCGATGAGACAGGCTTCTTCAAGTTTAACATGATCCACAAGAATCTGATACTTGAAAAGCTCTGTAGCTTCAACGGGTAACAGGTTTGCTGAGGCTAGTTTCAGCCTAGAGATCTCAATTGGGTCCTAATGGACAAAGACAGGAATTTTCGGCGCCAACCCACTGTACTCCTCCCAGAGACGCTGATACTGGCGAGAACTGTCTGCCTCAGGCAGGATGTGGTTGGCTCATATCAGGCCTGGCTGGGGACTGCGTTGAGGATACCGTTTTGGTGTGATACATACTGGGCTGTTAACGTGAGATGGGCGAGTAGGGTTTTGGCCTCGGGATGTGGGATCGGACGTCATACTGTTCAGGACCTCGTCTAGGCTGAGGGGTTTTAGGCTCCGAGAGGTAGAATGTGGACGAGTGTTGGCTGTGATGCTGGATGGCACACTGTCCCTCATGAGCTGTAGCTCGCTCATCATTTAGTCAATGATGATGACCACTCGCTGCTCCTCGGCAGTCGCAAACAAAGGCCATTGAGGAGGGGGCAGTCCCTCGTCATATTACTCTTCCTCTAGGGCTAACGAGTCGTCTGGTAAAGGAAGGGGTGGCATTGGCCATTGTTCCAAGGACTGATCCTGCTGCCCGGCTACTTGCTCTCTGGCTGAGGCTGTTAACTCACAATTCTCTTCTAGTTTCATAAGGTGAGGTGGAACTGTACTGCATGCTCTCTCTGTATAGCCTGCTCAGCTCTGCTCCCTCCTCAGTGTAGGTCAAATGGTTATGTGGCCATCTAGTATTGTCAAAAGTACAGACTTTGGTACCAAGTTAGTACTGAAATTTAAAAAATGTGGCTCTTTGAGCGCTGTTGAGCAGAATCGTAAACACCTCTGATTGCCCATTGTGCTCACACCCTCATCAAATATGTCTGTGATTGGCTACAAGAATCAGTGCTTCAAAAACATGTAAATATACTTCAATGATGCTCTTCACTGAGCACTTACACAGATACACGGTGTTTGTTAGCTGTTTGTGCTTTCAAACGCTCCCGCTTTCAAAACACTTTCAAACACTTCCGTGTGCTCTCAAATGCTCCCGTGCTTTGATCATTGTAGCCAATCACAGACATATCCGATGAGCACGTAAACACAATGGCCAATCAGAGGTACGATACCGCTCAACAACGCTCAAAGTGTCACATTTTTTAAATTAAATGTGGTGCAGGACTGGCATGTGGTGGGCCACGTCTCTTAGGTTGCACTGACCTCAGATAGGATGGCTGTCTTAACTGACGTTTGGGCAGAGTGGGTGGGGCCCACGATGCTGCTTCATTCTGTCGAATATTCTCAGCATAGCTGTGATCTGGCTCGAAGGACCACAAATGTAGCGAAGGGCTACCTGAAGCTGTTAGGGGCTAGTTTTAGATCACAGTGAATCAGGTGTGTAACACCACAGGGTAAAGTATTCATACATAAAGTATTGTACACAACAGTTACAATGATGACGGTTCTGGGTGAGAATCTAGCGCTGTATGATCGAATATTCGCCAATGGCTTTGCTCTTGTAAAGAAAACAACGTGTCCCGATCATACCTGACACTAGGTCTTACAGTTGCCTTTACGTGATGTGTGAATAACAGTAAAAAAACAAACAAAAAAACACCAACAACCAGTTGATTCTAAGGGCTCTGCAACGTCGCACACAGGGGCGCGCCATCTTGGATTTTTTCCTTGGATTGTCACCCACATTATTCAAAATAACATCTTCCATCGCATCTACTATCATTATTTATCAACATGAATCATTAAACAATATAAACATTATAACTATGAACATCGTACATCGACAGATAAGTGATTAGAGCTAGCACGGGTGAATTAGCATCGTCATGTAACATTACTTCATACGTCATAACTGATAACTAGCATAATTCAGTGAAACATAGTAGGATTAACAGTACTCACTTTTATAGGATGCACACAAACACAAGATAAACTCTGCACTCAATTGGATAGACCTACAACCAACCAGAGCAAGCAAACGGCAAGGAAGGACGGCAAACACATCTTTACGATAGACAAATGCCTTGATTGCAGTTCTCTGTTCGTCTTTTAAAATTAATGCGCCGTCGGTTTCTTTTACAACAGTGGAATCTACACATCTCAATTCTCCAGCTGCAGTCATCTTTGTTGTAAACCAGTTCAAACCAAGCGCTCTTTGATGACATGATGAATACGTAACTGCAGATCATCTGTCCATCATCGTATAAAGCCCGCCCTGGCAATTTGATTGGACCGACGATTTCTGAACCGATCATAATTACTCCTCAATGGTTCGAGTCCAGACCGAACTTCCCGACCAAAAAATGTTGTGGGCGGGGTTCGGGCTGGCATCCATGCTAGGGTAACACATCATTAAGTGGCCTTTTGCACAATGCACCTGTTACTACAATTTATGTTTTTCAAACACTTTACCCGAAGGCCCACCCCTAAAAAAATCGGGTAAAGCGTTGAAAATGCCCATCATGGTTTGAAAACTTCCCACTAATTGGTTAACACCCACTACCATTCCACAGAGATATACTTTCATAATCTTGTGGTCATCAACAACAAATATCACTTCGATATCACTGTCACACCCATGTATGATGTCGACTTTCATCAAAATTTCAAGACTGATCCAACATACTTTAAACATTGAAATGTCAATCTTAACCATAATGATGGTTTGGGTGAAAGCATTGTATCAATGTCAACTTGCTATCTGGGACATCTATTGGTTGTGGTTGTGATGGCACATCCTTCATGCCTACATAGCACACTAAACTCCTTATTTCAAAAGAGCAAGGAAAATCATGTTTTCCATGATGGTGACCATTTTAAATCAGGTCCTGGAACAATGGAAATGGCTGTTAAAGACCTTATAAAACATGCATTCTGCTTCCATTTATCTCTGTTCAGTTTAGTTCAGTTGAAAGTCAGATTTCTCAAAGCTGGGCAGCAGCAGAATCTTCCATATATTTCCTGAACTTAGCAATATTGACACTAATGACTTCAATGACTGTCTGTTCATACTCCTCAGCAGTTAGTAAAATACATATTAGCTCTATTACAAAATCTTGGAAGTTGCCTACATAAGCATTATTTAGGCATCATTGACTCAGCCCTGACACAAAAATGCTTTTGGAAAAAGAGGCATGTTAATTGATGCATTCATTGTAAGATTTAGCCAAATTTTAAGACAGCACTTGTCATTTCCTTTGCAACATGAGTGTTGTAAATCCATTTACTGTTGCAGGATAAATGTTGTTTGTAAATGTTGGTATTTCATTCAGTACTGAAACTATGTAAAATAGTTCAGTCTCATAAAATGGAGTGCCCTACCCAATATGTGTATGTTCTGTATGTTTGTTTTTGCTTATTTGAATGTTGGATTATTACCTTATTCCTTACAAGTTACTACCTTACCAGTTCAGGTTTTGTTGTTACACAGTGTCTGTCTAATAACTCTGTTTATTCGTGCTGTGTGCGCATGTCAAAAATCTATTCCGATTTGAAGCTTTTGACATATAAATGCGCAGATCAACCCAATAACTTTATTTAGCGTACATATACATGATTTTAAAGCAAACGTTAAGCCAAAAATGAACATTCTGGCATTATTCACTCACCCTCATGTCATTCCTTAGACTGTATGTTTTTTCTTGTGGAACATAACTAGAAATTCTGTAGAATCTTCACAAAACCGTTTTCCTTACAATTCCAGTTCACAGTGGGTCTGTCAAGCTCTCAAATAGTCCATAGAACGTGTGTGCTCATTGAATCTTGTGAAGCCATATGATAGCTTTGTGTGGGGAAAACCTAGAATTTCATTATTCACCTCCTTTGCTACTGCAGCTCTCAAATTGTATCCCCCACTATTTAGACTTGCATGTCACGTTCAGCTTTTACACTTGTAAGAACCAGCGGCGTTTGGTATCAATGGTGTCAATGACGTCAAATGGGCCATTGTGAATCGACAATGATCTGGATCTGAATGCAACCCAAATGAGAGTTTAGAGTTCAGGCTAAAGATAATCTAAAGATTATTAGAGAATAACAACTTATTTATACTGTATGTTCCTCACATAAACCTGTTGGAATGGTTTTAGACACTGAAATAGTGAATTTTCCAAGTCAGACAGGTATTGTGATTCAGTGGCCTGATTCTCCTGAGACTGATGGTGACATGTTCTGCTACTGTGAGACCTGTTCTCATAGTGTGCTGTATTGTTTGTGCTTTATGTAATGTAATTCTCAAGATTTACATTTCACCGCAAAATTAGTATGTTCAGATTGAATATCTGCCATGCAATGTCATATCAGCAAAATAATGGATGAGGATAATAAAATGCCTCTTGACTATTGACTATTAGCTTGCATTAGCTTTTATGTCTCTGCTGCTGTTATATGCAGATAGTATGCTGTTATTTCTCTTTTGTCCTTAAATTATAGCATTTCACCTATTTAAATATCACTGCAACACTGTAATTCTAGTGGATATCAGTCAGGCAGTCCAACTGTGGTAATGACATTTTTTTTGTAGAGAACTGATTGTAAATCATCTTCATATCTGGCATCCTCAGGTGTGACAATGAAGCTCATGGATGAGGTTGCAGGGATTGTTGCTGCCCGTCATTGCAAGACCAACATTGTGACGGCATCTGTGGATGCCATTAACTTCCATCGTAAGATCAAGAAAGGTAATTATACATACATGTATTGCCTCTTTACATTGTAACAGAGAATATTATTGGTACATGATTTCAGATTCTCACAGACATCTGATTTTCTTTATGATCCCAGTAAAGGAAAGGTAAAAAAAAAAAAAAGTAAATTCTGGCAGCTGGTATAAATATAAATTGAGCAAATTGTGAGCGCATGGTCTAAGAGCGCACGGCGAAGTGCACTTAGGCCTTGTCTGAATCCACTTCTGTTAGTTTAACGACGGGAAAAATGGTTGGCACGCCAGGCGCGTGGTCTAAAAGGGTTGTCCCTATCTCTTTAATGGGTAATGGGTGTGTTTTGGGCTTTACGTGCAATAAACCAATAAGAGTCTCATCTCCCATTCCCTTTAAAAAACAGTTGCGCTTACGCCTTGGCGTATTGTCTATTTACATGACGGAATTTGATAGTGGAAAGACTGAATGCGTCTCCAGAGAGGAAACGGATCTGCTTGTGCACAAGGTTAAGGCGTGCAAGCAGACCATCTACGGGAAAAGCCAGATTCCTGCGTTGGGCTGAAACTAGCAAAAACACTTGCGTCCCGCCTTGCTGGGTTAATAAAGGCCTTCTGAAGCAAAGTGATGAGTTTGTGTAAGAAAAATATTAAAATTTAACGTTACATAGTCAAATTCTAGCTTCCCGCCAAAGGGCCATACGCAGTCTAATTACGCCTAAAACGCAACTTATGTCAGAAGTAGCATAGTGCTTCATGGCGTAGCGTAAATATCAGCAGTACGTCGCATTAGTTGCGCTTAGACTTAAGTGGAATCCGTATGTTCGTTTGACCTTTACTTTATAAAGTTTTAAATATGAATATTTTTCTTACACAAATTCATCGCTTTGCTTCAGAAGGCCTTTATTAACCCCCCGGAGCCATGTGGAGTTTGTTTATGATAGATGGATTCCCTTTTTTGAGCTTCAAACTGTTGAGTTTGGGATCGAACCCCGGTCTGCAGTGACTGGGATCGAACCCTGGTCTGCAGTGCTCAAACTGGGATCGAAGCCCGGTCTGCAGTGCTCAAGTGCAAGGTGTCTTCCACTGAGCTACCTCCCCAACAGTTGAAGAAGCCAAAAGCAGAAGATTAATGAACAAGAAAGTCTGTGTTCCTTTCCAAAAAATATAATCTTTACTTGAAGAAAAAATACAAAGTACAAATAAACAAGGAGAGCCAAGCTTCCATAATACAGAGAAACAAAAATAGACACGAGGGTCAAAAAGGTATAATAAAGAATAAACTTAACTTGAGAACTGATCACAAAGCACTGAGACACAGAGTACATAGGCTCAAGATTGAACAAAGGGAGGGAACAAACAGACTTATAAAGTGCTAGACACAGGTCACGGGAATTAGGGTTAACGAGCAGAGTGCTGAACAAGGTTAGGGACATTGGCGCCATCTACAGGAGAGGAGAGAACAGGACCCAGAGTATAAGTGCCACCTGTAGACCTGGAGTGAGCATGGCATAGAAGAATAAAGGAGGGCACCGCCAGCTGGTCAGGAGGGGAACAGCAACCCAAAGATGAGATCTTTACAGGAGCCTCTCCCCAAGGAACGGCTCCTGGCGTTCTTCTGGCGGTTCCCTTGGGACCGGTGAAACTCTGTGATTATATTCGGATCCAGGATGTCTCGAGCGGGAACCCAGGTCCGCTCCTCCAGACCATAGCCCTCCTAGTCCACCAGAAATTGAGTTCTCCCGCAGACCTGGCGAGAATCAAGCAGTCTGCGGACTGTGTAAGCTGGCCTGCCATCAATGATGCGAGGTACTGGGGCTGGCTTCCTAACTAGGGACAGAGTAGAGCAAACAACAGGGTTCAACCGAGAAACATGAAAAGTGGGGTGAACCTTCATGGACCTGGGCAGATGGAGTCGATAGGAAACTGGATTAATCTTTCGGGGGACCTTGAATGGACCGATGTATCGTGGGGCCAGCTTGCGGGATTCCACCCGCAGAGGAAGATCTCGGGTTGACAGCCATACTCTTTGCCCTGGACGAAGCGTGGGTCCCACCCTCCGGTGTCGGTTAGCCTGCCTCTTTTGTTGACAGGTGGCTCTCAATAAAGCAACTCGTGCTCTTTGCCAGGAAAGTCGGCAGCGGCGGAACAGCTGAGTAGCAGCAGGGACGTCAACCTCTGGCTCCTGTCCGGGAAACAGAGGGGGAGGGAAACCATACTGACATTCAAAAGGAGACATGTCTAGGGAGGAATGGTAAAGGGTGTTATGTGCAAATTCAGCCCAGATTAATCGAGAGCTCCATGTGGATTGATTGTCGGCAACCAGGCATCTTAATGTAGTTTCAATGTCTTGATTTACCCTCTCTGTCTGGCCGTTGGACTGGGGGGTGGAAGCCAGAAGACAGACTGATAGAAGATCCGATGAGCCGGCCGAATGCCTTCCAGTACCGGGAAGTAAACTGTGGACCCCAGTCGGAAACCATATCCTGCAGGAAGCCGTGGATCCTGAACACATGCCTCATCAATAGTTCTGCTGTTTGGTTTGCTGTGGGGAGCTTGGGCAAAGGTAAGAGATGGCAAGTCTCTGAAAATCTATCCACCACCACCAGAATTACCGTATTTCCTTGAGACTGTGGTAAGCCTGTGATGAAGTCCAAGGAAATGTGGGACCAAGGGCGTCTGGGAATAGGAAATGGGTGTCGCAAGCCTTGAGGATGGGTTCTAGGCTCCTTATTCTGGGCACAAACGGAGCAAGCAGCGACGAAGGCCCGGACGTCTTTAGGCCACCAGAACCTCATCTGGACAAGCTTGCATGTTCTGGTAGTACCCGGGTGTCCAGAAGGGAGGGAAGCATGAGCCCACTGTAATACCTTACACAGACCGTTAGGGACAAAGAGGAGGGCCATTACCTGGTCTAGGCTGCTGCAGTTGAGCCATCTTGACAGCCGTCTCAATATCCCACTGGATGGGGGCCATCACCCTGAAAGTTGGGAGACTGGGTTGTGGAACGGACTCCCCCTCTTGTGGTTCAAACTGTCTCGAGAGTGCATCTGGTTTGAGATTCTTGGAACCTGGGCAATAAGAAAGAGTGAAGTTAAATTGGTTAAAAAAGAGGGCCCAACGAGCTTGTAGAGAATTCAACCTCTTCGCCTCCCGGATGAAAATGAGGTTTCTGTGGTCCGTCCATATGAGGAAAGGGTGTTTGGTCACCTCCAGCCAATGCCTTTACTCTTCCAATGCCGTCTTAATGGCCAGCAGCTCACTGTTCCTAATATCATAATTCCTCTGAGTTGGGGTGAGTCGATGAGAGAAAAAAGCATGTGGGTGAAGCTTGTCATCACTCCTACTCCACTGTGATAAGACAACTCCCACCCCCACATCTGAAGCATCCACCTCCTACACAAAGGGCATCTCTGGATCAGGGAGAGTTAGGATTGGGGCAGATGTGAAGAGTCGCTTCAATCTATTGAAGGCTTGGTTAGCCCTGCTGGTCCACACAAATGGTTTGGCCAACTTCTTAGTCAGTGCAGAGAGAGGCTCTGCAACAGAACTGAAGTTTCTAATGAACCTCCTATAAAAATTGGAAAAGCCTAGAAAGCGCTGTACCTGCTTCACTGAAGTTGGATGGGGCCAATCCAGGACTGCCTGAATCTTGCCAGGATCCATATGGAGGCCGCCCTTGGACACATGGAAGCCTAGAAATGAGACTGCTGGAACATGAAGTTTACTCTTTTCCAACTTCACAAAGAGTTTGTGTTTCAGCAGCTGGACCAGAAACTGCTGAACATGTTCCTGGTAGTTGCGGGAAAATACGAGTATGTCATCAAGATAAACAAACAGATGTATTCAGCATCTCTCTCTGAGAGCATCATCAATAAAGGCCTGGAAGACGGCTGGGGCATTAGCCAGGCCGAATGGCATTACCTGGTATTTGTAGTGGCCCGTTGGAGTGTTAAATGCAGTCTTCCACTCGTCTCCCTCACGGATTCTAACTAGATGGTAAGCATTACGAAAGTCCAGTTTAGTAAATCTGGTGGCACCCTGCAAGATCTCAAAAGCCGTGGTCATGAAGGGAAGAGTTCTTGATGGTAATACGGTTTAAGCCTTGGTAGTCTATACAGGGTCGGAGGCTGCCATCCTTCTTTTCAACAAAGAAAAAAAACGGCTCCTGCAGGTGAGGTGGAAGGACGGATGAATCCACTGTCCAGAGCTTCTTTGAGGTATTTGTCCATGGCTAATATTTCAGGACCAGAGAGAGACTAGAGCCTCCCACAAGGTGGGCAGGTACCAGGAACCAGTTCAATAGGGTAATCATAAGGTCTATGAGGGTGCAGTGAGGCAGCTCTGTCCTTACTGAAGACTTCATAAAGGTCTGCATACTCCAGGGGAACTTGGGATAACTCGGGAAGCTGAGCAAGAGACTGGGTCTTAGCTGGCTCCAACTTGGGAACAGCCATGACCTCCGTGGACAGTGTCTCGGGAACAGAAGCAGATCCCCACATGGAGATATCTGGCAAAGGTTCTGGGAGTGATTCTAGTAGATTGAGGGAACAGCTGAAGGCGAAGTCTGGGACCCGGCAGTTAGTTCCCCAGGTTCTAACAATCCCTCGGGACCAGTCAATGTGTGGGTTATGAGTGGTCAGCCATGGGAAGCCAATGATTAGAGGGAGTTTAAGAGAATGAATCAAAAATAATTGTATCTGTTCCTGGTGTTGCCCCACTCTAAGCTAGAGAGATGATGTACAATGATTAACCTGTCCTGAACCCAGAGGGCTGCCATCAATTGCCGTAATGTTAAGGGCTTTCTGAAGCATCACAGGCTGAATCGAAAGTCTCTTGGCCATCTCAAAGTCCATAAAACAGCGGCTCCAGAGTCTACAAAGGCACTAACTTGATGATGTTGAATGCCCTGGGTGATGGTGGCATGGATGGTCAAACCAGAGGTCGCTGAGCAGGGGATGATTTCTATTCTTGCCCTGGCCCCCCTCCTCCTGGACCAGAGTTGGCTTTTCCCGACAACTCAGGACATGCCAAGCGAAAGTGGCCTGGCCTGTCACAATAGAGATAGCATCTCTCTCTTAACCGTCGGTTGCGTTCAGCTTGGGATATCCTGGTTCCACCCAGCTGCATGGGTTCCTCGGGGTCACTAGGAGACAAAGGCATTTTAATAGGGATACAGACTCAAACAATCTGTTCTCCTGCTGTCGCTCCTGTCGGCTTTCCCTGAGTCGATGGTCTACCCGGATGGCCACGTCAATGAGGGATTCGAGATCAGGCGCAGGATCTTGGAATGCTAACTCGTACTTGAGCTCAGGTGACAAAGCATGGTGAAAGGTAGCTCTCAGGGCTCGTTGATCCCATCCACTCTCTTCAGTCTTGCTATAACAGGGCTGCCTTAGGCGGGGATCGAACCCGGGTCTGCAGTGCTCAAGTGCAAGGTGTCTTCCACTGAGCTACCTAGTAATGAACCAGAAAGTCTGTGTTCCTTTCCAAAAAATATAATCTTTTCTTGAAGAAAAAATACTAAGTACAAATTAACAAGGAGAGCCGAGCTTCCATAATACAGAGAAACAAAATAGACACGAAGGTCAAAAAGGTATAATAAATAATAAACTTAACTTGAGAACTGATCACAAAGCACCGAGACACAGAGTACATAGGCTCAAGACTGAACACAAAGACAGGGAACAAACAGACTTATAAAGGGCTAGACACAGGTGACGTGAATGAGGGTTAACGAGCAGAGTGCTGAACAAGGTTAGGGACGTTGGTGCCATCTGCAGGAGTGTAGAGAACAGGACCCAGAGTATAAGTGCCACCTGTAGGCCTGGAGTAAGCATGGCATAGAAGACTCAAGGAGAGCACCTCCTGCTGGTCAGGAGGGGAACAGCAACCGAAAGATGAGATCTTTACAAATTCACTGCCATTATCAAGCTTGGAAGAGCCAGGATATTTTTTTAAATAACTCAAATTGTTTTCTTCTGAAAGAAGAAAGTCATATACACTTACACTGCAAAAATAAAATCCCGTTCAAAAACTGTAAATCTCTGGCAGCAAAGTTTCCAGACGGATTTCGTTAAATTACAGCAAATTACCATTCCAGAAAATTCCATACAAAAAAAGTAAAAATACATCATTTACTTTAGTCAAAATTTATTAAATTACAGGATATTATTGTTGATAATGGCTTATTAAACTGTGGAAAAACAGATAAATTATGTCAAATTACATTAAAAAGACATTTAACTTTCAGGTTAAACTGTAAATTTAGGGTTTTTATAAAGTTATGTTTTATAATAATGCTGTCTATCTACAGTAATTTTCTTTTAAAATATAGTTTTTGTGTAAAATAACAATGAAAGTATGTATAAAAATTCAATAAGTACATAAATTCAAATGTTTGTAAATTTACAGTTTTAATTTTTATTTGTACAGATCCAATTTCACAATCAAATTTCACTTTGACTGTAAATTTGCTATTATTAAGTACTTAATTAGAGATAGGCCAATTTCTGTTAAATTAACTAAATGTATGAATACAGAATACCTGCACATTTACAGTTTTAGTAATTGAACAAACACTGAACATCAAGATAAGTGATTGATAGGAAATACAAGCTTAGTATATAATTTAGAACATGTACAAATATCCACATTAAAAGGCAATTGCTGTATACCTTTATACTCTTATACTATTATTTCAAACATTTACAATTACATTTTATCCAAAGTGACTTATCAATTAAGATAACAATAAAAGCAACAACTGCAGTGAAAATTCCCAGTTAGTCTAGCACAGTACACATAGCACGTTTTTTTTTTTTTTTAAACAAAGATTTAGTATTATTGGGTCAAGTGTTTATGAGAAAGATGGATCTTTAGCAGTTTCTTGAAAATGTGTTGAATTGCGCCGCTCATTCCACCTGCAGGAAACAGCCCAGGTAATGGTCAGTGAAAGTGGTTTTGTGTCTCTTTGGGATGATGGCACCACACCATTTTTACGGTTCACTAGCAGAACACAGGCTTCTGGAGGACACATAGATCTGAAGTATTGAGTTTAGGTATAGGGCTACCTTTAAAGACCACTCTTGCTGCAGCATCTGGATCAGTTGCAGAGGTTTAACTGATACTGGAAGAGCTGCCAAGAGAGCATTACAATAGTTCAGTCTGGATAGAACAAGAGCTTAGACCAGGATTTGTGTAGCTCCGATAGGAAGGGCCTGATCCTCCTAATGATGTATAAGGCAAATCAGCAGGATCACAGCAAGTATGGTTTGGCTGAAACCATAAGCAGTTCTGTCTTGGCAAGGTTGAGTTGAAGGTGAAGGTCAGTCATTCAGCAAGAATTTTCAATCAGGTTGGCTGAGATGCGAGCAGCTACCGTCAGATCATCTCGCTGGAATGAAAGGTAGAGATGTGTGTCATTAAGATAGCAGTGATAGGAAAAGCCATGTTTCTAAATGACAGAGCCTAGTTACAAAAAACAAAAACAATAGATGGGTGGAATCTAACACAATTGTGGTCTTACTGTAGCAAAACCAAACCTTGTGCACACTTTTAGTGCAATCAAATGGAATCAGAAGACTCGGTCATTACGATTTTTTAAAGTTAATTCTTCCCATACCTTGTTTGCCTTGATCATCTGCTTTCCACATGACCTGAAATCACAAAAAAATAAGTTATTTTAAACTCAGTATTACATTTACACATGTCAGATTATGTTCCATTGGGACAATGCAAAACCTCAACTGACTATGAACTGGAAGCTGAGCAGGAAAGGTTAAGAGTATGTTTTGAGCTGCCATGTGATTTTAGCTACATAATAGAAAGTAAAAATGAATATGATTTACTGTGACTTAGCTGCATCATTTACACCTAGGGGTTCATCATGTTATATTCATATTAGTCTTCCTGTTCTAGGCTTTGCTGTATTATTATCAAAACTGAATTCGATTTCTTAACGGTCTTGATAGAGTTAGTCAAACCATTACGAAAAAAAACAAAAACACGGTAGGCCTATTTTTAGTAAAACTGTGGTTAAAATCAAAAACGTGGTTACTACAATTTTACTATAATAAGATCAAGGATGTTTTTTAAGAGAATAGTTTTCAGCTTCCAGACAGTGTTTCAAAATGTCCCGCTGTTTAAGAGATTGATTGACTGACTATCATAAAGAAGATGTTATACACAATTGGGCGGACTTTGATACGCATAACAAGTGTACTAAAGCTTGTTTAAGGTCTTTAGAGATGTGGATTCAATATCTTTCTTAAAAAAAAACTGCAGTGTTTTGCCCTCCAGTTCTCGATGCCAGTTATGACGGAACATTTAAGAATGCTAATGTTAGCTTGGAAACTGTCAACAAACACAAATGTAATATAAAATATCGCTCATATGTAGTATGTATGAGACTCTTACCTCAGCCGGTGATCGGTTGGCATGATGTCCGCTGTGACGAACCAGGCTCACTGAAAAAGGCGCGTTATTTCCGAACGGTCTGACTGACACCCGGACTATAACTCATGTGTTCAGCGCTCTTGCTCACGGCTGCTCCTGACGAATACGATTATAACTTTGAATCACAGTGATCACAATCCACTTCACGACCGTAGACTGAATTCAAATCTCCCGCTTGCCCTTGACACAGATACACACACGAACACACATAAGCAATGTGCAACAACGCAGATTTTGAAAAATATTCATAAAAGACATAAAATGCATAAAAAGACATAAAAGAAACCAAAATACAAGCAATTACCTGTAAATGTAATAGTGGACCTTTAAATTACAACAAAATTCTGTAAAAAAAAAAAAAAATACAGACGTTACATGTAAATTTACTTTTTTTTTTTTTTTTTACAGTGTAGGATGGCTTGAGGCGTAGTTAATCATGGGGTAATTTTCATTTTAAAGTGAACTACTCCTTTAGCTAACATTTTCCATTGGTTTTATTATATTACAGTAGTTTATGATCATATTGCATATTATATTACTTTGCTAAGTCATATCGCTTAGAATAAACTAATTAGGGAAAACACTATGTTTCCTTTATTCCTTTCTGATTTGTTTTGTTTTGTTTCGATATTTTATTCTTTTTTTTTTTTAATTAAAAAAAACTGTCATATTGACCAAACCTGTGAGAACTATCAGTGTTTGAGTAGTTTAACAGCATGTACAGCTCCAGTTATTAGCTGACTCCTGCTTAAGGCCTGTCAACAATCTTACTCAAACTTTAGCACCCTGCCACAGTACCTGTAGACATTAGTCAGCCACATATGGCCGTACACTGCACAGGTAGCTTACCACCTCTGTACAAACTTGCATTGGCGTTTTGCCCTTTCTTCTCACCATAAGTGTGCCAGTTTGTCTCAGATGGTCAGACCATCCAGATGAAAGACCTTGAGACCTGGCAAGTTATTGCGATGGGCAGCCTCCAACTCAAGGCTGTCAATGACCTACAACGCCAGAGAAGGGAACAGCAAGATAAGGACACACGTGGACTCCTCATACCCAGCCTGAGCCAGAACTACGACCATGAGGAGCTGACTAACACCATCCTCTCCTTGGCCCACACCATTGTAAGCCTGAGCCAGGAAGTAAACAGATTGAAGCCACGAGTAACAGAATCTGACCCCCACTCAAAGCTATGTAGACTAGCGAGTGAAGGCACAGGACAGACACAAAGACTCTGGTAGAACGGAGTTACAGGTTAAATTACCAAATTTCAAGATGCTCTGACAGCTGTTAAACATTGAGAGGAGCTGGAAAAAGCAGTCAAAGAGGACCCTGAACAAGAATTTTTTCACACAAAGTCACTGTTGAAAACAGCCTATGTGGAACCAAAAGAAAGAGACACTAGAGCCAAAAGCCAAACTACGAACATTTAGAGCTGGAATCAGAGCTCTGACCCAGCAGCTGGACAAAACTAAAATCAACTTTGACATTGTCCAATTAGAACTGACACACTCTTGCAAAAAAAAAAAAAAACTAACTCCAGCACACCACTCCAGCAGAGCAAATTCCCTCTGCCTTGTACAGAAAAACAAAGGAGGGAACCAGAGCTCTCTAAAAAAAACACAACACACAGAGAGCCCCGGCAACCACAGAGAGAAGGAGGTCCCATAAGACAATCCCTGCAACAGAGCATGGTTTGGCCCCCAGAGACCTCAACATGCTGGCTAGAAAACGTTCACACCAAATCCTACAGGAAGAAATGACATTTGCACCTACCTTCGAGACATTGACTCTAACCTGTTAGTGATTGCCAGTGTAACCACCCGAGGTGCAGAGTTTCTAACTGGATCAACAGCCAGACTCCATTAAAGCTGACTACCATTAGCATGTTTAAACCACCAAGACCTTCAGCGTCCTTACTGCCATGGCCCATCTGACTATCGGCCATCCAGGTTCTCACCATGAACCTCGATGTCCAAAAGGGGGGAACGTAGCATCTGATAGTACAACAATGTTGTGCAATGCCACCCTGAGGATGGGTCTCAGTGTTTGCGGTTTCAAACAGTGCGCGAATACTGAATTGAATTCTCTTGATTTATGACAAACTTATGTGCAGTTTTAATAACTTTTTTTTTTTTTTTTTTAGCTATGGTGTGGATTTTTAAATAACTTTGATTAATTAATTTATTATTTATTTTCAGATTTACATAGGCCAGACATCACTTTTTAGAGAAAATTGCTACAAATGTATTAATTATACTTCTGCACATTACTCTATAAGATCTTGTTGCATTCCAAGTCAGATGTGGGTGTTCATTGCCTGATGTCTGGTACATACTTTCTTCGGAACATACTTTTTTTTATTGCTCGAAGTGGCATTCTATTGCACTTTCAGAAATTCTAACTTTGTGAGTGAAAACGCTGATTTCACGCAGCCGCCATTTTGAAATCGAAAGTGAGGCTCCAGTGGGAAGCACCCCGGAAGTAAAGATAAACAACAATGCCTTGGACAACCAACCTGAAGCTGCTGCCCCAATTTACACTATTGGATGTCAATATCCAATATAGGATATGTATATTCCTGCTTTTTTTACTTTCTGAATTATATATAAAAAACAATTTTATTTATAAATTAATTTCACTGTATATAGTCTAAAGTATGAAAGAAATGTATGTACAGTTTTAGAATAACTAATTTCTACATTAAACACAACAATACGCCATCGCATTCTCCGTGATTAAAGGCGACACTTCCGGTTTTCTTCCCACCGGAGCCTCGCTTTCGATTTCAAAATAACGGCTGCATGAAATCAGTGTATAGAACATAATATTGAGTAATATATCGTCATAATATGGCAACTGGGATTTATTCTTTACTCTTAAAACAGATTTTTAGAACACTTGTTTTGTAATGTTATCATTCTTTGAGTAAAGTGCTGACAACATTCAGTAGTATAATTAGACACGTTGTACTGTACTTTATGTAACATAGAATGAAAACAACAGCCCGATTGATATAAATTACACTGTGGCTATGAATAATTTCACCAAAGCAGAGAATTTTGATCCTTGCACTAAAATAATCTGCAAGCTTGACACAAACTCCTTCAGGATGCATGAAGCCTTGAGGTTTACTATTGTTCGTTATTGAATGACTCAGCAAAGATTAAATATTTATTCTGTTAATTATTATGTTTATTATTTCATCCATCCATCCATCTATTCATTCATTCATTACTCACCTGACACAAAAATACTCTAAAAGCTAGTCACGAGCTAATTCTATGAAATTTGACATACAATCCTATGCACTATCCATGTATAATGGTCTCTCTACAAAAGGCACGTTCTTTCTAGTGTGTTCAAAAACTTTGCTTGTAATCAGTCTTCTCAGATTAGAAAAACTTTCAAGCCACGTGTGTCTTTCTGACATAAACTTGGTAAAGCTTTCAGGATTTTGAATTATTCCGGGGATTTTTTTTTTCAGTCTTATTTTAGTGTCAGCTAATTTAGCTGTGACTTAACTCATCAACATTAATTTCTACATCTCTAGTGCAACCAAACAGAATTGCAACAAGAATAAACACGTCTGCCGTTGACAGGGCAGACAGATAGTCCAACACTAAACTCTGATTAGCTGGTCAGATGTTCAGTCAGACAGAGCAATGATTTGATACCACAGTCTGAAAGATCTGAGTCTACATATTATTCTGGAAAAGGAGATCGTAAAGTAAGTGATAGTTCACTCAGAAAGACAGTGAACAGTGAGTTTAGTCCGGTGGCGGTAACCACAGTATTACCTGATGATGGATTCAAATTCTGCCATTTTCTCACTCTTCATGTCTATCCACAAATGGTATTCTGATATTTGTTTCTGTGGAACACAAAAGGAGAACTTTTTAATCATATATTCTCATTTTTAATTTTCTTTCTCTTATTATTTGCTGGCTGGATGAGGAAGGTGGTTTGTGTGACTGGGATAAGCTTTTCTGTTTATGCTTTGTAAGGGAATGCTTGTTGACTGTCTTTAGTGATACACAAGGTTGATTCTTTCCAGATGTCCTGGTTTCTCTATTTCAAACATTAGCATCCCTTCCTGGAATCACTGAACTCAAGTTAAGTCAAACTTGAATGGTCTAATGACTTTAATGGTTGAAATGGTTAGGTCAGCTTTGTGGCATGCTTTAAACTTGTTTTATACTTTTCCTGGCACCCTTATATAAACAGAGAGTAGGCTATGAATAGTCCCACTTATGGTGTCTCTGTATACTGAGACAGCAACATGCAAGCATTTTAAATTCTCTGGTAGACAAAACATATGATAAAAAAATCCCAGGACTCTGACATTACAAACTCAAATTGATCATGGAAGCTAAAAACAATTGTTTTACAGTGTTTTTAGATGTGCTTAAATTCACAATCCTGTTAACAGGACCAGGATTATAAATATAATTTAATGTTAAATATAAAGACATTGACAATAGTGCTGAAAGGAACATTTATTTTACACAAAATTTAGTACAAATATTTAATTCATATAACATTTTTGAAACCCAAAATATATCTATTTAATCCATTGATAAGGACACACTTTTGTTTATCAGTGTGTTAATAAGATACAGTTCCCTTTCGAGTGGAACTCAACGCTGTATCATTCATTACTCTGAAGAGGGTCACACACCGGACGAGAAGCCCAGCTATACGGCTCAGGACCTTGTTCAAAATCCTTCTGCGCCACTTACATCGTTTTATACTAAATTTACATTATATTTGTCTCAAATCATGGTTAATGTATATACTGACTTCACCGGGTGCTGCAAGATGCATTTAGTTTTACATTCATTTTCAGAAATCAGCTACGTCGATGAAAATTATCGGATTTTCAAGTGAGATTCTCAATTAATTCAGTTTATGTACGTCCTGAGGTAAAGGGTTCAGACTGCGGACTCAGCAACGATTGGATTTAATTGTACAGTACAATCATAACGTAGTACAGGCATTATCTTAATTTCATAATGTCCTTTAACATAATATTACTAGCCATAAACTGAGAAAGTGCGCGTCCGGTGTGCGATACCTCGAGTTTTCCTATATGCACCGACAATGGTCGATGTGTGACCCTCTTGACTCTATGGTAACACTTCTATTTTAGCCAGTGTCTGAAGCATGTGTGGAAACACACCAATTCTATTGGCCGACAGCATGGTGAGGTGACGTAGCATAAGTGTGCACCATTTCTTTGTTTATGGAAAGTATTTTAGTTTGTTAGGAGTTGAAAAAAAAAAGTTTGTCTACTGTTTTAGTTTGCTTAGTTGCTCAGTTTAAGAAATGTCATCTGTTAAAAATTACAAGCTGTTTGTTCTGCCATGCCCTTACAAGGGATGATAAATACGATTCATGTGTCATCTGCTTGGTATCGGAGCATGCTAGATCGACTCTCAAGGGAGCTGATTCGCCTTATTGTGAGCGATTTGAGGAAGCTAGGTTCCCTCTGGTTATTTTTTCACGAACTATGTGAGTCAGGCATCTGCAACCCGTGGTTATTTGACAATTGTGGGGTTTAGAGAGTTGGGTGTGCAGCGATGCCACATGCCGATGTCCAGGGGGATCTCCTCCCACACCTGGATCAGGGCATCAGTAAGCTCCTGGACAGTCTGTGGTGCTATTTGGCGGCTTCGGATTCTCCGATATATAATGTCCTAGAGGTTCTCAATTGGATTTAGGTCTGGGGAACGTGAGGGGCAGTCAATGGCATCAATGCCTTCATCTTAAAACTGCCTACACACTCTAGACACATTATCATGCACCAGGAGTAACCCAGGCCCCACTAGACCAGCATAAGGTCTGACAATGGCTCTGAGGATTTCATCCCGGTACCTAACAGCAGTAAGGGAACCATTGGATAGCACGCAGAGGTCTGTGCGGATCCAAGCCATATCCAGATCTGATGATGGACCTCTGATGATGGACCAGCACCTGGACATGACGACAACGCAGTCCTGAAGAGTCAACTAGTCTCTCCCCTATGGTGGACCTGCGTCTGGACCCATCCCAACGCATCCTGAAATGCCAGCCTCATCAGCCCTGTGAAGGCCTTATCGACATGACAACCATCGGCACTGATCCTCAACAACTCGTCTCCATACCTCTGTGATGACTTCGACTTCCAACAAGATGGAAATGGATAAATACTCAAAATGTTCCGATCCAATCTGACTTGTAATGCTGCCCGAATCATAATCATACACTGATCCTTTCTTGGCCAGAGGAGAACTGGCCCTCTAACTGAGCCTGGTTTCTCCCAAGGTTTTTTTTTATCCATTTTGCCAGCTGATGGAGTTTTGGTTCCTTGCCACTGTTGCCTTGGCTTTTGGCTTGCTTAGTTGGAGACATTTAATATTCAACAATATTATTGATCTGCCCTACTAAAGGTGGACTATGGCACAATTTTCTTCTAGAAACAAACTTTGTTGTATTATTTTTTCATGTTGTCACTGTGAAGCTGCTTTGATACAATCTGTATTGTACAAAGCACTATATAAATAAAGGTGACTTGCGACCCTCCAAGGATATTCCTCCCTAGTCCCGGTCATGCTGGATCATTTTGCATGCAGCATAACGTTCCCCAAGGCATCTTCAGACTCTTTCACGTCACAGTCACATGTGCCCAGTGCCAATTCTGGTGTTCTCTGGCAAATGCCAATCGAACTGCACGGTGCTGAGCTGTGAGACCAGCTCCCACTAGAGGACGTCGGGTCCTCATGCCACCCTCATGAAGTCTGTTTCTGACAGTTTGGTCAGAAACATGCACACCAGTTACCTGCTTGAGGTCATTTTGTAGGCATCTGGCAGTGCTCCTCCTGTTCATCCTTGCACAAAGACGCAGATACCGGTCCTGCTGCTGGATTGTTGCCCTTCTGCGTCCCTGTCCAGCTCTCCTCGTGTAACTGCCTGTCTCCCGTATCTCCTACATGCTCTTGAAACTGTGCTGGGAGACACACCAAACCTCCTTGCAACGGCATGTATGGATGTGCCATCCTGGAGGAGCATGACTGCCTCTGCAACCTGATTGGTTTGCAGGTACTTCCTCATCTTACAAACAGTGACAAGGACCCTAACAAAACACAAAACTAAAGACAAATCTTTCACGAAGAATAAGGAGAGAACAAATGTAAACAATTGTAAACATTTGAACTTTCCCTTTTGGGGGGGTTTTCTTGCTATTGCCTTTCCAGTGCACCTGTTGTCACTTTCATTTGCACCAAAGTGAAACTGATTCACAATCATTTGTGCTTCTTTACTGGACAGATTGATATCCCTGAAGTTTAATTGACTTCGGTGTTATACTGTGTTGATTAATTGCTCCCTTCATTTTTTTCTGAGCATTGTAATTTCTTTGAAATAGGAACAGTTATTGTAGCCATTAAACAAATACAAAATGTATGATATTTCTAAACAAAAAAATATGTAAGAACTGAAAGCAGAATATAGACATTGAATAATCTTCAACATTGAATTCAAATATTGTAACAATTGGCCTAATCGGTAGAGTTACAAGAGTAAAATTGGGGTCAGATTTAACTGTGTGAGGTTGAGAGTGCTTTAAAAAGATGAGACGAACAACAGAAATAGAATCAAATAAATGAAGTGTATTAACAATATTCACAAGGATCTTAAAAAAAAACAATAAAATTAGAAAACTTAGGCTGTGGAGAAAAGTGAAAAACTAGAAAAGCGTAGAGTCCATTTGCAACATTTGCACCCTTAAACAGTCCATAAGAATCCTGGTGTATTGCTAGTCCCAAAGATAATGTGAGTAATGTCCACCGGTGTATAAACAAAGTCCACGCAAGTGATGATCCAAATAGTGCTGGAAAGGAAAGTCCTCAAAGGTAACGAATCAGTTACCTAACGTAACCTCGGTTCTCTCTAAATGAGGGAACGAGTATTGCGTAAATTTAGCTTACGCTACGGGAAAGATTAATCTTCTCGAGATATTGAAGCCAAAAATTATCCTTAATTTTGTATTCATTGTCAACGCAGTGCAGTAGCTAGCAGACCTAGAGCAGGCTGTCTAGCGTGCTCATTGGCTGCCCTCCGGCAACTGCAGCAGCCTACCAGTGAGCCCGATGTGACGTCACGTCTAATAAAGGGTGCTCGCGCCCTCACCGCGTCCTAGCCCGCCAGAATGGGCGTGGCTTAGCGTATATAAGCCGGGCTCAGAGGCTGAATCTCTGGTTTTCATCGACTGAAGCGAAAATAGTGCTCGTGGCGCGAGCACGGCAGGTTACGCAATACTCGTTCCCTCATCTAGAGAGAACCA
Organism: Meda fulgida; assembly: GCA_030578275.1. Classification (NCBI taxonomy): domain Eukaryota; kingdom Metazoa; phylum Chordata; class Actinopteri; order Cypriniformes; family Leuciscidae; genus Meda; species Meda fulgida. The sequence goes on from CM060623.1 coordinate 7,601,119, forward strand.
AGGTTATGTTAGGTAACCGATTCGTTCTCTTATGAGAGGTTCTCTCGTATTGCGTAAGTTTAGCTTACGCTACGGGAACCCTTTGTCAACGGCGTGCGCGCCAGCATCCACTTTGAGAGTCCCACAAGTCCGGGGATCCCAGATAAGCGTGAATAAGCGCATGTATATAAGCACCCACAGGAATACAGAGCGGCGACACCGGTCAATGTATAAGCAAAACCTGATACAGTGCAGCTCAACCAGAAGAGCTAAGTCATAAGAGAGTAGCTTGTGCAGGTTAACACCTGGGCGGAACTGACCTCTCACTTAAACTGACAGCAGTTTCGCCTGCAGGGTGGGAACTTCCAAGTTATAAAACCTGACAAAGGTGGACGGGGAGGCCCAGCCCGCTGCCACACATATGTCATGAATAGAAATTCTGCTGGAACATGCCCACGAGGAGGCCACGCCTCTGGTGGAATGAGCCCTGACGCCCAGAGGGCATTGCAGACCTTTTGCCACATAAGCAGCTGCAATCACATCCATTATCCATCTAGATAGACTCTGTTTCGAAGCGGCGAGACCTTTGGTGCACCCTCCGAACGAAACGAAAAGCTGCTCAGAGCGCCTGAAAGGGGCAGAGGGTTTAATGTACACTCTCAGCGCCCTGACCGGGCAGAGGAGATTAACATCACTCTCACTATCGGATGCTGGCAGAGCCGATAGGGAAATGACCTGTGCTTCGAACGGAGTGCCAATCACTTTAGGAACATAGCCATGTCTAGGTTTGAGGATGACCTTTGAGTCATTCGGGCCAAACTCAAGACACGCAGCGCTGACAAACAGCGCATGTAAGTCCCCCACACGTTTGACTGATGACAGAGCGATCAGAAAAACGGTTTTGAGTGCTAAGTATTTTAGATCCGCAGAGTCTAACGGTTCAAAGGGGTATGCTTTCAGGGCCTCGAGGACCAAAGAAAGATCCCACATAGGAACTAAAGGGGGGCGTGGGGGATTCATCCTCCTGGCTCCTCTAAGGAAGCGGACGACGAGCTCGTTCCTGCCTATTGACTGGCCGTGCGTAGATTCTGAGAACGCTGCAATGGCTGCCACATAGACTTTAAGCGTGGAAGGGGACCTTCTCTTATCCAACAGCTCTTGAAGGAAACTAAGTAACCGCGAAACCCCACACTTTCGTGGGTTCAGCTTTTTGTCAGCGCACGATTTAGAGAACACAGACCTTCTGATAGAAGGAGCTCTAGACTGCGTGATTGTGTTCATTACTGCATCTGGCAGGGCAACGGGTAACCGTTGGTCAACCATACGTGCAGAGACCAATGCTCTGGATGGGGATGCCAGATCGAGCCGTGAGCTTGAGAGAGGAGATCTGTTCTCACCAGAATCGGCCACGGGGCTGTCTGTGACAGCCGCGTCAGCTCCGGGAACCAAGTCTGGTTCTCCCATCGCGGGGCTATGAGGAGCACTGAATGGTGCGTTTCCCTGATTCTCTTGATCACCTGTGGCAACAGAGAGACCGGAGGGAAAGCATATAGTGAGCGGCTGGGCCAGGTTTGGGCCAGTGCGTCCTCGTTCTTAGAAAAGAACTTGGGGCAGTAAGCGTTGTCCTGTGACGCAAAGAGGTCGACTTACACTTTGCCAAAAAGGCGCCATAGCAACTGGACTGTTTGAGGGTGCAGGGACCACTCCCCCGGGGGAACGTTGTCCCTGGACAGTCTGTCTGGGCCGTCGTTCAGGTGTCCTGGCACATGCTCAGATCTCAGCGAGCGCAGATGGTGCTGAGACCAAACGAGGAGGCGTTCTGCCAGATTGCAGAGATTTCTGGATCTGACACCGCCCTGGCGGTTCACGTAGGACACTACAGACATGTTGTCCGAGCAGACTAGAACATGGTGGTCCTGTATGAACGGGAGGAAACGCTTCAGCGCGTTCTCGACCGCTATCATTTCCAGATAGTTTATATGGAGTTTTTCCTGGTCTGACCACAGGCCAAAAACTGGTCTGCTCTCGAAGAGAGCGCCCCAACCCGAGTTGGACGTGTCTGTCGAGATGACCTTTCGGTATGAGACAGTACCCATAACCACTCCCCGCTGGTAGCTCTGAGTCACTCTGATCCGCTCGCACCCGGACTCCCAAGCTCGGTGTGACACATGAGCGGTCAGCCAGCGTTGTAGCGGGCGCATGCGCAGCAAACCCAGCTGAAGTACCGCAGCAGCTGAAGCCATGTAGCCCAGCATCCTCTGGAATGTCTTCAGAGGGGCGGTGCTGCCCTTATGGAAAGACGCAGCCAGTCGCCGAACACGGTGCGCGCGCTGTGTTGATAAGCAGGCCGTCATAGCCACAGAGACCAGATCTATTCCTAAAAAGGAAATTGACTGACTGGGCAGTAATGAGCTCTTGGTCTAGTTGATCGTGAGACCCAGGCTTTCCAGGTGACTGAGGAGCGCAGTTCTGTTGGATGATATATTGAGATGACAGTCTCTGACTGTGCCAGAATCAGCCAATCGTCCAGATAGTTCAAAATTTGCATGCCCTGATTTCTCAAGAGGGCGAGAGCCGCATCCATGCTCTTCATGAATGTACGGGGTGCTAAAGACAGACTGAACGGCAGGACGGTGTACTGATAAACCTGACCGTTAAAGGCGAATCTCAAGAATGGCCTGTGATGGGGTATTATCTGAATCTGAAAATAAGCATCTTTCAGATCGAGAGATATAAACCAGTCCCTCGGGCGAACGTGCGCGAGGAGTTGTCTGGTTGTAAGCATTTTGAACGGTCTTTTCATGAGAGAGTTGTTCAAATACCTCAGATCTAGTATGGGTCTGAGAGCCCCATCCTTCTTGGGCACGAGAAAATAACGGCTGTAAAAGCCTGACTCGCTCAGAGAAGGCGGCACCAGCTCTATGGCCCCTTTGCACAGCAGTTATTTCTGAGCGAAGTAGATGTGCTACTTCCGCATTCACTGTCGTTGCGGCAGATAGTAGATGTGAGCACGGACGCGTGGGCACATCTCCTACAGTATACGGATACGTCGCCGGATAGCATAGCTGGCACGGCAGGCTGAAGGTGGCGAAGACGGCCGGCTTCCTCAGACACTGTCCTAAACTGGCTTGACGCTGTTTCGACGGTGGCGGTGGCTTCTCAAGATCCAGCGATGCGGAGAGCTTCGCTGAAGAGATGAAAAATCAGAGATTCAGCCTCCGAGCCATGCTTATATATGCTAAGCCATGCTCATTCTGGCAGGCTAGGACGCGGTGAGGGCGCGAGCGCCCTTGATTGGACGTGGCGTCATGTCGGGCTCACTGGTAGGCTGCTGCAGTTGCCGCAGGGCAGCCAATGAGCATGCTAGACAGCCTGCTCTAGGTCTGCTAGCTGCTGCACTACGTTAACAATGAATACAAAATTAAGGATAATTTTTGGCTTCAATATCTCGAGAAGATGAATCTTTCCCGTAGCGTAAGCTAAACTTACGCAATACGAGAGAACCTCTCGTAAGAGAACTCCACCATCCAGTTTGTTGGTGATCACCCTTTGGTCGTAGTGTGAGCAACGATCTCCATATTTCCTGTCTCCTGTCATGTGATTGCTCACATGACAGGCAGACCCATAATCCTTTAAAGACATACACGCATAAAACAGATAAATAAATAAATAAATAAATAAATGGAATAAAATGGACTAAAAAGACTAAGACAACATGTAAACCTGTTAAAACTCTAATATACATAAAATCATCATAATATATTGAGTGGTTAAAACATGTGTCATGTGTGACAGTGTCACAATATTTTCTTGTAGATTAAATATGTCTGGAATTCTATAGGTCTACTGTTCGTTTGTCCTAAATGACCAGATGAATTGAATGGAAAGACAGTAAAGGAATGACGGAACAAAATAATATATCTGCCCTCAGGCTCCGTTTCCATGGAAATAAAGATTAGACATATACATCAAAGAGAGCAGGAAATGGACCTAACAATTTCAACCATTCTCTCTTGCTCAGCTTTGCTTTAAATGGCAAATTACCATGAAGGCTTTTGAAATGTGCAATATCCACGTTTCTACACTGTAGCTAGCAAATCAGGGTTCCAAGTTCTTATTAAGCCATATTGCTCCTACCACAGGGCTCCATTAAATGCGTAATGGTACATTTAAGCTTTTTTCCCCCCATAATCATTAAGGGAATGTGGTGTATAAGGCATAATGAGGTATGTCTATTCTTGGGCTATGTTTAACAGAGAGGACAAGTGAAATGAAAAAATTAAAGCGAGCAAGTTATTTTTGAAATATTTAAGAAAAAAATCTTTAAGGATAAGATCAGAGTCGTCAGATAGAAAGCCGGAGGGGGAAGCAAGTGACGCATTTGTAACCCCCAACCACATACATAAAGAAACAACCTTCTGCAAATTCATACAGCTTTATTAATTCTCCCATTCTCCATGCCGACTAGAATCTTTTCATCTGTATTCTGTGTTAGCTATGAGCTTTACATAAAGTTACAATTAAAGTGTATGTGCTGCACAGTGCATTATGCCAGTGGTTGCCAGAACTCATTCTGATATGATCAGAACTGATCTGTTTCAGACAGCAGGGAAAATAATACTAAATGTAAATAATAAAATTCAACAAAAATGTTTTGGTGTATACAGGTGCAAATTATCTGTCATTTGGATAGCTTGAATGACATACCATCATCCTCAAAAACCATGATCAAAACTATACAAGTTAAAGGAAAATATGTCCCAGTCTACATTAATAGAGGTGGACCGATAAATCAGGAAATATTGGGCCTGTGCAGACCATGTAATATTAACCAATTTACAGGCGTTGAAAGGTTGAAATTGAGAAGAAATATTATGCACCATTTATACATCCAACTTTGGTTAAAATGCGACATAAAGCAGTTTGTACCAAGGAATTGTGTAATGTCTATGCCACTAGTGTCACGGTGTGGGTTTTGGATTTTGTTCCTTGTTGTTGTCTGTCATGTGTTTCCCTATCTTTTCATGTTCAGCTGTTCCCCGTTAGGTTTATTAGTCTTCCCAGGTGTCTCTTATTTACCACGCCCCCTTGTTATCTTGTTTAGCTTGTTTGTCTGTGTATTTAAACCCCTGTGTTTCAGTTGTTTGCTGTCGGTTGTTGTTTAATGTTGCTTGTAGTCCGTGTTCTTAGTACCTTGTTCTTAGTTTCTTTGTTTACCCTGCATTACCTGTTCGTTGGATTATTAAAGTGCTTGCATTTGGATTCACTCTCTGCTTCATTCCTGCTTACATCGTAACAGAACAACCGACTGCCAATGAATCCAGCAGCACGGATCTCGCCTGATCTTCCCAGTATGGACCGGGAGATCGCTGGGAAAACCACGGCCTTAGCCCTGAACAGCCCGGATTTGTTTCAGTTTACCTGGGGTTTTGCTGCACTTGCTGCCTCATGCACCCTAGGGAATGAGGCTATAAAATTGTGTTACCGGCTGGGGGCTAAGGCGGTCAACCTTAGGGAGCTCCCCGATCTCTCCGGCCTGGATTGGAGAGAGGCACTCTCCAGTTGTCTGGAGAGCTTCAGCCCGGGGTACGCCAAGCCTTCAACACTGGTCCCAGTTCCGGTGGTTCCAAGTCCGGTGGCCCGGAGGAGGAGGAGAAAGGCCACGTCTGCACAGCCGGAGACTGTCCACGTCACGTCTGCACAGCCGGAGACTGTCCACGTCACGTCTGCACAGCCGGAGACTGTCCACGTCACGTCTGCACAGCCGGAGACTGTCCACGTCACTTCTGCCGAGCCGGAGACGCTATGTCACGGTGTTGGTTTTGGATTTTGTACCTTGTTGTTGTCTGTCATGTGTTTCCCTGTCTTTTCATGTTCAGCTGTTCCCCGGTTTATTAGTCTCCCCAGGTGTCTCTTATTTACCACGCCCCCTTGTTACCTTGTTTAGCTTGTTTGTCTGTGTATTTAAACCCCTGTGTTTCAGTTGTTTGCTGTCGGTTGTTTAATGTTGCTTGTAGTCCGTGTTCTGAGTACCTTGTTCTTAATTTCTTTGTTTACCCGGGATTACCTGTTCGTTGGATTATTAAAGTGCTTGCATTTGGATTCACTCTCTGCTTCATTCCTGCCTACATCGTAACAACTAGCAGCACCAAATATATTTGCAAAAATCATTACTATTTTCAAACAGGTTTCCCAAACACTCTTATCATCCACAGATAATACCTATAATGCTCAAAAAACATTTTATACCAAGGTTCATGCAGCACAACTGATATAGAACACGCATAGAGTACTGATCAAATGTATAATTGTATACTGTAAATAAAATACACTGAGTCGCTTTTCATAAAAAGCATCGACCAAATAAATTGGGGCGGCAGTGGCTCAGTGGTTCATGTAGGTTGTCTACAAACCGGAAGGTTGGTGGTTCAATCTCCATTTGACCAAGTGTCGAGGTGTCCATGAGCAAGACACCTAACCCCAGCTGCTCCCGACGAGCTGGATGGCGCCTTGCATGGCTGACACTACCGTCGGTGTGTGAATGGGTGAATGTGAGGCAATATGTAAAGCACTTTGGTGGCCATTGGGCGTGTGAAAGCGCTATATAAATGCAGTCCATTTACCATAAATGAAAATGTACATATACAGGTAGGGTTGTCAACATTACCGACTTCAGTACCATGTCGGTACTGAAATAATAAAAATGTGACAAATTTGTTTAAGAATCCGTTCAACAGCGCTCAAAATGCTAGAGGGAAATGCTGGTATTGTCACATTTTTAAAATTACAGTACCGACTTGACAACAATATCTCCAGGTAATGATAACGAAAAATCTACAGCTATCGCAAACATTTCAAAAGATCTCTCAAATACTTGTGACCAGAATTATTTTACTGTGTTGTCTTTTCAGAAATGGAAAGTCTTCTGCTACCCTAGTATTTTATGATACCAAAGAGGGGTTTTCCATTATTTGGACAAACTGGTTAACAGCTTACGCCACTGGTTAATTTATTCTGTGACACATCAGACCACTAAAATAAAACCAAATAGCAATGTTTTGATAGTGCTTAAGTGTTTGCCCTCTTCAAGATGTCAACTTACAAATGGCATTTTTTTGTAGTTGACTCCACATTGAACACAATTACACCCACTGATTTCCAAGACCCCACTGTTTATGTACTCCTTAATTTATTATAAGAAGAAAATTGTTACATCGAATCAATAAACTAAATTTTTATACAATTATTATATAGTTATTAGATTAGTGTATACATGTACTTTAGTATAGTACATATACTTTCCTGCATGCTGTAACACTTAGTCTACTGATGTTGAAATCTTCAAGGGAATACTGTGTCATTCTGTAGACACATACAGTAAGTACTTCTGTCTTAGAATGAATATGGTATCATATAATGATGAATAGATTTGAAACCTGACATTATGTGTCCCCTGCAGGCTGTGTCATTACTGTTTCCGGGAGAATGACCTTCACCAGTAATAAGTCAATGGAGATTGAGGTTTTTGTTGATGCTGACTATCTGGTGGAGGCTGAGGAGGGAAAATATAGGGCTGTCACAGCCTTTTTCACCTATATCTCATTGGACAAAGACAATAAGCCCCTTCCTGTGCCACCACTGAAGGTGAGTAATTCAGAGCTCATGTACAATAAATGTAGTTAATAGTGAGAATTGGACCCTAATCTAAAGTGTGATTGACATTATTAATCCAAATTTATATTTAAAATGTCTTTTGAGCAAGAAAAAGATTGCTGCAGATGGAAATTGAAGGTTAAGTTGATCGCAGTGCAGTGTGAAATATAGCACAGTGTTCTCCACTGTACGCCAGTGCACATTTTGCCAAATATAGTAGTTGATCATATGTATTTATATGATCATAGTAGTTTTCTAATGTAAATTAAAAAATCATATACTGGTAATATACAACAATCCCAAGGTCTCTGGAAAGAGGTTTGGTTAAGTGATATTTATGTTCCACATGGTTGAGTGAGCAGTCCGATGGTGGTGACATCTTCCACTGGTTGTGCTGTGTAACAATGCAGTTGGAAATGGAGCCAGAATACATTTACACAGCCTTGAACATGAAGCTCTGTGGGATGCTGATCTCCTGGAGCATCAAAAGGCTGCTAAAATCTTCTGGAACACACAGATGAGGCCATGAAGTAGGTGCAGATGAAGGAACCTTGAAGGGAAGGTTTGCTCTCTTGAGCTTAACCTTTTTGCAAATATCTGTTTGTCTTCTGCCTCTCTGGACCTTACACTCAAAACTTGGTAAATCCGAATTTGTCTCTCTGACATGGAGGCTTGGAACAAGCTGCATCTGTTATTCTCTTGCTGGACAAAGATTCTGAACATAGTGTTTGTTAATGTCTCTTTCCTAACGGACTGGAGGCTGAGAATGTGGTTGTATCTGTTTCTGCCTCACAAGCTGTAGACCAAGATTATGGAATCTGTTGTTGCCCTCTGGACAAACGTAGTCTCAGAACGGTTTATCTGTTATGTCTCACCTTTGCAGACACGAGACTCAGAACTTGAATCTGTTGCTGCCTTCCCTGTAAAGAGCCGAAGACTCAAAACAGTTCGGCGTTTCTGTTATGTCTCGTTTCCACTGAGCGGTACGGTACAGTACAGAACAGTACAGGACGGGTCGGGTCGGTAAACCATGATCCGGCTTGCGTTTCCACCGCCAACAGTACCCTTACTTTGGTGTTTGCCGGAAAGAAGCGATCGACGTCATTTTCGCACGAAGAAAGCGACATATAAACAACAATGGATGACATACAGCAGATCTTGTTCTTGCTTCTCGGCATGTTTGTCACAAGAAACAAGCGCTGACATTAGGCGTTTCTCAATACCAAGTAGACTAATCAAAGTCCGACTCAGCCAGAATGACTCCCGAGGACGCGAGTCCAGTAATTCTGCTAATGGAACAGCACGTTCTTGAAAGCGCCACTCAGCTCGCTCTGCTACTCAGGTTATCTCTGTATGTAGGCTACATTTTAGGCAACAATAAAACGAAATATGTTTTAAACACCACTCTGCTTCTTTTCGATTTCATTTAAATACATTTAAAAAATTATAAGCACACAAATGTGGTTCAGGCAACGCATAGCCTATAGATTATATTCACTTCATATATGTAGCCTACGGTATATATTTATAACAAAACTAAATATAAAACACAACCCTGCCTCTTTTCGTTTAAATTTAAAAATATTAAACATATTCCAGGCAATATGGAATGTTGCAATAAACAACATAACAGATGATCTTGTAATAAAATAAATAATGACAAAACGATCTCTTTTTGTTGAATTTCAGTTTTATCAATAATAGCCATTATAAAAGTATAAGTAAAAGGTACAAAAAGCTATACAGTAAAGCTTTAATAACATAAAGCAAACAATTCAGTCAAATATACAAATTCAGCGCTCAAAAATATATGAAACTTCACTTAGCCTTCTGCCAAAACTATTGGCCAGGGAGCGAATTATAGATTCACGAGACCAAAGATTGCCTGTTAAGTCTAGGCTACAAGACGAATTATATCTCATGTTTAACCACTACAGAGACGTCAGAGTCAGCGGCAAATATCAGAATGACTAGCCAAGGAAAGGCTGTTCAAGGCGGGGTGCACGAGCGCCGAGCTTCCGGTGATTGCTTGGAATGGATCTCAGTCAAATTATCATAAATCTATAAATAAATCACAGATTTGAGCTTTAAAAAAACTACATTCTCAGCTGAAAAACTCTTAAAACTACATTTTGTGACACAATAACAGAGGTATTATTTCAACTGTATATTAAAAATGGCGCTTCTAATGCCCTTGTAGCACGCGCAAGTGACAATCCTCTGTCAACCAATCACCGTTCTGCAGTGAGTCTAGCTCCACCTTTTAGTACCGTACCACTGTGCTAGGTACCCCAACGGAAGGGTACCCAAAAAGTGGTACGGTACGGTTCGGCTTTTTGGTACCATTAATAGCTTTTGACAGTGGAAACCAAATAATTGCGTACCGTACCAAACTGTACCATACCGTACCGCTCAGTTGAAACGAGCCATTAATGTCTCTCCCCTTAGAGGACTGAGACCCAGAACATTGGAGGAGGAGGAGATTGCAATTTGGCGCTTCTCCATTCCAGTGCTGTGGTTGGCTGCTGGCATCAAAGGGGGCACACACAGTTTAGCCCACCCTTTTCCCCCCTGTGGAACTCATTTGCATTAAGCACACAGTTAGAAGTCTTTAAAGTTTTATCAATTCATTTATCACTTTCCAAACCACCAGAATACCTTTGGCAATAATATAAACAAATAGAGTCCAAACTGGATGGAAAAAGATTGAACTGTCTTGCATTCATTCATTTATTATACATTAACAGCTGAATTTGTGTAAGATGTACCAGATGAAATAGCTGTCACTGAGAATACTTTTTTCTATGAATAAGTATGAAATGGATGTGTGTAGTTTGCATCAGTTGTAAGGTTTCCAAACAGAGTTATGAATATATTTGGATGGATTATTGTGACCTCTCTTTGCTTCACCCACTACTGCTGCATCCGGAGGTCCTGGGGAATTTTTATGGCAGTCACGGACCAAGACCTTAGGAATTAGTCTCTAGATGGTTGCATGAAACTGCATGTTGACCAATGAAAAGTCCTGTCCTTCTCGGGCTTGATAGAAGTCGTCTTCTTGCCGTTTAAGAGGTGTCTGGCTGTTGTCCTAGCAGCTTTATCTGATGGCGTTGGACAGTTTGTTTGTGTTAGTCCACCAAGATCCAATCAAAATGTAGCAAACTTTTGTTCACTGTTATGGACAGAGATGGGACCGGCCATAAACTGAGCCCTGGAATGTGCTGTTCACCACAATATTAATTTAAATGTTATTTATTTAAATGTTGCTTGCAAAACAAATGTTTTGCCAGAATACTAAAATATTTTAAATGGCGAAAAGATGTATTTTGGAGCCAGGTGATGAGTTTCAATATCTGCCAGCAGGAGACAATGGGGCTTCGTGTGAAATATGTTGGTGGACTTCAGGGGTAAAATAAAATGTATAACCATTTAAAACAAACCAGTTATGGCCATATATTTCAGTTTTCTCATGGAGATTTCAGGTCAGCTCTTCTTTACCAAATCACTGTGTACTCTCTCTGATGTTTCTGTATCTCGCCAGTTAAGCAGCGAATCTGTCTCGCTAGATTAAAGGTACAGTGTGTAATATTTCTGTGGATCTATTAACAGAAATGCAATGTAAGATCCATAATTATGTGTTTAGTGGTGTATAAAGACCTTACTTAATGAACCGTTAAGTTTGTATTACCTTAGAATGAGTCATTTATATCTACATAGGCGCGGGAATCCCCTTCTATGAAGGTTGCCATATTGTGACGTCATGTTTCTACCGTAGCCGACAGCGAACACACTGCGCTACAGAGCGCGTTTCGTCACTACCTTGAAAGAGAAGCCGCAGAAAGCTAGAAGCCAGATGGACACCATGAGTAGAGACTTTCCCTTGTCAGTGGTGTAAAATATGTAGTTGGATTGTTTCATGTAACTTAGTTCTTCTCCCTCGCTGTGTTATGGCTTTGCTATGTGGGGATAAATGTGCTGGTTACGTTCGTGAGACAGCGGATTAGTACTCTTTTCATTGACCAAAAAACAGTATGTTACAGGAATCACCAACCCGTCGATCGCGACAAGTCGATCTTGGAAGCATTTTAAGTCGTTCGCGAAGAGTTTTCAAAATCAGAGAAAAAAAGCCTATTGTATGTAGTAAATGGTGTCTAGGGGATGTGGAGGCGCGCGCGCTGTTACAATCATGTCATTTTTGCCGCGCCACCTTTGGGCTCATGCGGACAGGTCGAGTTTAAATAAGGCTTTATGCTTTAACCAGCTCAGCCACAGTAACAGCTCATATTAGCCAGCTAAACTTTTAGTACCCTGTTAGAAAAAATATAGTTGCATAGTTTCATGTAGTTCTTCTCCCTCGCTGTATTATGGGTTTGCTATGTGGGGAGAAATGTGCTGGTTACGTTTGTGAGACAATCAGCTGATTACTATTATTATATTATATATTAAGACCCTTGATCCTCACCTAACTTTGGCTTTGTAAACTTTATCCATGATGTGGTTTATAATGGACCGTGGTACAGAAACAGTGACAATGTTACACACTCTTGGCTTACTCTGGCTATTCTCTGCTGTCTCAGTCGACGATATGTTTGTCCCGTTTTAGCCACCGTAGCTTCTTCGAAAGGGAGGGGTGAGCAGTGGGCGGAGCCCTTAGTGCAACTCACAACCGAACCGCTAGATGTTGCTAAAAATCACACACTGCACCTTTAAAAGACATTTGCTGGCAGCATTCTAAATAACATTTTAAGCCTATTTTGGACAAACGTTTTCCCTAACAACTACATGCCGTATTTGGCTATGTTAAGGAGTCATAATAAAATGCTGGACTTCAAAGATAATTACAAGTTATTTGAATGCATGTATTCTGATAAATTATGCCAAAGATTTATGTTGATGCTGTCCAAACCTCCACTTTGCCTAGGTCATTTCCAATTGTTTTGAGGTTACTAAATCTCAAACCTCCTTCAGGGAAATTCTATGGGAGTTTTTTTCCCTCTTATTTTATTATTCGTCTGGTGAAGATTTTAAGTCTGATCACAGTGCACCTGCACTTTCCAAAAAGACTGTGCTGAAGTTTAGGGTTAAGCCAAATAAGCAATAAGGAATTTTCCTCATGCATTACATGGTGTGTAATTTGATTGACACAAAAATCAGTCATTACCTAATAAATATTTTGGGTCATGTAATTAACTGCAATTGATATGCAAAATTGTGTGCCCTCTTGAGCACATGGCTCATACAACAAATAAGGCATTTACATAAGATTGGCCTGAGACAGATATTCATTCTTGAACAGAAGGCCAATCAATCATCATTTTGGCTGCAAGTAGGCATGCCAAGACGCCCCCGATATGGTAGTGACAGATGGTAAGCTCCATAGGTGTTGGCATTCTCAGGTCCCTACAGAAAACTCATAATAGCCACACTGTGCACCATCAATACACAACTCTCAACACATGCTCTGTTGCTTGTGCAAAATGAGCTCAGAACCAGCTCTGTGATTCTATAATTTGGGGTTCATTTGATGTCTATTACCAAAAAATATCATCAGTTCATCTTTTCTTTTTCATTTTTTTTCTTCATTAATTTGCTTTAAATAATCATTCAAAATGTTTGAAAATGATTCCAAATGTAGAATTTTAATAAAGCCCATAAAACGTAAATATCTGCATTATGTTTATTAATTTCTAAATTACAATGGATCAAGTTTTTTTTACTAAACTTCACTTAATAATAGCTACACTTAATAATACTTAAAATATCAATATCAATATTCCCATTTATCTCAAGATAAATAATAGATATTAGCACACAGTAGCAGTACAGTAATATACAGTAAATTACTAGGTCTTGTGTTCTACACAATTTGAATAAAATAAAATCAGTTTAATAAGAAAGGTTAAAATTTTAGATCAAACTATGCTATGTAAATTATTCAAAAAGCCATGGTTGACCATACAATGCCGAATGCTGAAATTATATGCCAAAATAAATTCGTTAACACTATAAAATAAGGTCTCATATGTTAGTTATTGCATTAACTAACATGAACTAACAAGTAATACATTTGTTACAGTGTTTATTCGTCTTTGTTAATGTTAGTTAATAAAAAATAATGCCATTTCTTGTTTTTTCATGTTAGTTTGCAGTGCATTAACTAATGTTTAGAAATACGTACAACTTTTGATTTTGATAATGTATTAGTAAGCGTTGAAATTAACTTAGATTAATAAATGATGTAGAAGTATTGTTCATTCTAAGTTCATGTTAACTAAAGTAGTTAACTAATGAAACCTTATTGTGGTGTTACCATAAATTAAAATTTCAATGTTACCCATTAAGTGCCAGCTGAACACTGTTGGTCATAGTCACAGATCACACAAACTTTTACAAAATATTACTTAAATTTATAACTTACCTGTAAAATGTATAACTTACCTTTCATGTTTAAAGAATAACTACAATAAAGATTGTTTCTATATTTAGGGATACATCTGGCATCAACTTAAAAAATTATTTATTCTTCACATTAAATAAAATTCTTCACAAAACAATTAGTGCTCTTAAGTATGTAATGTGTTTGGTCAGCTATGTTACTTGTGTGAATGTTATGGTCAACTGTGTTTCCACATTTTGTAATATTATATAGAATTCCAAACGCTTCGGTAACACTTTATAATAAGTGTACAGTAATAAAGTCCTTACAAATCATTTGCAAACTATTAGTTTATAAATGTTAGTCTCTACATTAATATATCAATAGGCCAAATACAAATAGTGATTGTTATATGCAGAGAGTTAGATAATGTTTTTTTTATGCTTTAACAACTTATTAACCATAAATAGTTATCATTTTAGATTAGGTTTCTATTCCATAAATAGAAACGCAAATGAAAACTGCATGAGCATCAATCATAGTGTGGCTCCTCGCTCTTGTGTTTCAGAATATAAATAGTATATTGACAGACTATTTCTGCTATTTCAGACTTCAGGTGTTTTTTTCTTCCTTCTGTGAGAGATATTTCATGACTATTTTTAGGATTCCAGTTTTAGCTCTTGGTGGAGGGGAGTTATGGGCTGGGGGGAGGGGTGAACAGCACTGGGAATGAAAGCACAGAAAAGTGAGGGAACATGGGATGGGTGGGACTATACAATGATCACCCAGACATTCAGAGGTTTGCCCTTTTAGAGCCAGCATTAGGACAGGGTCCTTTCAGGAAACATTGCAGGGAGAGACAAAGTTCTTTTAAGAACAGCATGTACAGTACATATTTTTTTGTATTTTTTTTTTTCAGTAACAATATCTAAATAATCTTAAAAATAAGGTGAATTTACATGAGAAGCAAAATATGTAAAATAATAAGACATGTTTTAAGAAAAATATATCATGAAATTAGCATGTACCTCACTAAAGTTTGTTAAATCTGTGTAAGAGAAAAATAATTATATAGATATTTTCTCATAAGACAAGTCTTAGTAGCCCATATTACACAATTTTGCATCTATGTAAATGCATCTTCTTTTAAGTGTGTTTACATTTTTTTTTATTTTGCTCAAAAACATGACAAAAATACTGATTGCAAAAATGATTTTTGCAGTGTATAGACACAATGCTTTTGACAAACACTCAGCTGGTCCATGCCACACAAAACAAGTTGAGTTACCCTAGCAACCACTGGGTTTGCAGGATAGCTGTTTATTTTTAGAAACAGCTTGTGATATGTGTGCAATAAGAGGTTAAAAGTGTGATATCACACATCAAACATGAATACAAACAGAAATGCAAGATGACTTATTGCATTAAACTATATAGTAGATTAAACGAGTAAATATCTGATCTATCTCACATCTTTTCTTAATAATTAGGGTGAAAATGTACTGATAACATTTCCTGAAATACACAGTATGCAAAGCTTATGTAGACAATTTGTGTGGCAATAGTCAAGTCACCTTTATTTATATAGTGCTTTTTACAATGCAGATTGTTTCAAAGCAGCTTTACAGAGATAACAGGAAAATAATGTTCTAATAATATTGTTAAATATAAAATTAAATATCCCCAACTATGCAAGCCAAAAGCCAATGGCGACAAAGGTGAAGAAAGGCGAAAAAGGCGACAGTGGCAAGGAACCAAAACTCCATCAGGTGACAGAATGGAGAAAAAAACCTTGGGAGAACCCAGGCTCATTCGGGGGGCCAGTTTTCCTCTGGCCAACGAACGGAACAGTGTATAATGAGGCCTTCACAGGGGAGAGTCTTGACACAAGCTCTGCTGACACTTCAGGGATGCGTTGTGGTCGTGTCTAGGCGCAGGTCCACCATCTGATCTGGATACAGCCCGGATCCAGCTGATTACAGTAAACATCGGAATAAACAGAAAGACTAAAATTAGAGTAGATACCATTCTTTTTATCATGTAGCGAGTACATCAGGTGCTATAGAAATTGTTCCCGGTTCCGGCTGACCTAATTTATTCAACCTATATCATTTAACTGATTTGAATAATAGGAATGTATAGTGTTCTATGTGTATGCCAGGTTGAAGAGATGTGTTTTTAATCTAGATTTAAACTGACAGAGTGTGTCTGCTTTCCGGACAATGTTAGGAAGACTGTTCCAAAGTTTAGGTGCTAAATAGGAAAAGGATCTACCGCCAGCAGTCGATTTTGATATTCTAGGTATTATCAACTGGCTGGAATTTTGAGATCACAATAGTCGTGAAGGACTATAATGCGTTAAGAGCTCGCTCAAGTACTGGGGAGCTAAACTATTTAGTGCTTTGTAAGTAATCAGCAATATTTTAAAATGTATATGATGTTTAATAGGCAGCCAATGCAGTGTTGGCAGAATGGGGCTAATGTGGTCATATATCCTGGTTCTAGTAAGAACTCTTGTTGCTGTGTTTTTGTTATGCGTGCAGGGCAACCACCCATTAGAGCATTACAATAATCTAGCCTTGATGTAATGAACGCATGAACTCATTTTTCTGCACTTGTCATTGAGAGCATATGACGTCATTTAGATATATTCGGTAAAGGGTCTAACATACATTTTGTCGGTTTAGAATAAATGGACCAATCTAAAGGAGCCAATAAAATGGATTTTTGGTTAGATAAACTCAAAGCACTTGAATTGAATTTAGATTGAGTTTGCAATAAGTACCAAAGAAATAGCTGGAGCATTCTGACACATGCATGTGGTTCAAAACCTTTATGACATTCTTTCTTCTGTGGAACACAAAGGGAGATGTTTAAACATGTTTACAATGTCTATTTTCATACTAATGAGTATATCATGTCTGGGACATCAAGCTCCCATAATGTGTGAACAGTGAATGTAGTAATATTGTGCATTAAATTACAAAACTTTAAATTTAAAGTCTTTAAAGGTTTTTTTTCTCGATTCTGCCACCTGATGGAGTTTTGGTTCCTTGCCACTGTCACCTTTTTTCCATCTTTGTTGCCATTGGCTTGGCTTGGTTAGTTGGGGACATTTAAATTTAACATTTAATTTAATATTCAACAATAATATTGATTTGCCTGTATTGACCCTATTATACAAGAACTGAACTGAGCTGGACGATGACATCACGGAGCGGCTATATATAATAATAATAATAATAATAATAATAATAATAATAATAATACATTACATTTATTTAGCACTTTTCTCTGCACTCATAGAAGGGGGGAATCTCCTTAACCACCACCAATGTGCAGCATCCACCTGGATGATGCGACGGCAGCCATATTGCGCCAGAACACTCACCACACACCAGCTTACTGGAGGAGAGGAGACGGTGATGAAGCCAATTAGTATATATATATATATATATATATATATGGGTATGATTAGGAGGCCATGATGGACAGAGGCCACTGCGGCAAATTTGGCCAGGATCGGCATCCTGGCCGATCCTGGCCACACCCCGATCCTAGGTTACACCCCTACTCTTTCGAAAGACATTCTGGGATTTTTTGTGACCTCAGAGAGTCAGGACCTCGGTTTAACGTCTCATTTGGCAGTATAGTCTCCCGGTCACTACATTGGGGCGTTAGGACCCACACAGACCACAGGGCGAACTCGCCTCACTAACACCTCTTCCAGCAGAAACCTGGTTTTCTCATGAGGTCTCCCATCCAGGTGCTAATCAGGCTCAGCCCTGCTTAGCTTCAGTGGGCAACCAGTCTTGGGCTACAGGGTGATATGGCTGCTGGCCATACATATTAATAACTTATTTTAAAAAACAAAAATGAAACATCACTGAACTAACTTAAGCTATACTGTGACGCTATTTTCTTCTGGAAACAAACTTTTTTGCATTATTATCCTGTTATCTCTGTAAAGCTGCTTTGAAACAATCTGTATCGTAAAAAGGGTTATATAAATAAATGTGACTTGACGTTAAATTATAGCCTTGAACAGATAGAAATTGAATTTATTTTCTAAAAACCTCCCCCTCCACCAGAGCTCTTATATATTGTAACAATCATGTCATGTTTTTTTACTGTCTCTGTTGCCTCAGTTCTCTTGCATTGTTTGTTGCTAATTTAGTTACATACATGTTCCATGTTTCATTGATTACCTCCCCTGTGTATATAAACCTTTTGTTCTCTCAGTTCTTTGTTCGGCCTCGTCCACGTTTAATGTGTAGTTGTTTGGTGATTCTCCATTTCATTGAAGTCATTTCATTTGTATCCTATTCATTCTACGTATGTGTAGTGAGATCTCAGTGGCAGTTAAATTAATTCGTAGAGTTCGCGAATAGTTCGTGACATAAACGCCGTGCCCTGATCAGTGAGAATCTCCTTGGGGATTCCCATCCGGGAGATTAACGAAAAGAGCGCGCTCGCAACACTTTTGGCAGAAATGTTACGAAGCGGGACTGCTTCAGGATACCGCGTTGCGTAATCCACCAGGACTAACGCAAAGCGGTGCCCCCGTGCTGACTGTTCTAATGGCCCGATGAGGTCCATACCAATTCGTTCGAAGGGGACCTGCACTAGCGGAAGGGGGCACAATGGTGCTTTTGGATTGGCCGGTGGATTCACCAACTGACATTCACGACAAGACGCGCACCACTTGCGCACATTCTCGTGAATGCCCGGCCAGAAGAACCGGGCCATGAGACGGTTTAGTGTCGCCGCCTGACCTAAATGTCCGGCCATTGGATTACAGTGAGCCGCCTGAAAAAGCATTTTCCGGCGGCTCTTAGGAACTAACAACTGTGTTGTATCTTTTGTCCGGGTGTCTTGGGTCACCCGGTACAACTTATCTTTTAAAATAGCAAAATAGGGATAAGAGAGCGGTTGGCCTGGGTGGAGAACCTGGCCGTCGATAGAACGGACCTGATTAAATGCGTGTTTTAAAGTCTCATCCTGGGACTGCTCCAGGGGAAAATCATCGCGCTCTGTGAGGATAGTTCTCTCCAGAGTCCTCCGTTCCCCTGCAGCAGATGCCAGAGGTCCCGGCTCAGCATCTCCCACTTGAACAATCGCCGTCTTTCCCTTGCTTTTCTTCCCCCAAGAGGCACCCGTCAATAACGACCCCAATAACTCACTAAAAGCAGGCCAATTCGTCCCCAGAATAAGCGGATGCCGGAGGTGCGGGTTAACTGCTACCTCTACACTATGCTTTTGCCCCCTAAATTGAATTACCACAGGCATTATCGGATAACTTACCACCACCCCGTGCACACACCGCACCTTAACCATGCGGCTGTTATCCAATGCCCCCGGTTGCATCAGACTTTGATGAATGGAGGTTTGGTTGCAGCCTGAATCCACCAAAGCCTGTTAAGTACCCCCCTTGATACTCACTGGTATCTGGTACAGGCCAGTTTGATCGGGGGCAGCCGGTGGCGTGTCGGGAACCCGGATCAGTGTCCCCACCTCCATCACTGGACACCGGTCGATAAAGTGTCCTGGGTTCCCGCAGCGCCAACAAGCCGTCCCAGACCTCCCCGCCGCCCCAGTGGCAGGAAGCGGGTCAAGGGATTGGCGTGGAGAGTGCAGGGCTGCCGGACTCCGGGCGGGGTGGTCGGTCGTGGCGGGCCCCCTGGGTGCGGCCCGGAACGCAGGGACAGGCTCCGCCGGGGCCCCCGTTCTCCATCTTGACGCCGGCCAGGGCACCAGCCCCCCGCGAGACCTGGGAAGGGGAACAGGTTTGGGGAGAGAAGGGGTCGAGAGAGAGAGAGAGGGAGAGAGAGAGGCAGATGGAAGGGACTCGCCGACCCCTGGGCACGCCACCATGTGATCTTCCGCCAGGCGGATGGCCTGGTCCAGCGACGTCGGGCGGTGGCACTGGACCCACTGGGCGGTCTTCTTGGGTAGTTTCGAAATGAACTGCTCCAGTACCACCTTGCTGATGATATCCTCGACGTCGCCTCCATCAGCCATCAGCCATCTGCGGCAGGAGTCCCGGAGCTGTTGCGCCATAACGAAGGGTCGGCCAGACTCTTCCAGGCTCAGGGACCTGAACCGCTGTCGATGTTGTTCCCGGGTCCGGCCGACCCGCTGTAGAATGGCGCGCCTCAGGTCTTCATAGACCAGGAGATTCTGGACTGGCAGTTGGTGGGCGGCTATCTGCGACTCTCCCGATAGCAGTGGGATGAGCCGCATGGGCCAGTCCGTTCGGGGCCATCCCCGGGCCTCGGTGGACCTCTCAAACAGGTCCAGGAATGCCTCCGGATCATCCTGGGGACCCATCTTATTGAGAGGCAGGGGCGGGGCCGAGACCGTAGCTGGAGCGGGGACGGCCCGAATCTCCCGGTCGAGCCAGCTCTGGAACAGCTCGCGGTCTTCTTGCTGGACTTGGAGAAGCATCTGGAAGCGCTGGTCTTGCTCCTCCTTTACGGCCAGCAGGGCGTGATGTTGTTCCCTGTGAAGACCTGCGAGCGTTTGGATGAGGTCCGCCAATGGCGTTCCCGGAGGGGTCTGAATGGCGGCGGCAGTCTTCTTCTTCCCGGGTTTCGGCACCAGTGTAGTGAGATCTCAGTGTAGGTGAAGGAAGAAGAAGACGGGGTCGGCGAAATTGGGACTCGCACTTTATTTAATACACAAACAAAAGGAAACAAAAAGGTGCGCTCGTGCGCGGCCGCTGTGACGTCCACCACAGCAAAACAAAAAGAAAACTCAACTCGTCTTGGGCTTTGTCAGTGCTCTGCGATGTCCTGTGCGAGTCCCAGGTCTCTCTCTCTCCTCTCTCACAGCCGGCAGCTTAAATGCAGTCTCCACGCCAATTACTGCAATCAGACACAGGTGTTCGTCATCTGCACTTGACCCACTTACTCACCGCGCAGCTCGCTGACTCATCTCTCGCTACAGACTTCGCAAAACCACGCCCCCCTCGCCACAGTATGGCTTTTCTTTGGATTTAGTTCCACAGCCTTGTTTGACATTTCATTTGCTTCCATTTATTTAAAGTTGATGCATCAAGACACATTGTGCAATTTTGACATCAATGACTACGTTTACATGTACACCAATAAAATGGTTATTTCTAATAATCAGATAAAGGTCTTAATCGCAGTAAGATGTTTAGATGACACGAGCAGAACTCTTCACTCCAGTTTTACATGCAATTTTCATTTTTCTGATTATTCGCTAATAAGTATGGTTATACCACACTTAGATAGGCATACAGTATGCATATTACCAGCCATTGTTTTAATCGACTCACATCCAATTCAAAATACATTTTATGGACATATGGGATATCATTCTCGTCGTGATGAACATTGCAATACCGGGTATACCTAAGCTTCCTTCACGTTCTTCACGCCGTCTCGATGAAGATACAGAGTAGAAACTGCGCAGTGATTTGTGTTGAGTTTAGCAATTTGGAGGAGAGAAAATTTGATAATAATGTCACGGAGTTCATTCATGAAGTTTCATGAAAAACGCACGGCATCCGTGTATGTCAGCGCACATGCGCACTTTGGTCAGAGCGGTAATAATGCGATGAAGGTGTTTACATGCCTGTTTATTGCGATTAAAATCGGCATACGCCACATAGTTTAATGCGATTATGGTTACAATGATTATGAGCTTAATCGCATTAGTTTCATCAAAGTTTTGTGTTTACATGAGGTAAAGTTTATTCACAATATTGCCCAAATCCCATTAAAATTGCATTATGAGGATGCATAAATGCACTCAATGACACCAAATAGCATTGGTTCTTGCGTCTCTCATAACTAGACCAGGTTTAAATGTATGCATAAACAAAAATTTGCATACAAGATTTTGTGAAGGAGAATATTTTCTTTTAATAACAGAGCTGTCCTGGGGTACAATTTCTCGCTTCTCTGAATATGCAGGTCACATATTTTATTAGGTGTCTTTAACTATGTACTTACATTTAAAACATTTTAATATTAATTGTTAGGTACAAATTAGTCTCAACCTCAGTCGTCATGCCCACGGACCATTGGCTGAACATAAGGCAAGGCTCTTAGGGAGTTTCAAAGTCATCATCTGATTGGTTGAATTCTATAGGATTTACGGGAGACCCGTCACGTTCTTAACTTTCCACCTGGAAACAAAGCCGTTGTGATCCCAAACCCCCTCATGGAAGAAGACACTTTTGCTGCTATTGGGGAAGAATATGGTACTGTAAGGTTAGGGACAGGTTTGGTGGTATGGTTGTTTAAGGTGTAAGGGAAGGGTCAACTGTAATTATCAATGTATTTATAGATTAAGTGCATTCTATAAAATGATTAATTTAAATGTTAGAACATAGTTAAAGACACTTAATATTAAGTAGGACCATAGTGCAATGTTCTTTTTGAAGCTTGATAGGCCTCAGGTCATCATATTCTATTGTGCTATGGAAAAAAGCAGCACAAAGATTTTGCATAACATTTTTGAAATGGCAACAGAATAATTTCATTTTTAGGTGAACTAACATATTCCTTGAAATATTCTGGCAGACGGCGGGGCCAATATTTCCTGGGTGTTCTGGCAAATATCCTGAACCCTAAAACCCACCATTTTAAAATCAATGAATATTTCAGACAGAGTACATTTACAATATG
The DNA here is from genome assembly GCA_030578275.1 of Meda fulgida. NCBI lineage: Eukaryota > Metazoa > Chordata > Actinopteri > Cypriniformes > Leuciscidae > Meda > Meda fulgida. The sequence goes on from CM060623.1 coordinate 7,623,787, forward strand.
TGATATTTTAAAACTGTCTCACCCCTGAAATTACGTAGGTATTCAAAGAAATATTTCCAAAGAGAATGCCCATATAGTGTGCATTCCTACACTAACATTGATATGCATTCTGGGAGTAGCTTCAAAGGTCACAGAACAAAAGGTTAATTGAGACATTGTGGATCATAGAGCTACTTATAGAAAGCACCTCTCTACTTTACAGCTGAATTATCAGCAGACTATAGTGAAATGTTAATTGTAAAATAAGAATAGTGGAATGAGACTTGATTAGGCATCAATAGAATAGTGTTAAAGTTTAGGGCAAATTTTGGTTCTAGGCTGAATCAGAGCCACTTTGTCATTGTTATGAACACAACAGATGCCTTGTTGTCTGTTGGTTGTGGATGAAAATCACTGTAAAGTTGGTTATAGATGTAAGAGATTTAGATTTCGAATGGCAATATCAAACTTTAATCTGGAATATTTCAAATGGATCTAAAATTGGAAGCACACGGCAATCTCCAATTTGTCTGAAAGGATTAAATTGAGTCGATGTATCTGGCTTAATTACAGAAATTTGAGGAGGAAAAAGAAAAAAAAAACATTTTATTGGAAAGTCAATTATTTGCTGCTTTGCAAGCACTTTAAAAATGATGTGATTGTCTGTTGAGTTTGACTACAAGTACAAAATGCATTTTTTTCTAATAACAGTCTTCTCGTTCTTGTTCCCAAATAGCTTATTTCAATGATATATTGATTTTAAAGGGATCATGAACTGCATTTTTTTAATAATGTTCCATGATGTCCTCTTATAATGTAGTCATAATTTAGAAATAAATGGCTGTTTTTGAATCTCTGGTTTGAATACTCCATTTAAAGGCACATATCTCCTTTAAGGTTTCAATGTAAATGCCCACTGCTATGATTGGGTATCTTTGCATAATATATTTGCATTTAACATGTGAAACTGTTAAAAAGCCATATGATTACAGTTGCTGCAATTAACTAATCATGGAAAGTGTTATGTTACTGTACAATAGGCAGTGTTTTGTTCAGCACAAGTTCACAGTTCCACATGAATGCTCTAATCATAACTAATAAAATGTAAACATGAGATCCATTATGCAGTGTACATGGTTTCAATGATTATAATATTTTTTTTGGCAAGAGAGCAGAACTTGCACAGAACTGAGTGATTGACAGCTCCAGTAATAAAGGGAGTGTTCTAGTGATGTAGTAATCGGTCCGGTCTCGAGACTTTCTGCTTTCTCTGACTCGTCTCAGACTTGTTCCTTCAAAGACTCGGTCTTGACTCGGTCTCGACCCTTCAAAGACTCGGTCTTGACTCGGTCTCGGACCACAGTGGGAGGAGAAGGACTCGTAATTTCAGACCGAGTCCTCGAGATTTTTTTTTCCAATGCATTTTTTTTTTATGTTCATATAAAAAAACACACAACACATAACAACAATAATAATACAATGCAATGTTGACGGGCATTATTTGAAAATGACATCCCATGGTGCAATGCAAAGATACTACTAATTTAGACATGCCACTAGAAAATTTTAATTTGCTCTGCATGTCCTAACTATGATTAAAAAAGTCAGGGTGGGCTTAACATGTTGATGACAGAGCAGCACTGTTGAAGCATTTTAGAAAAATAGGCAGAAGATGATGCGTGTGGTAGGGATTTTTTTTAATGATAGTAAAAGCATAGTCCATATTAAGACGTTAAGACTGCTCCTCTAAACAATTCCCAAACTAGCTTAGTCTGTAGGCCTAACTGTTGATTATTAACTGGGGTGATATTAAATCATGAATATCAAAACTGACACGTCTAGACAAAATCTGTACTTGGACTTGCTTCCTCAAAGACTGTCTTGACTCGAACTCGACTGTATTTGAAAAACAATGGACTCGGTCTCGACTCGGACTCGACCCTTCAAAGACTCGGTCATGACTCGGACTCGACTGTATTTGAAAAACAACGGACTCGGTCTCGACTCGGACTCGACCCTTCAAAGACTCGGTCTTGATTCGGACTCGGCATAGGCGGTCTCGTCCCCCTCACTAGAGTGTTCTTTAATCACTTTATATATACAGTATATCGGCGATCCAAACTATTTTCCGTTCTTTGCCATTTCCACCGGGGCCTTGCGCAAAGGATTTGTTGCGTGTAACCATAGCTTTGTAGTATAAAAGCTGACTTTGTCTTTGTCAAGTTACAAAACAAAAACTAGCTAAAATCACATGATTTAATACAAATTACACATGTAACAAAATTGATCTAAATATAAAGAAAAATATTACAAAATTCTTAATGTTGTTTTAGTGTTAACAAAATATAAATTAATAACACTTTACAATAAGATAATGCATTAATATCATCAACTAACAATAAGCAATGCATTTGTTACAGTATTTATTAATCTTTGTTTATGTTAGTTAATAAAAATGCAACTGTTAATTATTTCATGTTAGCTCAGGTCCATTAAATTATATTAACAGATGATATTAACTTTTGAATTTAATGATGTATTACTAAATGTTAAAATTAACATTAACTAAGATTAATAAATGCTTTATACGTATTTTTCATTCCTAGTTCATACTGATTAGTAATAATTAATCAGTTTCTAACTAATGTAGTTATCTAATGTTATCAAATGAAACCTTATTGTAAAGTGTTACCAATTTGTTGCAATTTCAATATTAGTTGTAATTCTAGTGGGTGAGTCAGAGTCAAAGAAGTGTTGATCTGTGTCTATACAGTCAGCCTTGTGCTGATGTATTAATCTTTATTACATAATACAACCGGAAGTAGAAAACAAGTTGTTTTGCAGCGTGCTTTCAATAAAAGATGTTTTTGGAATTTTGAGTTTTGAGTTCTGAAATGTACAGTATGTTTTAATAGCACAATTTACTCTTATACTGTATGTCAAAAGGAAAATATGATTGGTCAATTTATGATTCCTTTAAGAAAATTATGCCCATTAGTTCCCATTAAACAGAATAGCCATTTCTTTTTTGTATTTTAATGCCTTAACAAGACACTACGCTCCTCCTTAATGCAGTGGTAGCTATTCTATTGTATAGACTAAGTTCGTATTTCTCAATTAATGACCAAAAGCCATTTATTGGGGCAAAATAAAAAAAAATTACAAAAACATGTAAATCACAACAATTACATAATATATTGCAGTAAATGTTTTACCAATTACCTTTTTCTTTAGAGATAGAGATCTTGTTCATAAAATGCTTTTTCTTCACTCAGCTCACCCACTAACCATCAGTAGTATACAATATAATTTTCCTGTGATTCCAAATTGTTATGTAGTTATGAGCTAATGACTGATTGGCTCAAAAAGCAAACACAGCAGTCTTCAGGTTGCGTATTTCTTGGCGCTAGCCAAGTAAGTGCCATTGAGATGAATGCTAACTAACAGTGTTCTCCCAGTCTATTGGAGCTGCCTGGGTAGTACTTATGTAAATAGACCAACAGTAAATAAGCACTAAAAATGTCACAGGTTCAATTCAAGATATCAGCAACCTGTCAAATGAAGAATTACTGAGAGCACCTGTCTCTATTGTGCCCTTAGCCCCAGGTTGCTGTCTTTGTGAAAAGTGCACTGTGAGAAAAACTATCCTCTTCATGACAAGAAGCTAGCTGTAGCTTGCTTGTGGCAAAAAATCTCACACACAAGATCTCATAGCATTCACCCAAGCCTCAACACACAATTTACGGACCAGCTGATGTCTCCAGATGAGTTTTTGTTCCTTCCTATTTTTCTTAAATTGGCTTTGGAACAGTATGTACTTATAATTTAAGGGAACAGAGATTGTTTTGACTTTATAGCGGTTCTTGAATAAAGTTATTTTCCAGCTAAAGTTATTTTCGATTGTTTTATTTCCGTCGAAATTATCATTTGTTATAAAATTAAGGGCCACTAAGACGACACGGTTCTCTCTAAACAGACTTTAAACGCGAACCTGTGATAAACGCTGATGGCATTCACATACGCATAAAGAATTGATTCTATAGATATGTGCGTTTGAATATTTGTGCGCAGGTTTGTAATTCCCTACAAACCATGCCTAAACAAACTACTTGCCTGTAAATTTTGATACAGAATTTTGTTTTATTTGATCATTTCGGGGTAGGTACCCAAACTGAATTTTCCCACAACACTTTATCTGTAGAGTGGTAAAGGGATCCTCCATAGGGAGAGGCTAGTTGACACTTCAGCACTGCATTGTCATCGGCAGGCTGCGGGAAAACCTCAGGATAAACAAAGACACTAAAATTAGCGTAGATTCCATTCTTCTTATGATGTAACGAGTACATCAGGATTTAAGGGAAGTGGTCTAGCTTTGAACTGTCAGAGTTTGTCTGTTTACCGGACAATGTTAGGAAGACTGTTCCAAAGTTTTGGTGCTAAATAGGAAAAGGATCTACCACCAGCAGTCGATTTTGATATTCTAGGTATTATTAACTGGCCGGAATTTTGAGATCGCAATAGACGTGAAGGACTATAATGCGTTAAGAGCTCGCTCAAGTACTGCGGAGCTAAACCATTTAGTGCTTTGTAAGTAATCAGCAATATTTTAAAATGTATACGATGTTTAATAGGCAGCCAATGCAGTGTTGACAGAACCAGGCTAATATGGTTATACTTCCTGGTTCTGGTAAGAACTTGAGCTGCTGCGTTTTTAACTAGCTGTAGTTTTTTTATTAAGCGTGCAGGGCAACCACCCAGTAGAGCATTACAATAATCCGCATTTGTCAATGAGAGCATATAGCGTAATTTAGATATATTTTTAAGATGGAAAAATGCATTTTTACAGATACTAGACAAGTGACTTTCAAATGAAAGATTGGTATCAAAGAGCACACCCAGGTTCCTAACCGACGACGAAGTCTTAACAGAGCAGCCATCAAGTCCAATAATTAGAATCTCTGTTTTTTCAGAATTTAGTAGTAGGAAATTACTAGTCATCCAATTTTTTATATCAGTTATGCATTCTGTTAATTTTGTGGATTGGTAAGTTTCGTTAGGTTTTGAAGAAATATAGAGCTGAGTATCATCGGCATAACAGTGAAAACAAATGCCATGTTTCCTAATGATATCTCATAATGGTAGCATGTGCAGAGTGAACAGCAGCGGTCCCAGTACTGAGCCTTGTGGTACGCCATACTGAACTTGTGATCGATAAGACATCTCCATTTAGCTACTGCTACAAACTGATAACGGTCAGATAAGTATGATTTAAACCATGCTAGTGCAATTCCACTAATGACAACATAGTTTTCTAGTCTATTTAAAAGAATATTGTGGTCAATGGTGTCAAATGCAGCACTAAGATCAAGTAACACTAATAGAGAGATACAACCGCGATCGGATGATAAGAGCAAATTATTTGTAACTCTAATGAGAGCTGTCTTAATGCTATGGTACAGTCTAAATCCGGACTGAAAATCCTTGCAGATATCGTTTCTTTCAAGAAAGGAACACAGTTGTGAGGACACTGCTTTTTCTAATATGTTTGACAGAAAAGGCAGATTTGAGATCGGCCTGTAATTGACTAATTTTTCTATTATCAAGTTGCGTTTTTTTAACAAGCAGTTTAATCAAAGCCAGCTTAAAGGTTTTTGGTACGTATCCTAGAGACAAAGACGATTAATTAATCGTCTTAATAAGACTTAATAATTAATGATATTAAGAAGAGTATCTATGACATCTGGAAGCATCTCTTTCAGTAGATTAGTCGGTATAGGGTCTAAGATACAAGTTGTCAATTTAGATGAATTAACGAGTTTGCAAAATTCTTCCTCTCCTATAGCAACAAATGAATCAAATTTTTCCTCAGGGAGACTACAATGCACTCCCTGATGCGATACTGTAGTAGACGGTTGCATAGTTATAATTTTGTCCTTAATATCATCAATCTTATAAGTGAAGAACTTCATAAAGTCATTACTGCTGTGTTGCTTGGAAACTTCTGGGCTTAAAGCTTTCTTTTTCGTTAGTTTATCCACTGTTTCAAATAAATACCTAGGATTATGTTTATTTTCTTCTAATAGGGTTGAAAAATAAGCAGATCTAGCAGCTTTTAAAGCCTCTCTGTAAGCAATCGAGCTCTCCTTCCATTAAATCCAAAATACCTCTAGTTTTGTTCTCTTCCAGTTGCGCTCCATTTTCTGCCTGCTTATATTGCACGGCGTTGGACTGTTTTCTTTTATCTTCTTTAAAGTGCGTATGTCAGGTTAAATTTGTAATTATGATTAACACAAAATATTTGGGGGAAATACACGTTTGCCAAGTTGTTGTATTGTTTTGTATGATTTTCGATACCTAAAGAATATAAGATGAGAAAGTTTGTTATATTCAGTACTCACTTAAAACTGCTCCTCCCCCCAAACGGATCGCTTGACGTCATAAGAGGGAGACGTCTCCCCAGGTCGCTGAGAAAGTGAGTTTGTGAGCTGTGTTGATAATAGTTCTAGTGATAGAGCGAGAGAATTAGTGATTAGGATATTTATTTATTTAGTTAGCTATTTAAGTTAGGTAGTTAGTTAGGTATACGCAGACGTATTTTCACGATGATGAATGGCTGCGTAATAACCCGCGTATCTAACAGTAGTTCCGCATTAATTAATTTGCACGCGAGTTTTATTTATTTTTGTACCGTGTATTCTCCGTGTATATTCATGCACCGAAACGTGATCCCCATACCGTTTCGGTTCAATACAAATAGCGCTACATGTACCGTTCCACCTCTAAGTTATGCCTATATGCATCTGCCCAACTCTCCACTGGTTCTCTTCACACACACCAGATATTTATGTTTCTTCAATAGGAATTATTTAAATTTCTGTTTGGCTCCTCATCTGTCTCACCTGGGAGGCTCAAAATTGTATGGCTGTGGGCCATCGTAGGTTTGAGGGGGATTTTGTATCTCCTTAGACTCAAAACTCCCCATACTTGAATAGAACTTTTTTGGAACGTCTCCCTCTTCTGACGTCACAGCTCAGCTGTGTTTTAAAAATATGATCTTGACAGAAATGGCTATAAAGCTTACTGTAAGGCAATTACAGTAATAATTTTAATGATAATTAAATTTTCACTCAGACATCTAACCCTTATTTAATATATCTAAAAAAAAAATAAAATAACCTGACATACACACTTTAAGCGCAACGGAGCAACTGTGTCTAAAGTGCTGGAATAGAGAGAGTTAAAAGTTTCTGTTGCAATATAAGTTCTTCTAAGCTATCCGGGATGCTGAGATCATGAAACTGATTAGGAAGATTATTTATAAAGCAATCTTTAGTGACAGAAGTTATAGGTCTAACATTTTTATAACACGGAGTCGGCTTTGCAGCCTTGGCGAAATGTAATTTACATCAGACTAGATAATGGTCTGAGATGTCATCGCTCTGCTGCAGAATTTCAACGGCATCAACATCTATTCCATGTGATAGTATTAGATCTAGAGTATGATTACGACAATGAGTAGGTCCTGACACGTGTTGTCTAACTCCAATTGAGTTTATAATGTCTTTAAAAGCCAATCCCAATGCATCTTTTTCATTATCTATGTGTATATTAAAATCACCAACAATTAGTACTTTATCTGCAGCCAATACTAATTCTGATAGAAAGTCCGCAAATTCCTTGATAAAATCTTTATGGTGCCCTGGTGGCCTGTATACAGTAGCGTAGCAGAATTCTCAAACGTGATTTATTGTTTACACTATATATTTTTAAATTAAGCACCAACACTTCAAAAGAAGTATATTTAAAACTAGATTTCTTAATGGTTTTTAAAATACTATAAATTACAGCAACACCTCCCCGTTTGTGTTTCAGACGAGGTTCATGTTTAAATGAGTAAACCCCACAAGATTACAGTTATAAAGTAATATAATCGTTTGGTTTTAGCCAGGTTTCTGTCAAACACAGCACATCTAGTTTATAATCTGAAATCCTATCATTAACAATAAGTACTTTTGAAGTAAGGGATCGAATATTCAGCAACCCAAGCTTCATCATTTGCTCATCTGTATTATATCTGTTTTTTATTTGTTGAACACCAATTAAATTTTTAACCTTAGATGGGTTTGGACGTTTTTTGGATTTCCAAATACGGGGAACAGTCTCTATATGATAATATCTAGGTGAAAGAGGCTCTGTGTGATAGGATTTATCTGACCTTGGTGATGCGAGGCCGCTATCAGACGGTCAGTTTAGCCAGTCTGTCTGCTTCCTGACCTGGTGCCCAATTTGTCATGTTTTGGCTCTAGGCAAGGCAAGGCAAATTTCAATTCAAGGCAAATGGTAATTCAAAGTGCCTTACATAGAAGAAATTAAAATAATCAAATGAAATAAGAATAATTAAAACAGTTAATAATTTATAAAAATATATGAAATACAGTAAAAACAGTCGGACGAACAGTGGCACAGTGCTCATTCAGTAAATGCACTGAATAAGGAGTTCTAAGGAGTTCTGACTGCTCTTTATGAATATAATTTTTCCCCACAAGAATGAGTCGATTTGCAGTCTTATGTTTCATCAGAATGTTCAAGTTCTCTGTTTACATCAGAACGTAGTGTATCCCTGCTGCTAATGTTTCTGATTATGGAGTCACCCACTATCAGATTCCTGTGCTCGGCTGCGCTCTGAGCTGAGTGCCGCTGTCTGCTCGAACTTGAGCGCCAGTTAGCATCAGTGTTAGCTACTGGCTGATTCAGTCTGTGTTCGATCACATTCATCATGTTTGGGGATTCCTCATTTACATTCATTAATACCTCAAATCTGTTCTCAAGATGTATAGGTGGTGGTAGGAGACCAGTATTTGCAATCCTTGTCAGAGCCGTATCTGGGGTAGAGGATGCTACTGCGGCAATATGTGACAATCTCGTGACAATCTGATGTCTCGAGCACCTTTGGGTCTCGCTCCCTGTTTGTGCCATCAATTTGTAAGTCAATCGGCTTGTTTCTCTACACTCAGTATGGTATGTCGAGGAGCACTAGATTCATGGGACTCACTGGCTGTATGCTGATGACAAAGCTCTGTTGTGTGTTCTGTCTGGTTTGGTGGTCCCACAAGTAACTTTGTTTCAAGAACTGCAATCCTTTGTAAAAGTGTCTAGCAATTAATGCAGCAAGTAGATTCCAGAAGAGGCATTTTCTCTAATCCTTTTGAATGTAGGCAGTTGTGTTTTCCCTTCCCCGGAATGTAAGCTTTCAGTGGGAGGCTGGTCGAATAAAAGAATTCAGCTTTTTTTGTAGTAATCCAAGCGTTTGAGCACTGTGCTGATTTGCTGAAGTTAAAATTAGGTGATAAAAGGAGATAAAATATAAAAATATAAAAGCGATGGAGCAAAGCGCAGAGCAGTAAGCAAGAGCGTCCGAACAGTAGCGGAGCAGGAAGCTTCTAAGACTATAGCCAAATTACTAGAGAGAATAGCAGCACCATCTCAGGGGGGATACATACCATCTCTTTTCAACAGGTCAGGTTTGCCCCAAAAACTTTTCCAATTGTCTATAAATTCTATATTATTTTGCGAACACCACTTAGACAATCAGCCATTGAGTGAAAACAATCTACTCATCACTCCTGCGAACAGAAAGGGGGCCAGAGCAAATTACAGTGCTTGACATCGTACTTGCGAGTTCACACACCTAATTTTGGTGATCTTCGACTGGCGGAGTCGAACATCATTAGTGCCGACATGTTTACGATTAGCATTAGCCAGCACTTTTAAATTTGCTTTGATGTCAGGCGCTCTGGCTCCTGGCAAACATGTGATTATGGTGGCTGATGTCTCTATTTTCACGTTCCGTGTGATTGAATCACCAATTACCAGGGCACAATCAACAGAATTCTCAGTGGGTGTTTCACTGAGCGGGGCAAATCGATTTGTTATGGTAATCGGAACAGAAGAGTGTTTTTTTTATCTGCGACTAGAGCGATCCCTCACTGTCAAGTCACCTTTATTTATATAGCACTTTTTACAATACAGATTGTATCAAAGCAGCTTCACAGTGATAACAAGAAAATAATACATCAAAGTTTGTTTCTAGAAGAAAATTGCATCATCATCCACCTTAAGTAAGGCAAATCAATAATATTGTTGAATATTTAAATGTCCCAACTAAGCAAGCCAAAAGCCAGTTTTTTTAGTTTGTTGAGGATCAGTGCAGATGACTGTCGTGTCGATGAGGCCTTCACAGGGCTGATGGGCTGGCACTTTACGGATGCGTTTTCGTTGCGTCCAGTCGCAGGTCCTTATCTGGATACGGCCTGGATACGGTGGACTGCAGTAAACCTCGGGATAAACAGAGAGACTAATATTAACGTAGACGCCATTTATGGGAAGTGTTTCCGGTTCCGGCTGACCTAATCTATGCAGCCTAACATTAAATTATAGAAGTCTATAGTGTGTTATGTGTAAGCTAGGCCAAAGAGATGTGTTTTTAATTTAGCTTTGAACTGACAGAGTGTGTCTGCTTCCCGGACAATGGTAGGAAGACTGTTCCAAAGTTTGGTGCTAAATAGGAAAAGGATCTACCGCCAGCAGTCGATTTTGATATTCTAGGTATTATCAACTGATATAACTGATAGATATTTATGTTTAAATATTATAGGCTAATGTTTTTTGTTTTTATTTAATCAATGTTGATTATGAAAGTGAGCATAAAGTGAGAAAGATATGATACATCATGAGATGCGCAAAATGTCTGGAGTGGGTTAGACATGATTTTGACCACTTCATTGAGTTTTGTTTTGTAGAAATATATGTTTTGACACAGCTGCACTTTTATTTTCTTTATTTTTGAACTTGCTGTTCTTTTATGTAGATAGTTAGTTTGTATTTAGATACAACTTGTTACTATACTGATACTTGTTACTTCAATACATTGGAACATTTTAAGCTTGTTGCGTATTTCATTAGCATTGTGATGGGGCGATGGGGGCAGGTGGGGCTTGAAATTCCCACTTGTCCAAAGTGGGGAATGACCGAAAAAGTTTGAGAACCACTGGGTTAATCTGAGATGTTGGGTAAGCTATATTTAGAAGTATAAACAACTAGAAATGATAGTAAATGATGGTTCAAAACAGAAAGAAATATGAAGCTAATACGGGGCTTAGACGGAGCTTACCCGCAAACAAACTCAAACTCACAGCAATGTGTGTTTTTATGAATTATAATTGTAATTATAATAGTTCTTCCAATGTTTCATCAACGGACTAGCGCTTGGATTGATATGGTAAAATCGTTACTGTCTTGATAACTGTGTGTACAATCTTTGAGGACTGAGGAAGCCTCTGGAGTAATAAGCATTTTGTTTCGGACACGCTGTAAACGGTAGACCAATCACAACAGACTGGGGCATCTGGCCAATCAGAGCAGAGTAGGCTCATGGAATTGAGGGATTTAGAGAGATTGATTTATATGAGTTGTTTGAGAATTCTTGAAAAATGTGGTGATGTGTAATGTATATTATGAGAAAATGAAAGTGTTTTTTTGACCTTTGATGCATGTAAACCTGTTGTAGGAGACCTCCAAAAAAATTAGGAACCTTTAAAATAGCATAATTGGTTCACTTTTAACTTTGGAAGGAAGATTATTTTATAGGGAAACTAAAACAGTAGGTGTCACAAAAATGTTATCTTATTCTGTGAGGGATTCCCGAGATTCCCGAGATTCTGTGTTCAATTATTTTGTTAATTTAATAAAAGTACACATGATGGAGGCATTTGGTCACTTTTTATCTCTTATCTTGATGGCCAATGATGTACTTTTAAATGTCACAGTTGCTTTCTGAGATGGCACAAATATGATACCATATGGTCTGTATAAAAAGCCGGTACATTAGCAGGCAATTAATTGCCTTCTTGATTGCATAAAGATGCCACTTTGCTTCAGTTGTTTTAGCCAATATGCTTTCGATTTGTGTAATTAAGAAGTGAAAAGAGCTCAGAGACTGCTGCAAGAAAGACCCTGTGCCATACCACATTTTTTTCACTAACTAATAGCCAGCCTTTCTTAGCTTAAGTCCTCTACAGCTATTTTTGGTTGACATTGTTAAAGGAATTCACCCCAAAATAAAAATGCTGTCATTAATTTAACCTCATATCTTTCCAAACCCATACAGCTATTATTTTTTCATGAAACACAAATGGAGAATTTTTTTTTAAAGATCCCTTAAATGAGCTCTTTTCCATACCACACAGTTTTTGAACCTGAATTCTAATAATGACACGTCAAAGGTTCAGTTTTTGTCCATTTTAGAGCTGTACAAAACATGCGATTCATGTGGTACAGTAATATCTAGATTATATCTAAAACTGGTTTTATTTAAGTCATAATACTATTTAAAATGTCTGGTTCACCATGATCACATTAGCCCCTTTCACACAGTAATCCCCGTAAATTACTGTAAAATTGTCAGAACAACTTTACCGGTAAATGCAAAAATGTCCTGTTCAGACAAGCAACAGTGTTCTGGCTTTTTTACCGGTAACAGACCATTCACACATCAGTTCCAAAATACCGGTAAACTCTGCGATGATGTCATTAGCCAGAAGTGACCTCTAAAATTGTTGACTAATCTCTTCATCCAGGAGAAGCGCTTTAGTTTCGGCATCACTCCAATTTGAAGACATTTGTAAACAGTGCTGAATAAACGTGTCATCTGCGTCACCATTTGCTAATACCATTACAAATGCGGTCCCATTTTACATATATAATGTCTTTTTTCTGATACTTTGGCAGAAGAAACTCCAGTCCTTAAGGAGGTCAATAGTGATACCTTCTGTTAGGTAGCTAGCTGTAATCATTTCAAAAGTTTACTTAACATCCTTAGGGGTTAAAAATACAGTTCACCATGACATTACACAACATTACCTGTGTTGCTGTATATTGTCTGACACATAAAAGGCAGTGACATGTGAACTCAAGCTTTCATTTCTGGAAGTATATGGTTTCATCTATTTGTGTAGAGGCCTATACTTGACAACAATTCCAGTCTGTTACACATATAGGGCTATTTCCATTTGCAGTTTCCATTTAACTACTACTGTTTTTTGTGTTTTTTTAACTCTAAATTGTGTGATGTTTCTGCTGAAGCAATCACTCTGGTCTTCTGCTAGTCACTCTCTCTGTGACTGCAGCACTGAGCTTCCCTCCAGCTTAATTTAATTTGTTCAAGACAAGCACTGCTGCCATGGCCCCGTGTCTTTTCTTGGCCTCATCACAAGCCCTGAGCAACAGGACAGTCACTGACCCAGCCAGGACTTCCTTCAAGGTCACATGATGTTGTTTTCAGACAGAAATAACTGGGATTGCTTTTTTGTTTTGCTTTTGTTGCAAGAGGCAAGTTTCATTAATTATAGAATTATACCATTTCATTAAATATACACAGCTTTATGAAATTTTTGTCAACCAATCAACAGTCAAATACAGTATATTTCTGTAATGAATTGACCAGTGTCCCAGGCATCTAAACTTTATAACAAAGTAAGCTAACAAAATTGTTTTGTTGGGTAGCTTTGAATTGGGGTCCTGATCACCCTGTTGGGGATTATATCGTGATAAGCATCTTCTGACTCTATACTTTATACATATTGTGCATAGAGAACCTTATTGGTTGAGAGGCAATTTGAAAAACAACAAAAATTCTATATTAATGTAGTCACATTTATTAACCCATTTAACCATGCTCAGAATTTCCATGTTTTTGTTCACACCTTCACAGTGATTAAAGAGGAATTATGAAAAGAATAGTTCCCACTGGTTGGATGAGCCAAAACTGTTGTAAAAGGGTGATAAATACACCTCTATGATGACACATTCTGTATGAATGCAGTGAGATGCACGTTGCTTGGCAACTAAAAACATCCTCAGTTTACACTAATTAACTATTATCACATTGTGGTAGAATTGTTTATTCCTATATTTATTGTTAAGAAATGTAACTAGTCCTTGAATCTTTTTTCAAATTGCCATAAATCATAATAATAGTTCATCCTTTTTACCCTGTCCTGTCCTGCATAACACCCTTTAGCCATGGTAAAATCACTATAAGGCACAACCTCAAATGTCTTACTGATTTAATCGATTAACTGCACGCCACTTAAAAAAAAGAAATGGAAAAATTCATATGTTCTCCATTAAACTGGGTCACCATAAAATGAACTTTTCAGAGCTTCAACATCAATACCCCTGTGAAGTATAGTGTATGCACTTCGTTTGTGCTTATATAACAATGCTGTGGATATACATTCTATATCTCGGATCCTCATTTGTGCACATGCCCTCATCAACCAAGCTGCTTCAGTCATCGCAGTTTGTTCCCTAAGGTTGGCCGCCATCTGCCACTGCCGGGCATGACTAGCTGGTGACCTATAGCCAATGATAAGAATAGCCATGGTGTAGTGTGCAGCTGCAAGTTGAAGCCTAACGTCAACTGACATCCTGCTCTCTCACACAGTATTGTTGTTTGTCCATGATGAAGCTGTGGTCCAAAAAACAAACATCTATTGTCTCGTTTTAGATCTCCAAGAAATTGGCGAATTCGCTCATTTTATAATGTAGCTAGCACTCAAAAATAAGCATTATATTTTTACAGCATTATTAATCTGTTCATAAAAATACAATTGTGCATTGCTTGTTCATGTTAGTTCACAGTAAACTAATACAAATTTTAATAAAACAAATATTGAGATTAACATTTATATTAAATATATATAATGTTGAGATTAACAATAAGATGAACAAATTCTATACTAGCTCATTGCTAGTTCTCTTGTGCTTCAATTTAAATAATTCATTGTGTAGTTGTGTGTACAGTAGATTCTGTACTTTACAATAACTCACATCTGCAAACATTCACTGCAGTTGACAGATTCCATGCTCAAGTGGGGTAGCAAAAAATGTGGAAGTGTCTGTGTGTGTTTGTGTTAAAATATTCTGATAATGTTCTCAACACTTTAGTGTTTTTCCATGATATGTGTATGACCTTTAAAATTGAAGTGTTTCTAGCATATAACAGTTTTCAACAGTATTCAACTGGGTGTAAAATATGTAATGTATTTTCTTGCAGTTGGAAGGTGAAGATGAGCAGAAGCGGTTTGAAGAAGGGAAAGCGCGCTACCTTCAGAACAAAGCAAAGAGACTCGCTGATAAGGAGTGTCATCAATGACTTTAACAACGCAAACACCATATTGTGTTGTAGAAGAAAATTCTGGTATAATAGAGCATCAACGTACAACTTACATTTATATATCAAGCACCTCTCTTATTCTAAATGCATTCACCTAATAGAAAGAAAAATATAGGTTTAATTGACTATTGGCTGTGTTTACCAAAGCACTTTGTGTATACTGTATGTATCTTAAGTGGATTGAAATATGTTTTATTGTAACAAGTTATTTGTGAAATCTGCATAAGTGTATTATGCACTAATAAAAGCCTAATAATGCAGCATCTGATTTGCTGTGAAATATCTATCCATAATGCTGAATTGACAGATTTGTATGATCAAATTGCTTTTAAGTTTGACAGACAGACAGATAGATCAGTACATCCCCCTAAAATTCTGATTATAGAAACTGTTTGTTATTCTCTATTACGACATATATCATTTTGTTAAAAAGACTACAATCAGCAGTTGGAACAAGCACTTAAATATTTTTTGGGTTATTTTTCTTTTAATTTCTCCGGATGTCAAGAGCACACAGTCAACAAATATGCAGTTGAACCCAGGAGCAGGAGTTTTATTGTAGGTTTGGAAAATTAAACTTGTGAGCACAATTAACAATGAATTGAACACGATGGGAACTTAAATTAAATGTATGGTTCATTTACAGGAGATCAGTCAAACAGACTCTCACAGAGATACAGGGAAACAAGGGTAACAGGAAACTTGGTAAAACGAAAGGAATGCATTTAAGAGGCCATTTACACAAAAACTGCACTAAAAATTGGAAAAGTTTTCCTGTTTTTTCGCGTTCAGACAAATGTTGTCAAAACGATTTGATGTCAGTTGTCAAAACGATTTGATGTCAGTTTTCAAAAACCCTTTTTTCAAAAGTTGTCATGTAAATGAATGGCCTAAATGGAAAACAATGTTTTCTGTTTTTAGTTGAAAACGGTGTCATGTAAACAGACTCTAAGTTAACAGCAAGCTAAGGACTAGGTCAAATCACACACACCTGTCATTGGAATGCCAAATGAGGACAGTTTAAATACTCACTACAAACACAGCCATTAGGTGTGTTCAACTTGAAGCTACGCCGCACAGAAAGATCAGTGTATGACATTAAAGTAACGCGAGAGTGATTAGAGAGCAGACAACAGGGGTTGGAGTACTTTCAAAACAAAATGTATTTTACCCCAGCTTTTTTTTTAAAAGCTACCAGCCTTTTGGCAAACATCAATTCAAAATAAATCAAGCCATTCAGTCGGCCAAGAGGCATAAGCCTCCATTCATTCTTCAACACCATATGATTTATTATTAATAATAATCATTAGCACCTTGAGGGTGCTTGGACAAAAACAGAGATTTTCTCCATTGTAACCAATCAAGAAGTCGATTGAGATTCAAGAGCCTCTCTGATTGGTGGTTCTCACATCGAGTCCCGGCATGTTACACACAATTTTACCGTTATGTTTAACATTACAACATAACAGCCCGAGACAAAAGCTTGTGCTTTAAGTAATAAACTGCAAAATCATCAGGTTATTGAGAGTGCAACTTGTGACAACACAACATTTTTTGTTGTTGTTGTTGTTTGGTTGGTAATGTATTTGCTTTCGCAAGATACAAATAACTTTTGTGTAATTAATTCATCAAGCCCACCATCGCACGGAGAAAAAAACTCAAAAAAATTAACTCAAACAAGTAGCCTAGAATTAATTGTATGGAACATGGGCACCCACAGGCAGAAACATAATTTGGTACCTATGATCATCATCTTTATTATTATTAGGGCCCAAGCACTAAAGGTGTGATAGTCTTCTTCTTATTACTATTCTTCTTTTTAAGTCTATGGCAGCCCATAGAACTGTATGGTAAAAATCTCTAACTCAATCCCTCTAGCGTCACCAACTGTCCAAAGTTTCACTTACGTTTATGCTAACAACTTTTGAATCGTAAGGGCTAGAAACAAAGTTAAGTAGCATTTTATTTGGTTGCACTTTATTTTACAGTATTTGCACTTTCAATGTACTTACAGTTGTCACGGCCTTGCCTGGCTCCTCCTCCTGGCTGTGTTTGTCTCCTACAGGTGAGCTGGGGGCAGGTGTTTGGAGTTGTGCTAATCAGTTCCTGGTCTGGGCCTTTAAAGACGCTTTAGATGAGACCGGGGAGAACCCGTTTCCGTTTCATCTCTCCCGCACCATTTAGGATTTTGTTTTGCTTATTCATTGCACCGCAATACACTGAGTGCTTACACTTTTATTTTTTCAAAACCAACTTCATTACTAGTTGAATAAAATCTATTCTGTTAAATTCTATTCATTTAATAAGTCTAGTATATCAAGATTCCGCCTGTGGCTTTTCCCTACTCTGTTGCTTGCGTTGAGCCAGGCTCGTAACAGATTTGGGGATCACGTTCGGGATTTTGAACCATCGATCGGTAAATATGCGTTGTTTTTCTGCATTTCTCAATTGGGTTTGAGTAGTTATATTGTAGGCCGTTTTGATTAATGTGCCAAATTTGTAACTTGTATTCGGATCCTACGGTGATCTGGCGCAGTAAGGTTGATTGGGCACATAACGCATAGTAAATTATTGGGAAAGACACAAGCGGATCAGTTTAATTAGGTTTGGGAATTTATTTAGTTTTTTGCAGTACGTCGGTGCGGGAGACAAAATTTGGTTCGTTTGTGCCTGGGGTTGTTTAAATACAGCAAGGTTAGAGTATTGGGGGGGTGTTTCATTGTTGGGTAGGTACGGGCCTTCGCTGTGTTTGCGAGACAGAAATTATTTAGAACTAATTGATGGTGTACTTAAATGTGCTGGCAACAGAGATGCATTCGGACGTGTATTTTCAGAAATGCTGATAAAAAATGTTGTCAAACTATGCTGCCTCTCTGCTCAACCAGTAAATAAATCCATCGATCCGCATAATTAATTTAAGTCCTTAAGTGGGCTAGTGGTAGATCATTTGCCAAGCGTGTCAGAGATTACGGGTTTGAATCCGCACTTCTATAGTTGTTTTTTTTCTCTCTCATCAAAACTGAATTTGTTCAGCAGGGACACGTTTGTGTGCATTTTATTTTGTGATTTCACCGAAACGAATAGTCTCCACAACGGTGATAGATTGAAGCGCGCGTCCGAGTGAAGACTGTACGTGACAGCGCGAGCCACAAGAGAACAACTATCCATGCAACTGATAGCAGCGGGAACGAGCGCTCAGTTCAAAACAACACATTTTAGCGCTAGATCTCTTATTTAATAGCGAACTAAATGAATGCTCTGCTAACTGGAGATGTTTTATTGATTTGTATTAACATCCGTGCCTCAATGTTTCAAAAAGTGGTGGGTACAAAATGACTCATGACGGAATCTGGTGGGGACGTGTACCCACCGAAATCGACGCCTATGTGCGTTACTATTATAGACAGTAAAGGTTACTATGTAGGCTATTGACTGAATAAACTGTAATCCGAACGCACCCAGTGGCTCACACAGCTAGTGAGGAGGTGGGTTAATAACGAGGTATGCGATTATGATTGGCTAAGGCAGAGTCATGTTTCCTGGTAGCCAATCAGATCCAGTGCTTTTACACACATGCCAGCACAAGCGCCACACACACACACAAAGCTAAACAGAGATTCGATGAAGCAGCAGAGATGGCGAGTCAGGAGCAATCCAATGAAAAGTTGGGATTTTCAAGGTGCAATATAAGCACTACTTCTGTTCTACTAAGTTCAACTGACTTGTGAAAACTGCTAAAAAAAAACCTGTCTTTTTTAACAGTAATGCAAATAGTTACTTTCCCTGGTAACGAGTTACTTTTATTATAGAGTAATTCAGTTACTAACTCAGTTACTTTTTGGAACAAGTAGTGAGTAACTATAACTAATTACTTTTTTAAAGTAATGTTCCCAACACTGGTGGCAAGGAACCGAAAAACATCCACAGGTGACCTGATGGAGAGAAAAAAAAACCTTGGGAGAACCCAGGCTCAGTCGGGGGCCAGTTCTCCTCTGGCGTTTATGAACTAGCGGCCGGATTTACAGTAACTGTAATTTGATAAAGAATTTAGTTTTATTTTATCACTTCGGGGTGGGTACGCGAACCGGAATCACAACGTTTTATCTGTAGAGTGGGAAAGGGATCCTCCATAGGGAGAGGCTAGTTGGCACTTCAGCACTGCGTTGTCATCGGGTCCAGGCAAAGCTCCTAGTCAGATCTGGATACGGCCTGGATCCAGTAGGCTGCGGAAAACCTCGGGATAAACAAAGACACTAAAATTAGCGTAGATGTCATTCTTCTTATGATGATGTAAGGAGTACATCAGGATTTAAGGGAAGTGTTCCCAGTTCCGGCTGACCTAATCTATGCAGCCTAACATTGAATTATAGAAGTCTATAATATATTATGTGTATGCTAGGTCAAAGAGATGTGTTTTTAGTCTAGCTTTGAACTGACAGAGTGTGTCTGCTTCCCGGACAATGGTAGTAAGACTGTTCCAAAGTTTTGGTGCTAAACAGGAAAAGGATCTACCGCCAGCAGCCCGATTTTGATATTCTAGGTACTATCAACTGGTCCGAATTTTGAGATTGCAATAGACGTGAAGGACTATAATGCGTTAAGAGCTCGCTCAAGTACTGCGGAGCTAAACCATTTAGTGCTTTGTAAGTAATCAACAATATTTTAAAATTTATACGATGTTTAATAGGCAGCCAATGCAGTGTTGACAGAACCGGGCTAATATGGTCATATTTCCTGGTTCTAGTAAGAACTCGAGCTGCAGCGTTTTGGACCAGCTGTAGTTTATTTATTAAGCGTGCAGGGCAACCACCCAGTAGAGCATTACAATAATCTAGTCTTGATGTCATGAAAGCATGAACTAATTGTTCCGCATTTGTTAATGAGAGCATATGTCGTAATTTAGATATATTTTTAAGATGGAAAAATGCGGTTTTACAGATACTAGACACGTGACTTTCAAATGAAAGATTGCTATCAAAGAGCACACCCAGGTTCCTAACCGACGACGAAGACTTAATAGAGCAGCCATCAAGTGTTAGACAGTATTCTAGGTTATTACGTGAGGAAGTTTTTTGTCCAATAATTAGAATCTCTGTTTTTTCAGAGTTTAGTAGTAGGATATTACTAGTCATCCAATTTTTTAAATCAGCTATGCATTCCGTTAATTTTGTGAATTGGTAAGTTTCGTTAGGTTTTGAAGAAATATACAGCTGAGTATCATCGGCATAACAGTGAAAGCTAATTCCATGTTTCCTAATGATATGTCCTAATGGTAGCATGTACAGAGTGAACAGCAGCGGCCCTAGTTCTGAGCCTTGTGGTACGCCATACTGAACTTGTGATCGATAAGACATCTCTTCATTTACTGCTACAAACTGATAACGGTCAGATAAGTATGATTTAAACCATGCTAGTGCAATTCCACTAATGCCAACATAGTTTTCTAGTCTATTTAAAAGAATGTTGTGGTCAATTGTGTCAAATGCAGCACTAAGATCAAGTAACACTAATAGAGAAATACAACCACGATCGGATGATAAAAGTAAATCATTTGTAACTCTAATGAGAGCTGTCTCAGTACTACGGTGCGGTCTAAATCCGGACTGAAAATCCTCGCAGATATCATTTCTTTCAAGAAAGGAACACAGTTGTGAGGATACTGCTTTTTCTAATATCTTTGACAGAAAAGGCAGATTTGAGATCGGCCTGTAATTGACTAATTCTGAAGGATCAAGGTTTTATTAATGATATTAAGAAGAGGATCTATGATCTCTGGAAGCATCTCTTTCAATAGCTTAGTCGGTATAGGGTCTAACATACAAGTTGTCGATTTAGATGAATTAACGAGTTTGCAGAATTCTTCCTCTCCTATAGCAACAAATGAATAAAATTTTTCCTCAGGGAGACTACAATGCACTCCCTGATGCGATACTGTAGTAGACGGTTGCATAGTTATAATTTTGTCCCTGATATTATCAATCTTATAAGTGAAGAAGTTCATAAAGTCATTACTGTGTTGGCCTGAAACTTCTGTCCTTGAAGCTTTCTTTTTCGTTAGTTTAGCCACTGTTTCAAATAAATAGGGTTGAAAAATAAGCAGATCTAGCAGCTTTTAAAGCCTCTCTGTAAGCAATCGAGCTCTCTTTCCATGAAATCCGAAATACCTCTAGTTTTGTTTTCTTCCAGTTGCACTCCATTTTTCTGGCTGCTCTCTTAAGGGCCTGAGTGTGCTCGTTGTACCACGGCGTTGGACTATTTTCTTTAATCTTCTTTAAGCGCAACAGAGCAACTGCATCTAAAGTGCTGGAAAAGAGAGAGTTAAAAGTTTCTGTTGCAATATCAAGTTCTTCTAAGCTATCCGGGATGCTGAGATGATGAAACTGATTAGGAAGATTATTGATAAAGCAATCTTTAGTGGCATAAGTTATAGGTCTAATATATTTATAACACGGAGTCGGCTTTGCAGCCTTGGCTAAATGTAATTTACATGAGACTAGATAATGGTCTGAGATGTCATCGCTCTGCTGCAGAATTTCAACGGCATCATGTGACAGTATTAGATCTAGAGTATGATTATGACAATGAGTGGGTCCTGACACGTGTTGTCTAACTCCAATTGAGTTTACAATGTCTTTAAGTGCCAATCCCAATGCATCTTTTTCATTATCTACATGTATATTAAAATCACCAACAATTAGTACTTTATCGTTAGCCAATACTAATTCTGATAGAAAGTCCGCAAATTCTTTTATAAAATCTTTATGGTGCCCTGGTGGCCTGTATACAGTAGCCATCAGAAATCTCAAACGTGATTTATCGTTTACACTATATATTTTTACATTAAGCACCAACACTTCAAAAGAAGTATATTTAAAAATAGATTTCTTAGTGGTTTTGAAAATATTACTATAAATTACAGCAACACCTCCCCCTTTGTGTTTTGGACGAGGTGCATGTTTATAACAGTAATCTTGTGGGGTTGACTCATTTAAAGTAATGTAATCGTTTGGTTTTAGCCAGGTTTCTGTCAAACACAGCACATCTAGATTATAATCTGAAATCATATCAACTATGAGCGATTTTGAAGTAATGGATCGAATATTCAGCAACCCAAGCTTTATCATTTGCTCATCTGTATTATATCTGTTTTTCATTTGTTGAACATCAATTAAATTTTTTACCTGACGTTTTTTGGATTTCCAAATTCGGGGAACAGACACAGTCTCTATATGATGATATCTAGGTGAAAGAGGCTCTATGTGATGGGATTTATCTGACCTTGGTGACGCGAGGCCGCTAGCAGACGGTCGGTTTAGCCAGTCTGTCTGCTTCCTAACCTGAGCCCCAGATTGTCATGTTTTAGCTCTAAGACTATGTGCCATATTACTAGAGAGAAGAGCAGCACCATCCCAGGAGGGATGAACACCATCTCTTTTCAACAGGTCAGGCTTGCCCCAAAAACTTTTCCAATTGTCTATATTATTCAACGGACACCACTTAGACAACCAACCATTGAGTGAGGCCAATCTGCTAACTATCTCATCACTCCTGCGAACAGGTAGGGGGCCAGAGAAAATTACAGTGCATGACATCGTAGTTGCGAGTTTACACACCTCTTTAATATTAATTTTGGTGATCTCCGACTCGCGGAGTTGAACATCATTAGTGCCGACATGAATAATGATCTTAGAGAATTTACGATTAGCATTAGCCAGCACTTTTAAATTTGCTTTGATGTCAGGCGCTCTGGCTCCCGGCAAACATGTGACTATGGTGGCTGGTGTCTCTATTTTCACGTTCCGTGGCACAATCAACAGAATTCTCAGTGGGTGTTTCACTGAGTGGGGCAAATCGATTTGGTATGGTAATCGGAACGGAAGAGTGTTTTTTTAATCCGCGACTACAGCGATCTCTCACGGTCACCCATCTGCCCTGCTGCGTGGGCTCTACTTCAGCCGAAACCGAATCATGTACAGAGTTCACTATGCTAGGCGCATCCAAAATAGTATCTAAATCTCTAGTACAATCCTTACTATCCTCAATTAAAGTTTAGATGCGTGTCTCTAGCTCTGAAATCTTCTCCGTCAGCCTGACTGTCTCCTTGCATTTATCACAAATAAATCCTATATTGCCATCGGAGAAGGCTATACTAATCATATGACGTGACACAGGTGACAATCAGTTTGTGTTGACTGATTCTTACTTACCTGGGCTTTTATGAACTCAAAGGCGCGGGCGCGCGAGAGAAAATAAATAATAAATAAATGAGCGCGGGTGGTGCATAAACACTAGCGTGCTGTGCTAACAATAACCGAAGCTTGCGATGTAAGGTTAATCTGAGATGGTGGGTAAACTGTATTTCGTAATATAAACAACTAGAAATTATAGTAAATGATGGTTCAAAACAGAAAGAAATACGAAGCTAATACGAGGCGTAGAGCTTACAGCCTCAACGCAAACAAACTCACAGCAGGCAGGAAGGCAGACAGGAGCAATCAATCAGTGAACAGCAGATCTCGATCTCGATTGTTTTAGAGCAATTTAGAAACATCCTCCCTGATCGAATCACGGTATATATAAATGAGCGGAAGGTGAAAACACCAGCAGATGCCGCAGTTTTATCTGATGAATACGTTTTAACGCACAGGCAAAATTTTAAAGAACTTAATTCAGGAAGGGGCTACCGCGAGCAGCGCTTTGGACTTTCAGTGAGCATTCAGGATTTTATAATACTTCTACTAGTCGGTCTGTGGCCAAAGAACAGTATCGTGGTAAGGCAGATCCGGATGCTTGTTATTACTGTTTAGAGAAGGGGCATTGGAAGAACGAGTGTCCGGCCTTGAGAGCAAGGGGCCAGAGGAGCAAATCTGGCACGGCAAGACCTCTTGCCCTTGCCGTTTCTGATGTGCGCGCACGGTCTGAGTTCATCCACACAGAGATTAGGTCAAACCCTGAAGGGGGTGTGGCCTCCTCTAACTTGTCTGCGGACAGCCTTGTGGGATCTAGCCAGTATAGCGGGTCTGAAGTAATTGAAGCTGATGTCAATGATTACTCTCCTTTTATTACAGATGGTTTCGTATCGTTGGTGAGCAGTTCTGCAAAGGTGCCAGTTTAAATTCTTAGAGAAACGGGGGCCTGTGAATCTTTTCTTCTAGAGTCTGTTTTGCCTCTTTTTAGTGAGTCAAGCACTGGTAATGTTTTAGTGAGGGGAATTGAGTTGCAGGTTGTAACTGTTCCTCTGCATAGGATTGAGCTACAGTCAGACCTGGTTCGGGGTGAGGTTGCCATTGCCGTGCGCCATTCGTTGCCTGTAGATGGTGTACATCTCATCTTTGGTAATAACTTGGCTGGAGAGCGTGTTTGGCTTGATGTGCTGCCTCCTGTGGTGGTTAAGACTGTTCCATCTATCCCATCAGATACTGATTGTAGCCTACAGAGCTTACCTGAGGTGTTTACTGCCTGTGCAGTAACACGTGCATTGAACGTGTCTCTGGAACTGAGGTTTTAGAGAAAAATCTTAAGCCTGATCTACAGCCTATTGTTTTGCCCGATTTGCCATCTTCTTTGTCATTTAGTGATTTTGTTGTAGCTCAGAAGGAGGATTCAACATTGAGTGAACTGTTTGCTGGGGTTTTGCCTGTTGAGGAGCGACATAGTGCAGCGAGGGGTTATTTTGTTCAGGATGCGCTGTTGGTTCGTAAGTGGATGCCTCAGACTAATGAAATGTTTGAGGATCCTGTTTTCCAGATAGTAGTGCCGGTGAAGTTTAGAGACTTGATACTACAGACGGCTCATGGTGATATAGCGGGCCATTTGGGTGTGCTGAAGACGTATGACAGACTTATGAAGTACTTCTATTGGCCTTGCCCAAAGAAGGATGTGGCATGCTTCGTTAAGACCTGTCATACATGTCAGTTAACAGGAAAGCCTAATCAGATGATCAAGCCAGCTCCACTTTACCCTATTTCGGCTTTAGGAAACCCATTTGAGCATTTGATAATCGACTGTGTTGGACCATTGCCTCCATCTAAGTCAGGGTGTGTTTACCTTTTTGACTGTGATGTGTCAGGTCACCCATTACCCCGCTGCCTATGCATTACGTACAATTTCTACCAAGTCGGTGATGAAGGCTCTCTCTCAGTTTATTTTCATCTTTGGCATCCCTCAGATTATTCAGAGTGACAGAGGCTCTAATTTTACATCACGTATGTTTTCAGAAGTGCTTGAGCAGCTGCGTGTTAAACATCAGCTTAGTAGCGCTTATCACGCCCAGAGGCAAAGCTCTCTGGAGCGTTTTTACCAGCAGAGCCGGACAGTAACGGAGTACATTTACTTGAGTACAGTACTTAAGTACAATTTTGAGGGATCTGTACTTTACTCGAGTATCATTTTTGGGGAGTACTCATGACTTTACTCAAGTACATTTGAGAGGTACATATTGTACTCTTTACTCCATAACCGTGAGTACCCATTACTACTTCTAAAAAAAAAAAAGGAAAAAAGAAAAATCTCGGAAACCCTCAATTTGTTGTTTCCCTCTCAAACGTGATTGGATTGTGCAGGCGCCACTGATTGAGATAGCCTATCAGCAATCACCTTCAGCTTTCCGCCAAAGTCAACTCCATGGTCAGATTTAGATAAGAGACGAAACCATGGATGAAGACCCGGGAATGTGCCAGCCCGTGGCCCCACCTCGACAGACTATTTACATTTTCTGAAATTTTCTTAAATGTTAAATAAAGCAACATGGTAAAAATATGAAAATTACTTGATTTTACTCTCAATTCTTTTACATTCTCCAAGGTATTAACATTAACATTTTTCATAACTTCATGTAGGACGTTTTTGTACATAAATGTAAGCACTGTGGCAGTAGTAATGCAATATTTAGAAAATGTACTCTTGATACTCAAGTACTTTTAAAAACAAGTACTTCAGTACTTTTACTTAAGTAGACATCTGACTGTAGTATTTTTACTTGTACTTGAGTAAAATTTAGCAAGGGGTATCTGTATTTTTACTTTTGGCACAGTGCCACCAACTGGTCAAGAGATGAAAAATGGCTGTTTTTGTTTATCAATTCTGAATGGTTTGCCTAAAAATCATAAAACTTTTTTGATTCAGTGCAGCATCCTGAGTCGAATTTCCAATTTTGACTATTTTGGGCCATTTTGAATTTTGTCCTGAAATAATGTATTTTACAAACACATTAGCGTATCATTACGCAACTCGGTATGTGTCATTGGGGCAATGCCCTGAAGGTAAAGTTTCGTAAAAAGCTTTTTTATTGAACAAACCATTCTTGAATAAAGTGTCAACAAATTTGATGCCATGGTGCCAAGCTGATTCTGAGGTAACTCTGCAACGTTTTGGCATATTGGCAAACTTTGCACGCTGCTTTGTCATCTCACACTGACCACACAACATCAACTTGGTAACAACCTATTGGTCAAAAGTGATAAGCAATTAAATCATATTAATATTGATTGTATCTATGATTTTTTTCCCTTTTGACTAAAATAATGAAGCTCACAGCTATGCTTTCATAATTGGGTTTTTTTGTGCTTGGCCCCGATAATTGCTGATTGCAGATATATTTATTATCATTATTATTTTACTACTGCAAAAGCAGTCCATGTAACATCTCGGTTATGTATGTAACCATCGTTCCCTGAAGGAGGGAACGGCGACGTAGTCGACATGTCGACTGATTGGGATCACGCTTAGGGAGCCTGTCATCTTCGATTACTGTTAAAACGAGCCAATGCACATTGGCGTGCGAGATTTGCATCTCACACTCCGCCCCGCAGTGCGGATATAAATACGGAAGTGGATGCACGCACCAGTTGTTTTTCGCTGAGGAGCCGAGCAGAGCCCGGAGTCAGCGGTGGTCCAGTAATAATACATACGTAACCGAAATGTTCCCTTTCAGTTGCTCACATTCGACGTAGTCGATGTGTCAACTGATTGGGATCCCAATTAAAACGCCACTAGTGCTGCCACCTAGACAAAAGCCTTCTGATCCTTCCCGTATTATTTGAGGCAGAGATGGGACTGGGCTTAGGCCAGGGAAGTCACTGCTGTTCCACAAGACCACTGGAAAAGTGTTCTCTTTCGTTGGAAAGTAATACGCTGTGGAAGTTACATCCTGCCCGAAGGGAGGTAACATATGGAGAAACACATATGGACTGGGCGGAAGACCGGGCAGTACAACATATGGAATGTCACTGGGGTGGCTCCAGCCTATGACGGGGGGGACTCAACCAGACAGTGACGGCAGAGCAGGCTCTGCTGAGGGAAGACACAGGCTCACTGCAGGGAGCTGTACAGTGGAAGAATACACATATGGGATCGCCGTAGGGATCACAACATATGGTCCCAGCCTAACATAGTTTCCACCAGTGCATACGAGTGATAGGCCTAGCTTCGGACATTCTGCCACATCCGTTGCCGAAGGGTATGGAGGAACTCGACAGGGTTTGGCTAATAAGGGGAACTCTACTGGAGCAAGAATTGCGCACTTATCCAGTCCATAGGAGGGAATGCCGCAGCAAGCCGACCCTTCGAATCGGGCTTACAGTGAACTGGCTTCATGTGAAGGGAGCCAACGGAAAGCAGCGGTTCAACACAGGCTAGTTCTCTAGCGAATGTGATAGTTGTTGCCCAGCCCCCAACTTTTATTAACATCTGTTCAGCGAGGCACTCCTTGTATCAACGCCTTGGAGGGAGCAATACTCTCACTTAGGAGGAGTTCACCACCCTGGTGGGCACGTGCATCTTGGGAAATTACCAAGATGAAGGCAACCAGATGTAGTGGATCAATCTCTGATTGGAAACAGCCTTCCCTTCTGCTTGTCTCCGTAACAGACAAGAGCTGGTCCGTGTTCTGCGCTGGTCCTGGGCCTCTCGGGTCAGCTGGTCTTGACGACTTTGTGTGCGTGCCTGGTTCCCTCAAGCCTCCTCAGTCTAGAGATTTACTGCTGCTGCTTTTTGCTCCAGACGCTCTTCTCACTAGCCGTGCCTGGACGATGAGGTTGTGGGCGAGGCCCCCGATGATCTTGGCCAGCTCTTTGTGGTTGTAGCTCTTGGTCAGATCATTGGCCATCAGCCTGTTCAAGTCGTCGTCCAGCTGCTCCTGGCTAAGGTTTTGTAGGTCACTGGCAGCTCTAGGCAGGAAGGCATCTGTCAGGTCGCTCAGCCAGGCCTCTAGGTGGTCCCAGTGGGTGTCAAAGTTATATGATCCAGTGAGTGGCAGAGTTAGATGATCTGGGCATACTGGAGGCAAGAGAAAAACAACACAAAAAGACCAATGCAAGTCCGCGCAGAATTAGCGAGCTACGCTAGCGTATAGTTATGTACGCTGTGTGTGGTTTGGCTAACTGGTGCAGACAGTTAGTGGAGTGCAGGGCAGACACCAATTATCTTTGATCATGGATGTCAAGGTGTGGCTAATCTGTGTGGGTGAGCACTGGAACAGTTCTAAACAAAGATTGTTGACAGGGTGGTTGCCTAATGGGTCGCCTAACGACTTTTGGCTACTTAGGTCGTCAATCTATTATTCAGCATTCCATGATATTTCTCATAGGTTCGGTCTCTACGTGAACTAACACAAACAAAACAGAATAAAAATGGTAAACAAACAAAACCAACAAATCAAAAGAGAAGAAAGAAAGAGAAGGGTGAAAAACTAAGCTTATTACCACTGCTAGGGGTTAGGACAGGGCCTACAGAGTGGGGGCGCTGTTGGGTCGTAACGCCTAGGGAGGTGTTATGGCTAGGAGAGGAAAGATATGAAAAACACTTAAACGACTAGGGAATGTCTAATCCTCTTTGGGCTTATAATAAGTGAGTGGGTCTGTGTTAATAGGTTAATAGGCCTGGTGGTGAATTGAGGTCACTCAGGTGAGAACCAGTGGTGACGTCAACCGTTCCTTCACCACCCAAGCACTAGGGGGAGTGCTACCTATAAATAAAACAAAGATGGCTAAACAAAAGGGAACTTAACTTAAATTTAAATTCAAACTTTGTTTAAACTAAACTTAAATAAGTGTGTAAAGAAAGATAGGAAATGGGCAAAATAATGTAGAATAATAAGAGTAAAAAGGTAAGCAGAATGAACAAAATAAAATAATAAAAGGAGAAAAGGAAATCAAAATGTTTAAATAAATAAAAAACAGAGGTAGAGAGAGGAAAGCCGACCTAGCTGAGGATGGCCACAAGGTGGCGTGGTTGAGCCCACACAAAATAAGTCGGGAGGTCAAGAGAAGTGTTAGACACTTAAACAGACTGCACTCTAGCATTAGTCAGAGGTGTTATGACCTAGACTAACTTCAGATGTGATTAAATCTGAACACATTTAGTGAGATTACTCTCTTCTTAACAGCTGATTTACGGCAACTATCACGAGTACAACTTTTTAGATCTCAGCGGATCCTTTTGTGCCAGTTTACTGGACATGAGTGTGAGGCAGGATTTCTTAGCTACCAATACACAAAAAAATATACACAAAAGGGTTTCTTCGCTGCTGTTTCAAATTATCACTTGATCAAGTTTTTAAGGACTCCCATTTACATATCAGTCAGATACTGGCCTGCGGTGTTTTCTAATTAGATTTGCAAAAGGTATGCATTAGTTAGCTAAGCTAATGTTTAACCTTAAGAGAGTGCGATCGTCTTAGTTGAATTGAAACTGGAGCACTCCGTCTGTAATGAATCTTCAGGAGAGTGAGGATCCATTTGCAGTTTTATTATAATCGTGGTCGTACAATCAGGGTCAATCACCAGCAAACACAACAGTAGAGATAAGGCAACTCGTAATCCAGAAACAGGCATATAGTCCAGGGCAGGCAGCAAAGAATCAAGACGAGAATTGAATCTCCTGATTCCATTACACATTGGAATGGAGTCAGTCCGGTGGAGGGTTTCTGGAGTGAGTTCTGTGCATACTCAGCCCACATGAGGAATTGGCTCCAATCTGCTTGGTTCTGATGACAATAGGATCTGAGGAACTGGGTGATCTCCTGATTGAGACGTTATGTTTGACCATTTGATTGTTGGTGATATCCTGAAGTGAGGCTAATGTTGATGTTGAGTTGTTTGAAGAATGCTGACCATACTCTGGATGTGAATTGGGGCCCTCGGTCTGACACAATGTCCTCAGGAAGGCCATAAAAGCAAAACACAAAGTTGCACATGAGTTCGGCAGTCTCAAATGCTGTAGGCAGCTTGGGAAGTGGAATTAAACGGCAGGCCTTGGAGAAGCGATCTATGACAGTGAGTATTGTGGTATTCCCTTTGGACTTGGGGAGATCGGTAATAAAGTCTATGGCAAGATGGGATTATGGTCAGTGAGGAACTGGCAATGGTTGCAGTAGGCCAGATGGTAACTGTCTGAGATGTTTGCTTGTGTTACAGGTGATGCATTCGTTAATTCATTTTTTGTGTCTGCCCGTAAGGTTGGCCACCAAAAGCTGTTCTGAAGCAGGTGAACAGTGGCAGCAATTCCAGGGTGACCGGAGCTGAGTAAGGAATGAACTTAGTATTTTCTGACAGAGATCCTGAGATACAAAAGTTTTGTCAGGGGGGCATTCAGGAGGAGGGGTCTTTTGTGAATTGGCTTGAGTGAGCTCTGTCAGGATGTCCCATTGGGGCCACGATTAATGACTCTGGAATTAATGGGAGTTAAACAGTCGTGTTGGCGTGATAAGGCACCTGCTTTGGTGTTCTTTGAACCGGGACGATAGGTAACGGTGAAGTCAAATCGTGTAAAGAAGAGAGCCCACCTCGCTTGTCTGGGATTCAGTCTTTTGGCAGA
Source organism: Meda fulgida (assembly GCA_030578275.1). NCBI lineage: Eukaryota > Metazoa > Chordata > Actinopteri > Cypriniformes > Leuciscidae > Meda > Meda fulgida. Next base: position 7,654,814 of record CM060623.1, read on the forward strand.
TCGTAAGTATTCCAAATTCTTGTGGTCAGTTAGAATCACAAACGAATGTTTAGACCCCTCCAGCCAATGATGCCACTCCTCCATAGCTGCTTTCATGGCCTACAATTTCCGGGTTTCTGACGTCATAGTTCTGTTCGGCTGGGTTAAGTTTGCTGGAATAATAGGCGCAAGGATAGAGCTTGGATGAGGATCAGTGCAGTTGTGAAAGGATGGCTCCAATGCCCGTGGTTGAAGCGTCCACCTCAACTACAAACGGGAGTTCTGGATCAGGGTGGTGGAGGATGGGGGCAGATGTGAAACGTGACTTGAGTTCTCCGAAAGCCTCCTGTGCTGTCGTAGACCAGGTGAGGTGTGATGAATTCCTCTTTGTCATAGAAGTTAAGGGAGAGGCTACCGAGCTGAAATTTCTGATTAAGCGTCGGTAGAAGTTAGCAAATCCCAAAAAGCGCTGTAATTCCTTTAAGGTTACTGGTAGTAGCCAGTCTAGAACGGCTTTGACCTTCTTCTCGTCCATGGCGACTCCCTCCTGACTGATGATGTAGCCCAAAAATGACGTGGTAGTCTGGTGAAATTCGCACTTCTCTGCTTTGGCGTATAACTGGTGATCCATGAGTCATTGTAATACTGTTCTTACGTGTTGCACGTGTTCCTCATAGGTGTTGGAGTAGATAAGAATGTCATTGATGTAAACAATAACCCAACGAAAGCATGTGCCGAAAGATGTCATTGATGAACGATTGAAATACGGAAGGACTGTTGGACAGCCCGAAAGGCATAACCAAATATTCATAGTGCCCAGTGCTGGTAGAAAAAGCTGTCTTCTATTCATCACCGTCCCGGATGCGAATGAGATTGTCTAGTTTGGAAAAATACGTGGCATTGCGGAGTTGTTCTAGAGCAGCTGGTACCAGAGGTAAGGGGTAACGAAACTTGACGGTGATGTCGTTGAGACCCCGGTAGTCGATACAAGGGCGTAGACCACCGTCTTTCTTCTTAAAAAGAAGAAGCCAGAGGCTGCAGGTGACGTAGATGCTCTGATGAACCCCTTTGAAAGTTCCTCCTCAATGTAGTTCTTCATGGTTTCTGATTCGGGTTGTGATAGGGGGAAAAATTCGACCCTTAGGTGGTGTTGTCCCTGGTGTTGTCCCTAGTTCGATGGAACTATTCCCTAGTCCATCTAGTGCTTCCACTGCCAATTGAGAGTTGCAAGAGATTAGTGGGAGTTGTAGTTGTTGAGGAAACTTATGAGACATAAAGTTCCCGGCTGTTCCTGAGTCTAATAGAGCTGATGTGGATATATGATTGCCCTCTAGAGACAATACTATAGGTACTTTGATACAAGAACTGGAGTGAGGTGCTTGAACACAAGGACTCACCGAAGAGGAGTTACAAAGAGGTGGTCTTGTGGGACAAAAAGCACTCAGGTGGCCTGGTTGATCGCAATAGAGGCAGAGATGTTGATGTATGCGGCGTTCTCGTTCTTCCGAAGTCAGATGCGTATATCCGAGCTGCATGGGTTCAGTTTGAGAAAGAGTGACTGGGTATTGTGAGCTGGTTGGTACCGTTCTGAGTTGACGACGTGAACGAATCAGATTGTCAATCTGAATGGTTAGCTGGATGAATTGATTCTGCGATCTCCCTTCATCTCGGCAGGCCAGTTTAGATTGCAACTAGAGGCTGAGTCCCTTGCGAAAGAGCAGTTTAAGCGTGCTCTCCACCCAGTCGGTTTGTGCTGCTAGAGTACGAAATGTCAAAGCATATTCTGCTGTGGTACTCCTGCCCTGGCTCAACGCGAGTAGTGGATCATCAGCTCTCATACCTCCCTCCAGGTGTTCAAATATTTCCCGGAATGATGCCAAACGATGGAAAAGCAGTACCATCCTCTCTCCAAACCACCATCACCCACTCTAACGTCTTGCCAGTGAGGAGTAAGCATACCAAGACTGAGCAAGGAGTGAGCAAGCTTGTTGTTGATCAATGAATAATGAACATTGCAGTAGAAAGCCCTTACTTTTTCGTTGGGTTACCATCAAACTTATCAGGAAGAGCCAAAAGTGGGTTAACTGTGAATGAATGTGGTGGAGAAGCGTCCACACTCACGTTCGGTTGAGAAGGTGCTGGGTTCGTAAGTGATATTTGCAAACTCTGTAGCATCCTGACGAGCTCCTCCTTTACTGTAGTTAAATGGGTTAGCTGAGGTTGATTAATGGCGAGTTGCTTAGCTTGAGTGGAAATCTCCGTGGACATTTGAACAGTTCTGCTGGATTGTGTGTTGGCGAAGTTTTCTGTAATGAAGCTTCAGGAGAGTGAGGATCCATTTGCAGTTTTATTATAATCGTGGTCGTACAATCAGGGTCAATCACCAGCAAACACAACAGTAGAGATAAGGCAACTCGTAATCCAGAAACAGGCATAGGGTCAAGGCAGGCGGAAACTTACATAAATCAGTCCATTAAAGAATGTAGTCCAGGTCAGGCAGCAAAGAATCAAGATGAGAATACTGCCGTGCAAAGGCAAAAGACCGTAACTTCGTGTATGTTCGAAAATGATTTTTTGATATTTCTGGCACATTCAAGACCGCCTTTATCATGTGGATAAGTATCTTGAGTCAATTCCATTGTTTTTTCGAGAAAATAATGGGTTGTCTTAACAGTGACTTCCAAAAATTCCATGAGAAACCAAGGCAGAACACAGTAACACTAGTAACCGCACTTTGGCTTTGTTTTGGAACGCTCATATTGAGTTACAGTACTCTGCCTTTGTTTAGCCGCGCATCAATATGAAGTTACTGTGCCAGCGTTCTATCAAATAATGCTACCAATAAGATTGTACGGTGTTCTGCCTTTGTTTTACTATCCATTAAAATTGAAATTACGATGTAGCCTGTGTTCTTTGTACAGCTGCCATCAGTCCCTGCAACTTCTGATGTCCTCATAGCTTTGTCCTGCACAAATGCGGTCAGAACATTTAGTATTGTCTGAACCCGCTCCATCGACAAGCGTGCCATAAGCTATCCATCGCGAATGATATATGCAGAGTTGACAGAAAAATGTTGCACACGCCGTAGCAGGTGAATACAACAAGAAACTAAAGCCCCGCCTCACCCAATTCGGGTACCGGACCTGGTTGAATAATCATGCATCTAGCTGGCAGAGTGCAAAAACTTCACGGGCGCCTTCAGCACTGCCCTGAACACGGTCGAGACGACGCGGGACTGAGTGATAATAATGAAGCAACAAGGGTATATTGGTGCATACAATATATTGAAGGAAGAAGTGCTGGTGCATACAACATCAGACAAGCTGTTACAAGCGGGTTGTACCTACAATCACAGCGTCCGGAATAAATCCGCGGGGCGAGCGAAGTGTACAAGCACAATAATAGACAGCTGAAACCACCGCTACTGAAAAGACGCAGAACACAGAAGGTTGTGCTATAAATGCACTAGTCGTCTACGTAGTCCAGAGTGCGCTCCCCACTGAGTCTCGAGATGGAAAGCACTGCGCTCGTACTTCGTACTTTTCGTGAACGTACGAGGAGCATGACACCTTCGAGCACGAATATATCCTACTATAAACCAGTCCCCAGGTCGAATGTGCGCGAGGACCTGTTTTATCGTGATCATTTTGATTGCGCGTTTATCAAGTCTTATGCCAATTGAAGATACTCTTTACCTCTATGGAGGTGTTTTGTCATGTCTAATGTATTAATAATGCCATCAGAATGCAACCAAAGCACAGGATAGCAATAAGTAGAAGTCTATAAGTAATTGTAAATCATACAAAATAAATGCCATGATCACTAGATTTTATAGGTGTTGCTATAATGATTTGGTTAATGGTGATCATCAAGTTACTGCCTTTTGCCTTGGCATGACTTCTCACTTTTTGCTGACAATACAAAGGCAGAGTACAGTAACTTTAAAATAGTGGTCAAATATCAAGTTTGAGCTCAAGATTTTTTCATGTAGATAATTTTTATTACTAAAACATCTAATTGGCAGATTTCCAGTGTCCTACCTATAATTCATTTGGAGGGACAACTAAAAATCTAAAAAAAAAGTTGTTTTTCTCAGTTCCACTCTCTAGCGAGTTAAGGTCTTTTGCCTTTGTAGGGCAGAATAGACAGTCCAAAAGTAATCCACTGGAAGACAAAACACGGGAAGAAACGCTCAGATATGATCACCAGGGTAAATACAAAACTTCGCAATGAAGGTGAGTCTGAGAGCACCTTAAATAGTCCACTGATGAAGGTCAGGTGCAAGGTAATCAGTGCCAGGTATGTGGGAAATGTAGTTCAAATGGTTTAATATTCAGGAGAGGGTTCCCTCTGGTGGTGAGCAGGAGGAACCGCGGGAGTCTCGTTTGTGACACCGTCACTTCATGTTAGCGATACAAAGATAGGCCTTTAAAAAGATTAGAAGAGGAACATCGCTCACCTCAATCTTTTATCACACTGAAAGAAGATTGTTTGGTTCTAACAGGCGATCTTGATAATATTAAAATGTGCTGTAAAGAGGTTTCTTTCGTCTTTACAGAAACGATTTTAATATGACAAACAATACAGGTCCTTCTAAAAAAATTAGCATATTGTGATAAAGTTCATTATTTTCCATAATGTAATGATAAAAATTAAACTTTCATATGTTTTAGATTCATTGCACACCAACTGAAATATTTCAGGTGTTTTATTGTTTTAATACTGATGATTTTGGCATACAGCTCATGAAAACCCAAAATTCCTGTCTCAAAAAATTAGCATATCACGAAAAGGTTCTCTAAATGAACTATTAACCTAATCATCTGAATCAACTAATTAACTCTAAACACCTGCAAAAGTTTCCTGAGGCTTTTAAAAACTCCCAGCCTGTTTCATTACTCAAAACCGCAATCATGGGTAAGACTGCCGTCCTGACTGCTGTCCAGACTGCTGTCCAGAAGGCCATCATTGGCACCCTCACGCAAGAGGGTAAGACACAGAAAGAAATTTCTGAACAAATAGGCTGTTCCCAGAGTGCTGTATCAAGGCACCTCAGTGGGAAGTCTGTGGGAAGGAAAAAGTGTGGCAAAAAACGCTGCACAACGAGAAGAGGTGACCGGACCCTGAGGAAGATTGTGGAGAAGGACCGATTCCAGACCTTGGGGGACCTGCGCAAGCAATGGACTGAGTCTGGAGTAGAAACATCCAGAGCCTCCGTGCACTGGCGTGTGCAGGAAATGGGCTACAGGTGCCGCATTCCCCAGGTCAAGCCACTTTTGAACCAGAAACAGCGGCAGAAGCGCCTGACCTGGGCTACAGAGAAGCAGCACTGGACTGTTGCTCAGTGGTTGCATGTCATTCGGAAATCAAGGAGCCAGAGTCTGGAGGAAGACTGGGGAGAAGGAAATGCCAAAATGCCTGATGTCCAATGTCAAGTACCCACAGTCAGTGATGGTCTGGGGTGCCATGTCAGCTGCTGGTGTTGGTCCACTGTGTTTTATCAAGGGCAGGGTCAATGCAGCTAGCTATCAGGAGATTTTGGAGCACTTCATGCTTCCATCTGCTGAAAAGCTTTATGGAGATGACGATTTGGCTCACAGTGCCAAAACCACTGGTAAAAGGTTTACTGACTATGGTATTACTGTGCTCAATTGGCCTGCCAACTCTCCTGACCTGAACCCCATAGAGAATCTGTAGGATATTGTGAAGACAAAGTTGAGAGACGCAAGACCTAGCACTCTGGATGAGCTTAAGGCCGCTATCGAAGCATCCTGGGCCTCCATAACACCTCAGCAGTGCCACAAGCTGATTGCCTCAATGCCACGCCGCATTGAAGCAGTCATTTCTGCAAAAGGATTCCCGACCAAGTATTGAGTGCATAACTGAACATAATTATTTGAAGGTTGACTCTTTTTTTGTGTATTAAAAACACTTCTTTTATTGGTCGGATGAAATATGCTAATTTTTTGAGACAGGAATTTGGGGTTTTCATGAGCTGTATGCCAAAATCATCAGTATTAAAACAATAAAAGACCTGAAATATTTCAGTTGGTAATAAATTTAAAATATATGAAAGTTTAATTTTTATCATTACATCATGGAAAATAATGAACTTTATCACAATATGCTAATTTTTTGAGAAGGACCCGTGTAATTTTTATTATTTTTAGAATTGACTATAGCAGAATTAATAGTACAATTATTTAATCAGTTCATCCAATGAACAGAAAGCATAATCAATCATTAATTATAGGAAATGTATTATCTTCCTGGCCAAGAAAGAATAACCTTTTCAGCTAAAGTAAATCCAGTACTAGCAGGGTAATAGCATAGGTAGCTAGATCAAGATGTTTAAGTGACTTCGATATGTGGCAAACACAGAGACAATAAAAGCGTGAATATAATGGTTTAATAAACGAAACAAAACTACGGTAGGCTACACACACAACTAAACTAAGCACGGATTATTTACAGAATCAAAAAAGTAAATAAAAGTGAAGAAAGAGAGAGAAGAAAAGATAATGGCAAGATTGCAAGCAGTTAACCAAAACCTACGAGAAACATCAGCATCTAACGGTTTGCGAACAGGTACTTGCATTGACTTTCGTTGCTGAACAAGTCCAGATGCAGGAGATTCTTGAGATTCTTGATGATTTCACCAGGAGTGCGCTGAAGTGTTCGTTTGGGTTCTTGGGGTGGTCCACGTTGAATCCAAAGAAGTTAACCTGAATATGAAGTTGCCGGAAGAAGACAGGAGAATGTTGTCTCAAAGAGATTGAGCCAAGATTTTAACTAATCAGACACTCTTTAAAGGGCATATCAGTTCACACCCATTTGGTGAGGTGACCAATCTAAGATGACCTGGAGAAAGTCTTTGTTCCATCTTATCTCCATTTGCATGTTCATGGTGGCATGGAGAATTTTTGCAGTCTTTACACAAAAGTATGGTAAAAAATATCCTGATGCAAGTTGTCATAACATATTGTACACCCTTGATTATAAAATCAAAAGAGGATTATTTTGATGCCAAGAAAGAGGGGATTTGAAGTCATTAAATCAGCGATACATCATCTTTGGATATCAACATTGGAAGTTACTCTAACATAACTAAAGAATAATAACTAGTCATACCTGATAAAACATAAATGCATGCATAAAACACAGGAGAAATACTATAAATATTTGGGAAAGTTTGTGGTTAAGAATGGAGTAAATGTCCTTTGTGTATTGGAGTTTCTCTATAGTCTTTGACCAAATGGCTTGTGCCTTCTGGTCTGCTGTGCTATCTTTGAGGGTTGCAGACACACAGTCTCTTGCTGAGATCATTCAGGTGAGCTGAGGTGATAATAGTCTTTGAAGAGGACTGTTTTGAGGGCTGATGACAACAGGGGAGATGGAGAAGGTTTAATGATGTCTAGAGCATTTTGATTAAGCCCATTCGTTACATGGCATATGGTTTTGTTTTGGGGGTTATTGCTGCTCTCCCTGCTCTTATCCATGCTAGGCTGCATGGATGCGCAGGGATTTCTCGCCCAGAATGGAAACATACCGCCAATCCAAACTGTATGCTAAATGTCAATCGTATTTTACGATAGTGATCCTGACAGAAATCAAGCGTAGCATCAGTTCTGGCAGGTCCCGTTAGTCAAGCTCGCATCAGCTGATTCTCAGCTGATCCACATCTACCTATCGGAATAGGATGCCTATCACCGTGTACATATATAGCTCCTTCAGTATTATCAGCAGCTGTCGCATTTCTCAGGAGCTAATTAACCTCCTCCATCCCCAGCTCCTCCTCCCGTCAGTCAGGATTTGGCATTCTGATCCCTTGAATCAGAATAAATTCTCGAATTATGTTGTACTTAAAATCTTGAATTAAAGGTTCTCTTCTGTTTACCCCAAGGGGGTTATTGCTGCTCTCCCTGCTCTTATCCATGCTAGGCTGCATGGATGCGCAGGGAGTTCTCGCCCAGATCGGAACCATACCGCAAATCCAAACTGTATGCTAATTGTCAATTGTATTTGACGATAGTGGTCCTGACATAAATACAAGTTATGGACATTTATACCTAGAGTGTTAGCCTGGTTAAAACCAGACCATTCTCAGTTGTAACTGAGTTATGGTCTGGCAAAGCATCATAGACAAATCATTTCCCGAGGGGCGTCACGGATAGACCTAAAACCAATCAGAGCAATGAAGGAGATGACGTATGCAGAGCGACGGAGAAACATCTAGTGTTGTTCTTTGCTCGGTTTTTAAAAAAAAGGAAACAGTCAAATCGCTTAAAACAGACGTGAAACACAAAAGGAGATATTTTCAAGAATGTTGGTAACCAAACCATTTTGGTTACTCTTGACTTCTATTGTAAGGACAAACATTCTCAAATTATTTTCTTTTATGTTCCACACAAAAAAAGGTTTGGAATGACATTAGGGTGAGTAAATTATGACATTTTGGGGTGAACTTATTCCTTTAACAATAACATTTGTAATGAGTTTACCCCTAATTTAAGTAAGACACTGATATATCTCTTTCATCAAGCTCTCATTACATTTAGCTTATTTAAATTAAAATTCATTAAAACTATTAAAAAGTTCATAAAACATTTTATTCATGGGACTTATTTTATTTTATTATGCTAAAATTATGCTTTGTTATTGTCCTAATGACATTTTCCATAGTTCTTGCGTACAATCCAGAGTTTAACTGTAGTAGGCCTATCATGGTATAAAACCATGCTCCTTATTATGGGTGTATGGTTTCCACAATAAATCCTAAAATAAAATACAAGCTATACAAGCACACAGAATGTTTGCATATATGTTGTTTAAATAAACTTTATTATTGCATATATAAATTAGACATAATTATATTGTTAACATATATTCCAACATACAGTTGGAAAACGGAATAAAACTTGAGGGTTTGAGCAACCGAACACACATCTCCAACCCATATTGCTCCGTGAAATCTCAACAGTCACTTTGGCCAGGTGGTATTTATAGTATAGGGGGCAGGATGCTTTAGATTATAGAGAACATTTGATTGGACAGAAGATGTGATGAGAAGCTGAAGTCAGCGGTGATGTCATAAAACTAAAAAAAATAGTGGAAGTGAGAGACTGTAAGTTTTGAATGCTTATATCTCCTAAATGCTAATTTTGTCATTGTTTTAGAACACAACAGTTTATTCATAACCTTAATTATATCATATTCATATGAAAAGCTAAAAAATAATCATTTTGATTTATTTCAGTGGGGCCTTGAAGCCCTTAATTCTAAATAAAGGGGGTTATTTTACTTTTGTGAAAATGACAATGACAGGTTATTTTACTTTTGGAGGCTGGCTCCATTTATTTATTAAAAAATACTTAATACATGTGCATGTTGTGGACCTGACAGCCTGGAACTGAGGTTGACAACCTGGAAAAAAATACTAAATATAATAATGGAGGAAAAAGTTTTTAGAAAGTCATGCTCTTTATAGGTTTGTGGGTGGCTCTTAAAAGAGCCGTAGTGGGGAAGTCATGAGGAGGACTTCAAATGCTACTCCGTCGGCTGCCATGGTACTGCTCCCTCCGCCGAGAAGTGTGCCATGAAAGCATCCCTCACCTGGAGTGCCTCTCTGGAGGAGTTGTTGGCCGCAACCCAACCAAGACCTGGCAGTGGCTCCTCTCTAGCATGTCCCGCGCCCCTCACAGCAGGTGCCTCTCCCCCTTCCGAATACCTCGTGAAGTTGTGGAGAACACACGTCGCCTTCACACACTTCTCCGAAACTTCAGGGTGGACCTCGAGGAGGCGGCGGTACATCCTCCACTGTGAGGAGAGGATGTCAAAGGCATTCTCCGCCACCAGCCTGGCTCTGGAGAGGTGATAATTGAAGACACGCCTCTCTGGAGGAAGGGTGCGTCCAGGGAAGGGCCGCATGAGGTTCCTCCGCAGCGGGAACGCCTCATCAGCCACGAAGACATGGGGTTGGGGTCCTCTGTCTTCAGCGCCAGGTAGAGGGTGGTTAGGAGGCAGATGAAATGTGCCAGCCCAGAGAGCCTGTCCAAATGCAGAGTTCCCAAGAATCCTACCATTGTTGGTCCTGCCGTATCCCCCAACATCGATCACCTGGAAGCCATATTTCGCATCCACAACTGCAAGGAGAACGATGGAGAAGGTTCCCTTGTAGTTGTGGAACTCGGATCCTGAGTTAGGGGGTGCCTTGATCACCACATGCCTCCCATCCACCGCTCCACAGCACAGAGGGAAGTTCCACCGCTCCTGAAATCCCTCTGCAATGGACCTCCAGTCATCGGTGGTGGGCACAGCCATGTAGTCCTCCACAAGGCAGTCCCAGATGGCAGTCACAACCTGGGCAACGATTTGGCACACTGTGGAGACACCAACCCTGTAGCTGGATGCTATGGTCCTGAATGAGTCCCCAGTGGCAAGAAACCTAGAAAACATTGTTATAAATATTATTACAAGTACACTTGTAGTTTACATATTCAACTACACAATCAACAGTCTATTTTACATAAATGAGCCATATTTGTTCGTTTGTTTGCTTACTTACACTTTTACTAAGTTTTGAATCTCCAAAAAAAAAAGGTATATAAAAATGCCAATAATCAAGCACTACATATTGCCAATAATCAAGCACTACATATTTCTTACAGATAGGGATATGACAGTATCATGTCTGGCAAGAGAATATTACAATTTTTAGCTTACAGCAGTTAACTCAGTATCACTAGAATGATCACTCCAAAACAAAATGGTATATTAAAATTCCAATAATCAAGCACTACATATGGCTTACAGATAAGAGATATGACAGTATCACATCTGGCGAGAGAATATTATTTTTTTTAGTTAACTCAGTATCACTAGAAAGATCACTGTGTATTACAGAGAGACACGACAGTATCACGTCTGCCAAGAGAATATTTTAATTTCTAGGTTAATGTCTACGTTATAGCAGTTAACTGAGTATCACTAGAAAGCACCAACAGTGGTATCCGTACCAGAGTTTAAAAAACATTGATAGTTTAGCATATGTTAGCATATTTTGAATATACTGTATTTAAAATATCATATACATTTACTAACCGAAGACAGATGGATAGGCGCTCCGCAGCTGGGATAGAGCGCCTGTAGTAGGTGTCCTGGAGGGTGATCCTAGCTCCAATGCGGGACAGCAGGTCTTCAAATTGGGCGCGGGACAGGAGGAAGTACCGCCGAAAGCGTCCGTCATCCAGGCGCAGCTCCTGGAGCAAATGGAACCCAAACTGGGTTCGCCTCCGAAGGGTCTGGTGGGCCCAAATATGGCGACGATGATCCCTACGCCGCTGTTTTGCTCTCCAGAGCAAATACAGAGTGGTGTCCCTCTCGATGAATGCTCGATCAACATCAGCCATCTTGTAATAAAAAGATGGCCGCCACAAGATTTCGCTCTTGACGCACGAATGGATTAAAACTATTCACGCGTATAACTAGATGCGGCAGGCACGAATTTGACGAGCTATTCGCGTCTGGTGGGAACGTAACATAAAGCTGAAGGGGAACCAACAAGATTGTACCAGCAGGGTGCACTGTAGTTCTGGATGGACTAATTCAAGTGAAAGGCCCTCTCTTTGAAAAACGGGTGTCAGTGGAGCCACCTATGACGTCTTCCTTACCTGGTGGTCTTTTGGTGGCAAGCTGTCTGAACAGTCTACCTTCAAGGCAACGCTTTGCTCAGTTACCAGTAGTAGTGAGGAATGACACTCAAACTGACCTAGTGATTCCCCGAAGACTCTGATAGCTGAAGTCCATGCAGTCCCGCGAGTGATGGAAAAGAGTTTTCCAAAGTGGATGCTGAAAGTGAAAAGATGGAGCCAATTCTGTCAAAGATTCTGATTGACTTTGGAGATTCTTGACTTTGGAGACCAAGTGAAACACAGGATAAAGCTCAGTGATGAGACACCATTCAAGCACAGAGCCCGACCAATTCACACCCAAGATGTGGATGCAGTCAGGAAGAATATCCAAGAGCTTCTTGAAGCTGGAGTTATCAGAGAGTCAGAATCTCCATTCTCATCTCCTATAGTTGTGGTGCGAAAGAAGAACAATTATGTGCGATTATGCATTGATTTCAGGAAATTAAACTCCCAGACAATCAAAGTCGCATATGCCCTTCCTAACTTGGAAGAAGCCTTTTCTGTCTTGACCGGATCAAGATACTTTTCAGTCCTCAACCTAAATTCTACTATCAAATTTAAATTGAAGAGACTGATAAGCAGAAGACCGCTTTCGTATGCCCATTAGGTTTCTGGGAATTTAACAGGATGCTACAAGAAATCACAAAAGCACCTAGCACGTTTCAACGATTGATAGAACATTATATGTGAGATCTCAATCGGAAGGAAGTGCTCGTGTTCATTGACCATTTGATAGTCTTCTCAAGAACTCTGGAAGAACATGAAGCTCGGCTGGTGGAAGTGCTCAAGAGATTAAGGGAATTCAGGCCCTGTTTACACGAGAACGATTCCGGGATAAAACGTAAAAATATTTTATCGGATGTGCCTTTCGTTTACACGGCGACTGCGTTTTGGGGGCTTAAAAACGCAAAAAAGTGAAACCACCCTCCAGAGTGGAAATCTTAAAAACGCTCCACCGCCGCGTTCCCGTCTAAACGGTAAAAACGCAAATCTGCTCACGGTGGCTCTCGTCACGTACGCGTTTACGTCACAGGCATGCGCCAGTACAGAAAAATAACAACCAACATGTCGGATTATTTCCATACGTCGGACTTTCAAGTTGCCCTCGCAGCTCTGATAAACGTACAAGAGTATTTTCAGCAGTTGTACAAAATATTCTCAGATATTGGTGTTATTGTGTGTCAGTGCTTCACATTGCCACCTAGCCGCCTGGAGTGCATACTACATCGGATTTCACACACTTTTGCGTCACCATATGCACACGGATTTCCCTCCCATAACGCTCGTCTAAACGCAGAATAAAAAGTGATAACGTAACGCCACTTTCGCGTTTTCTCTTCAGATCGTTTCCGTGTAAACATAGCCTCAGACTAAAGCTTTCACCTGAGAAGTGTAAGTTCTGCCAAACGTCTGTCAGATACATATCCCAGAGTGGAGTTAACCCTCTAAGGTCGGCAAACACGCCGGTGCGTTTTGCTGGATTTTCTAAATATAGTAGCACAATAGACTCAAATTACTCCGTCATTTATGGTCATACAAAAAAAAAAAGAAATATGAAAAAAGAATCTTTGAGATGTCTACTTTTGTATGTGTCCACTTACAATCAAAACATTGTGCTTTTGTAAAATAAAGAAAATAAACAGGGTGTGCTGAATACTTGTCACCCAGTTTTTCAAACACTTGCTCATTAGTTTTAATGTGACCACACCCACGCGCACAAAATAGATTGATATGCAAATCTCCACATGAAGAAACGCGCTCATTACCTCAAAAACAAAGCACCACACTTCATCAGTCCTTTGCTTTTAGTCGAGTTTGGAAGACACGCTGTGAGCTTGCATTACATTTATCTCAAAAGAAGAAGAACGTGATTTGAAGACAAGAAAGATTTAAGGTAAGAAATGTATTCTGAATTATATTAGTTAGTGTTATTGTTGCATCAACTTCACATTGCAGTTGAACTGTTGCTAGACTAAAATTTATGAAATCGACGGAAACATGTTGAAATATTAACTATAGGCAGGCAGGCTACCTTTCAATGCGAAATTTATATACATGTACGACGCAAGGATGTGTTTATGTTTGATAATAAAACACAGCATGATATAAAAGTAGGCTAGTGTCAGTGCTCTAATATGGTGAATATTATAATATTTAGAACCGTTTATACTGTTAAATACTGTGTTTGTAATGAATGGAAACATTTGAAGTAACATATCCATATATTTTTCTCTAGAGTAGTGTACTGAAGTGTTCCTTTTTAACTTTTTAACGAAGCCACATGCTAAAGGCTATTGTTATTATTATTTGGAATTTAAATAGCTCCACATCATCACATACCCTTCACCATATCTAGAGATTGGCATGGGGTACTTTCCATAAGATCATCTCTCAATGCAAATCAAACCAGCTATTAGGCTAACTGAAATAAAACCATAGGTATGGTGAAGGGTATGTGATGATGTGGGGCTATTTTAATTCCAAAGGCCAAGGGAACTTTATCAGGATGCATATCCTGGATCCATGAAATAACTGGCCTTTAAAAATAAAAATCTGATACAAGAGGGCACATTGTATGAGATAAAACAGTACGTTTGTAGAGTAAGTTTGTTACTGTTTGTTTCCTGCTCAAACAGGTTTGTTTGGGATGTAACTATTGCTCATCAGCTGTGGATACTGTTAAGTGTTTATGACCAGACCCCCTGCTTATACTGCTGAAGCACTTTTCTGATTGGTTTGCTGGGTTAAACCTTATGACTCTCCAAACAACTAAGCTTTGGACAACCTTCTAATTCATCAATATCCACCTTTGCACGTATGGCCGAACTACAGATAAGACTGGTTTCTTTAATTTTCGGAACTGTTGGGGTTCGTGAACCACAGAGGATGGTGTTGGATATTTCGAGACACCCACATGTATAGACTGGCTCATGAATGAATTCTGTCTCTGTATACAGGTGTATGTGCTGTGATATATTGGGTTTTTGGAAAATGAATGAGTAAAGCTTTGAATATATGAAGAAAGTAACCCTACACTTATTTGTATAAGAGTTTACTTTAGATCTTTTTCAACAAGGTGACCCCCTTTGGAAATGTAACTTGACCAGTGCAATGAAGCTGAAGCTGAAGCTGATCAGTCCTGCTGACTTCAACATTGACATGAGACTCTGTACATAAACATGGTAAAGTGAAAAATCAAACACCTTGGAAATGACAGGTATGTACTATGTTTCAGGAATGGCACAAAGGTCTGTGACTCAAGTCTCTGTAAGTGTGTTAAGTGTGTTCAATAATGTGCTTTTTTTGTCATTTGTTGTACATCTTTGGATTATGTTGTGTTGTAAATAAATCCAAACAAAAAAAAAAGCCACTCTTATGTGGCCACTTGGTATAAAGCCACTTGGTATGGTTCAGGCAGAAGAAGAGTCAAAAGTACTAATGCAAACTTTTATTCAGAACATAACTTAAACAGGTACATTGAAGACGGCGGAAGGTTCACACACACAATACAACAGAGATCGGACGATGAACTGAAGACAAGCAGGAACTTTAATACACAGATGAAGACGAGATGATGAAAGACAGCTGTGAAGAACAATTAGTGTCCATGGTGATTGATGACATGTAGGTGATTGTAAAGAAGGTGAAGATGTGGGCCAAGGAGGATGCTGGGAAATCTAGTGAGGAGGAGGAGTCTAGATGGTGACCGTGACATTTTTAAGGCTCTCCTCATTCTTTGTGCAATGATCCTCATAATGATAGGGCCTGATAGCACCTGATAGGACCATGGGAGGGTCTTTGTCTTTCTCAGTTGTGAAACATCAATTCATGATGATTCACGCCTCCTCGCATAAAGCATATTTCACACAAAACATGTCTTACAAATTTTAAATCAATATATTGTTTTATCTGAATGAGTAGGTTGGATGATTTTCACATAGTTTTGGAGCAAATATTCTAGGTTATGTGATACGATTTTCTAGAGTCTTGTGAAGAAATAATCAGTATAGGTTTCATGACCTAATTTTTTTTCACAAAAACTTAAAACTTGAATCTTAAAACTACAAACTTTTACATACATGCTGCTGACATATTGTTGTAGCAGAGTTTGTGCTAAATACAGTGTAAACAGACTTTAGCCATTAAAAATGTCACAAGTAACAGAAATAAGCATAAATGTCAGAGCATGTCAGAACACCTCCAGGGCCCAGAAAACACCTCAGACCCCAGATGGTTAAAACTGACCCATCGAAAGTGGAAGCTCTCAAAACCTGGCCAAGGCCGAAAAACACTTAAGGAGCTCAGATCTTAACTCGGATTCTCTGGCTACTATCGAAGGTTTGTACAAGACTATTCAAAAATTGTGAAGCCTCATAATGATCTCACTGCTGGGTACCCTCCACTGCAGAAAGGTCAAAAGAAAAAGACAGATTGGAAGAAACAGTACTACAAACCGAAAGAACAGTTCGGAGAAAGACGGACTCAAGATTGTGAGCGGGCATTTGATACTGTCATTGCGAAAATCACCTCTGCTCCAGTATTGGGATTTGCTAATCCCAAAGCCCGGTGGTACTGGCATCTGTGTGCAACACATACGTGATGTGACGCACACAGATGCCAGTACCACCAAGCTTGGTGCAGTATTATACCAAGAGCAAGACGGACAGATGAGAGTCATCGCCTTTGCAAGCCAGGGACTTACCATTAGTGAAGCAAAGTACCCCGCCCACAAGTTGGAATTTCTGGCATTGAAATGGGCCGTGACCACCACATTCAACGATTATTTGTATGGGACTGATTTCACTGTGATAACTGACTGTAACCTGTTGACCTACATCTTGTCCTCTGCAAAACTAGATGCCACCAGTTATAGGTGGTTGTCAAATTTGTCAACATTCACCTTCAAGATACAATACAGAGCTGGGAGTAGAAATCAAGATGCGGATGGACTATCTAGAAGGCCACTTGGAGACACAAAAAGAGATGGAAAGAATTAGACAGTTCACTCACTGGGGATATTCAAAATAATTAACCAAGCATTAATACCATTGATCAGCCCTACCAAACGTGGATGTTTTTTCACTAAGAAACAAACATTGTTATGTTATTTGATTGATATTGTGAAGCTGCTTTGATGCAATTTATATTGTGAAAAGAGCTATATAAATACACTTGACTTGACTTGACTTGACTCACCATCACCTGACAGAAGACTGATCGATGGTTGTTTCTGCAGAAACCGTGGAAGCTATCTGTGAACATCACCACCTTGATCAGTTGTGTGGAAATCCTGGTTCTTCACATCTCCCAGTGACCTTTGTGGAATCCCTTGCTATTGATGTGGATGCTTTACCACAAGCCTTCAAACAAGAGGATACTTACCAGTTCACGGAGATTCTCCAGTTGTCTGAGGAGGACCTGCGGGAAAGACAGAGAATGGATCCAGAAATTTGAGTAGTTATTCAACAGCTGGAATTAAATAACAAGCCCTGTTTCAAGACCTTTCCACCTGAATTAATTATATGGTTCAAAGAATGGAATTGGCTGGAGTAGAGAAATGGTGTGCTTTTCAGAAGAAGCCAAAAGCAAGGAAATTCGTCATTACCTGCTTATCTTCGTTCTATGGTCTTAAGGGAGCTCCATGATGACTGGATTCTCCTCATAAGAACTAATGTTTGGGAGACAACCGCGACTACCGGTTGACCTGACATTTGGGTTACCTGTCGATAGTCAGTCTGGATCCCATTCCAAGTACGTACAAGATCTCAAGAAGCGACTTGAAGAAAGCTACAGGGTTGCAACGGGAAATGCTTCAAAGGTAGTGGAACGAAACAAGAAGAGGTATGACAAACATGTTGTTGCCTCCACCCTTGAAGTCGGTGATTGTGTATTGGTGAAAAATGTCCGCCTGAAAGGAAAACACAAGTTAACAGATAAGTGGGAGCCTGAGGTTTACATTGTAATCAAGAAAGCAGGAGATTTACCCGTTTACACAACACAGTAAAACCATAAAGAAAGAATGGACCTCGGAGAACTCTGCATAGAGATATGCTGCTTCCCTGAGGATTCCTGTGGATACCTGATGAGTCTGTTGAAAGAAAAGTGATTTGTAAACCCAGAACCAGAGGCAGATGTGTTGAGGAACCTGAGGAGTTTGAAAGTGTGAGTGAGTGTTTTGAGTCAGACAATGATCCAGTTGACCATTATGCCCCTGCATACATTCAGTAGGGTAGAGTGTACCTCAGGTCATTAACTCGGCTCACTAATATTAATAATTAGTATTATTTTATTTATATCGCTATTAAACTAATAGTAAGAAATAAACACGAAGTAAAATGAATTTATTTTATTATAAATAATCCCAAATTGAAAGAAAATGTTTCCTGAACTAATTATTGATTGGTGAGGTGAAAGGTTAGCTCCGCCCCCTTTTGGAAAGTTTCCAGAAGATCGAGTACAAGCAGAAATGTATGAGAGACACAAGAGATTGCGAACGACACGAGAGTGAGAGCAGATGCAATTGAGTCAGAACAAACTGTTAATAGATCCAGCAATAGATTATTAACAAGCCAGCCAGGCCCGATAGGACTCCTGAGGAAGCTGACGGGTTGCTGACGGGAAGCTGACGGGAAGCTGACAGTCCTGCTGTTTGGACCGTAGGCACACACAACAGTGAGAGACCTATCCCCGACCTCTAGGCGCAGGGAAACGACCCTCTCGTTCACCGGGGTAAACTACAACACATGGCGGCTGAGCTGGGGGGCTATAAGCAAACACACACCAGCCCGCCGCTTCTCACCATGGGCAACTCCAGAGTGGTGAAGAGTCCATCCTCTCTCAAGGAGTGTGGTTCCAGGACCCAAGCCGTGCGTGGAGGTGATCCCGACTATCTCTAGTTGGAACCGCTCAACCTCACGCACAATCTCAGGCTCCTTCCCCGCCAACGAGGTGACGTTCCACATCCCTAGAGCTAGTTTCCGTGTCCAGGGATCGGGTTGTCGAGGCCCCCGCCTTCGACTGCCGCCCAATCCTCTAAGCAGCGCCCCCTTACGGTCCCTCCTGCAGGTAGTGAGCCCACGGAAAGGCGCCCCCACGTCGCTCCTTCGCCCTGAGGAGGGAGGCCCGGCCACCAGGCACTTGCATATGAGCCCCAACCCCGGGCCTGGCTTCAGGGTGGGGCCCCAGCTGCATCCTTTGCCGGGCGACGTCACGGTCCTTATTTTGGTGTCCATCATAAGGGTTTTTTGAACCGCTCTTAGTCTGACCCGTCGCCTAGGACCTGTTTGCCTTGGAAGACCCTACCAGGGGCATATAGCCCCAGACAACATAGCTCCTAGGGTAATTCGGGTACTCAAACCCCTCCACCACGTTAAGGTGGCAGTTCAAGGAGGAGTGAGTGAGTGCATATAGTTATGTTTAAATGTTTGAAAGACGTAGTATTTGTTGAGATTATATTTTTTCTGTTGTGAAGTGTGTGCCATGTGGTGCTAGCTTTGCAAGCTCTGTACATAGACTTTAGTGTGTTAATCAAGCACATGATGTTTTATTAAGTTCGGGAGAAGCACGTTCAGATAATTAACACGGGTGGAGAGCACTCAGCAATCATGATTAAAATGCGTATATATAGACTTAGCAGTCTCACCTCATTTCTCTGACAGTTTAGTAGCGTCCCTCCACCACCCCTTCTCCATTTTTCTAGTCCTAAACCACTTTACATACAGGGGGGGAGTCCTCTGGGGTCGGGCCGAATTCCGAGCTTGGAGCCCTCCCCCCGGACAGCACGCCAAATACGCATTATACTTTATTCCCTTTAATTGTATGTAAGTATGTAACTCGTGAAATGGTTACTATGTATGTGCTGCCTATATCCAAATAATTGAAACAGACATTTTGGTCATTTGAAACTTTTTATTTGAACGAGTTACTGATGGTTGTTTTGGCTTTGTTTTTGCAAGGCCGGGTTTTTTTTCTTGTGTTTTATTTTTCTCTTTTGTGAATGTCTGAAATATTACTGCTGTGATCCTGAATCCTGTCCTGGCTGTGGTATCCCTGGTTTGGACTGCCGAGCCATCCCATCATTTCGTGCCTGGAAACAGAGTAAAAAGAGTTGAAAAAATTCTTTTTCACGTTTTCCTGGATTTCCCTGAAGACAAAATTATTATTTTTTCCTTTTCTCTTCATGGACTGAACTGCATTCATTTTTGATGAACATTCCTACTCTGTAATTTTTTGGAATTTGAACGCTAGATATTGAACTTGAAATTGAGAAACTGAGGTTTGATTTCAGAAATTGATATTGGGAAATTTTGACTCTGTGTTTCTGTGTTTAGCATTTATTTGAAATACTGTGTGTTACTGTTATCTATTTGTTTTTCTTTTGTTTTCATTTTATTTTTTCAATTTCAAAAGATACAACTCCTGCAAAAGAATAAACAAATAGAAAAATACACTTACCTTTTCATTATTTAGCTGCATTCCAGTGGTCTGAGTAGTTAATTAGTGGTGCTTGCCAAAGGCAAAGCATCAGTATTGTTATTGCTCAAACTTATCCCACTTTTTTTTTTGGCATGCTACTCCTCCCGCAGTTTTTGTCATAGACCCATGAATGAGGTGTCAAAACGTGCAGCCTATTGAGGAGAGGTGTGCTATGACAATGTTCACCCCAGGGGTGAAAAAGCGTCTGGAAAAGTCCCATAGACTTTGCATTGCGACAAACTTTGAGGAGTCATAGCTCAGAGCGAGGATTTCGCAGAAACGTGTGATTTGCCACATTTGAAGAGGCTGACGGGCTCTGTAAGATCATACCTCACAATGGGGTAAAAGTTGCACCCCTGAGGGACAAGAGCTGCCCAAAGTTGCCCCATTGACCTACTATGGCGAAGGTCGGTCCTTGAAACGCATGCGCTTCTCCTACTATGCATAGGCATAAATTGCATAGGGATTTTGTATTGAACATAACTCTGGATCATAGTGGCAAAGAGGCAAGGGGGTGGGCTCATTTTACTCAGGCAACCAATCAGTCTCGTAAGGATCATTGTGAAGCTGTCAAGCTATGCCCTAGCAACCATTTAGAGCAGCAACAAGTCTCATTGACTTCCATTGAAAGAGTTCAAAGAGATATCTTTGGATAGAAGTGTCATAGAAACATGAGGGTGGTCTCTTTTAACTCAGGGCAGCAAACAGCCAGTCATGAATCACCTCAACACGTCCTGTCCCCGCCCTAGCAACCATTGTCGAGCACCTTAGCAACCGAAATCCAAAGAGCGATATCTTCCATTCTAAATGTCAAAGACAAATGGGAGTTGGTTTATATCATTTATACTGACAAGCAGCCTTTGACGTTTCATCATTGGCAGCTCCCAAGCAACTCTCTAGCAATCAATCAGAGTACCCTAGCAACCATTTAGCAAAACCTATATCTCTGCATCAGAACATCATATAGAGATGGGGGTTGGCTCATTTGTTTCGGTTGGGAAACAGTCTGTAAATATCACCATGGTAACTGTGTATTCACACCCTAGCAACCGTTTAGAGCCACCTAGCAACCATATTGCAACATATAGAAGCCATATTTCAGCTCCACTACATCGTACAGACATGGTTTTTGGCTCATATGCAATCATGTACAACATTGTAGCATCTATCCTAGCAACCGAGTGGCGAGTTTTGCCACTGCAAGCACCCACTCATATTTTCTTCAGGAAATGTACATTCTAGCTGTTTTTATTCTTTCTTAATATCATCTTTGCTAATTTTTGCTTCAGTGAGTCAATCCAAAACTTCTGATTCTGGTCCATAGTTTTGCTTTTATAGCGACCTAGTAACTTAGACGAGTGCTACCCGCCGTGTGCTACAAAATGATTTATTGTTTTGCAAAATGTGGAGGGGGTTTCTTCAGTCATTAATGGAATATACTTCATAGTTCTCCAAGGAACCCAAGTAAACAGCTTGGACATACTCATATAAAAATGTATTTAAGCTTATCATAATTCTTTCTTCTAGTCATGCCAAATTTAGTCCAAAGTAGCGAAAGTGGCTATATTTATTCTGGGTTGAACTCTGTTCTCATGGGAGTAGATGGAAAGACATAAGGATGAACAAGGAATTCATTTTAGCTGGGAAAATACACCATGTGACGTTGTAGAGAGTGATATAATTTTAGTTGGTTCTATAGCCAAAACAAATTGCGTTATCATAGTTTGTCATTTTAAATAGCTCTAAATATTATATCATGTGTCTTACTTTAAGACAATGGCATAGGGTTACTATTCATGTATAGTTTAATACATTTTTAATATTGTTACATTTTTTTGTTTGATTAGATAATCCCTCTGTTTGCAGTTTTGCTTTTGTTACAAATGTAAACTCTCTTATCCACAAAATGAATGATTCTGTAAATGATTGTATTTAACTATAGTCAATAATTACATTTTCTGAACAAAATGTGAGTGATACTTTCTATTGCAAATGTTCCAGCAATATGCCATGGTGTTGCTATGTAGTATTTAAAAAGTAACTAGTCTATTTGTCTACTATAGCACCTTGCTGTGGTTAGGATGAATGAAATGTGATGTCTGAAAAAGACATTTAACACTCTTTGATCACAGACAACATTTTAGTGGCCGGTGCCAACATCAGTGAGGGCAAGGAATCCAGCTTAATTTCTCGGTATGTAGATAAGCAGGTAGGATCACTGCTGTCTGCTCTGATGTTGAAGTTCTGGAGATATTCCCAGAGCTCCATGAAGCAGATAAGAAGAGGAGCGGCTGTGCCTGAGGCCAGGGTGAATGAGTGGGCTGGAATGTTTGCTGTCATATTTTAATTCCTGGTCATCTGGCTCCATGCAGAAAAAAAAAACAAAAAACAAGAGGCACTGTATAATTTCCTGTTTATTCCTTATATCCCTGCTTCTCTTGTTATTGACATTCTGTGGAATGTCAGGCTCCTGCCTTTTATTTCCCTGGAATCAAATAAATATTTCATGTGTGGTAAGAAACAACATTTATGTAAAAGCTTTGCAGCTGGGCTAGCTGTGTTGAATATATGAATGTGCTCAAACAGAAGTCAGTCTAATGTAGCTTAAGTAAATGGAAAATTATTCTTGATGGCAAAAAAAGTTCACTTATCAATGGAATATACTTCATAAACAGAATAGTAATACGAGTAACTTAAAGGGATAGTTCACCCAAAACGTTTAATTCTGTCATCATTTACCCACCCTCAGGTGGTTCCAAACCTGTATGGGTTACTTTCTTCTGCTGAACACACAATGAGTGTGTTGTCTGTTCCCGAGCCGGTGAGTGTGTTGTCTGTTCCCGAGCCGGTGTCTGTTCCCGAGCCGGTGTCTGTTCCCGAGCCGGTGTCTGTTCCCGAGCCGGTGTCTGTTCCTGAGCCGGTGTCTGTTCCTGAGCCGGTGTCTGTTCCTACTCCGCCCTGGCCGCGCCGGTGAGTGTGTTGTCTGTTCCCGAGCCGGTGTCTGTTCCTGAGCCGGTGTCTGTTCCTGCTCCACCCTGGCCGAGCCGGTGAGTTTGTTGTCTGTTCCCGAGCCGGTGAGTGTGTTGTCTGTTCCCGAGCCAGTGAGTGTGTTGTCTGTTCCCGAGCCGGTGAGTGTGTTGTCTATTCCTGAGCCGGTGTCTGTTCCTGAGCCGGTGTCTGTTCCTGCTCCGCCCTGGCCGAGCCGGTGAGTGTGTTGTCTGTTCCCGAGCCGGTGTCTGTTCCCGAGCCGGTGTCTGTTCCCGAGCCGGTGTCTGTTCCCGAGCCGGTGTCTGTTCCCGAGCCGGTGTCTGTTCCTGCTCCGCCCTGGCCGCCCGCGCATCCAGCTCCGCCCTGGCCGCCCGCGCATCCAGCTCCGCCCTGGCCGCCCGCGCATCCTGCTACGCCCTGGCCGCCCGCGCATCCTGGGTCCGCCCACGTTCCATGGCCCAGGTCCCGGTTCCCCGTAGGGGCCTGCCCCTCCATCCCTTTTCCAAGTCAGCCTCCGCTTCTCCGCCCTCCTGAACTTTTGGAGTGTTATGGGCGTCAGGAGCCGCCCATAGGGAGGGGGCTATGTCACGGTGTGGGTTTGTCTTGTTATGTTGTGGGTTTGTCTTGTCTTGTTTAGTGGTTCCCTGCCTATCTATTAGTCTTCCCAGGTGTGTCCCGTTAACCACGCCCCCTTGTTATCCTGTTTAGATCGTTTGCCCCGGTATTTAAGCCCTGTGTTTCAGTCTAGTCTTTGTGAGTTCTTGTATTGTTGTAACGCTGTATGCACGCTGTCCTGTTCTTGAATCTCATTACCTTGTCTTGATTAAAACATTGCTGCACGTGGATCCTACTCTTGTCTCCGCTTCAGCTGCTTCATAACAGTTACCAACATTCTTCAAAATATATTTTGTGTTCACCAGAAGAAAGAAATCCATACAGGTTTGGAACAACTTGAGGGTGAGTAAATTATGACTGAACTAAAAAAAAATAGTGAACTATCACTTTAAGTAAACAGCTTGGATGTATCAATATTATGTAATGAATGTGCATTCAGCCTTCAAGAGATGTTTCATTCCCATTAGCATCCCATTATTTCACATTGTAGCCTAGGTCAACAGTCAGACAAAAAAATGTGTCTTAACCCTAGCTTACCAATATACTGCAGGTTACTTCATAATTACAAGTTTGATCAGCAATGTTTTTATTGTTGTTATTATTTAGATTAGATGTGGGAACACAACTTCTTACTTGTAAGAACACAAAGAATATAATTTTCTGTATTTGTAGCACATCAAACACAAACAATCTTGAAAACTGTATCTCACAGCACTGTACAAAAATATTTAAAGGGATCGTTCACTCAAAAATTTAAATTTTGACATCATTCACTTACCCTCATGTTTTTTGCAAACCCTTATAACTTTCTTTCCACAACATGTATTTTTACTGATCACCTAATTATAATTAAATATATTTACAATAGGTTGGAATCAAAGTAACTTTTTAATTAAATCCTTAATAAAAGCAATCTGATGGATGAAAGAAAGAGTGGTGTCACAGGAATTGCCACAGATGGAAATACTCATAAAGCACCTTTAAGGCAAGGTGCAGTTTTTCTTAATGTGATTTTTGTGATAGTAATATTCACATCCGTAAAGATTGTTGACATTTCTCAAAACATCAAAAACCTGTTGAGTATTTTTGATTAGTACTACTGTGATGGACTGACTATGTGTCCAAGGTGTATCCCTGCTGACTCCAATATCTCCCGACCATACAAGCATTTTGGAGAATGGATGAATGTTCTTTCTGTTGATTATGAGACGATGTATATAATTTATTTATTTATTTATTATTTTTCCCTGGTTGGTTCATTGAATTGGATTTCTTTTTTTTAATCACTGGGCGCTAAAGTAGCCTCAAGGGAAGGTCTGTTCATACATTAAGCAAATCATGAAGAAGGAAATCTTCCCCAAGCATATTATGTAACGGTGTGATAATGTTAATGAGATTCGAAAAACAACAGGATGGTCACTGTTCGCTGTTCTCACATGAGACATTAATTAGACTATTGTTTACTATTTTACAGCTCTACTTGGTTTTGTGACTGTGGCAGGATTCCAGGATGGAGTGTCAGATATTTTTGCATAATGAAGCTATAAATGTAGGCTATAATTAATTGTTGTACCAGACAATAGAAGAAGAAGAAGAAGAAGAAGAGACTTTATTGCCAAGTAGTGTTTTACACACACGAGGAATTTGCTTTACACATGATAAAATAATTTTCCCCAAAATGAATGTGCATTTATTTGTTTACACACACACACACACACACACACACACACACACACACACACACACACACACACACACACACACACACACACACACACACACACACACACAAATAAAAATTTATAAAATAGTTAAGAATAAAGAAAAGGCAATATATAGCCAAAATTACCATCATGTCTCACGACTAAAAATATGATAAAAGGGATAAAATGTGACCTGGACATATTTCACCTAACTTAAATAAAAATAATAAAAAGTGAGCTGAAAGTAGCCTACAGATTTTTGAGCATGGTGTGTGTGAGTGTGAGTGTGTGTGTGTGAGAGAGAGCGAGAGCGAGAGCGAGAGCGAGAGAGAGAGAGAGAGAGAGAGAGAGAGAGAGAGAGAGAGAGAGAGAGAGAGAGAGAGAGATCTGATCCCAACCTCCCATCATCTGATGCTCATTCATCCTCCTCCAGCAAGACTTCAATGACAACGACGCGATAACGGGCAACCATTGTTGTTTCATCGCTCTCCTCCATTAATTCATCTTCTTTTCACATCTGGATGTGTAAATGTTGGTGCTTCTTCAACGGTTACCGCCACATTGAGACTTAACGTTTCCGTTTCTGACGTGTAATTCGTAATGTTCGGTTGTATGGAATAAAATAGCGCACACCGAAACTGAGGAAATAAAGGTTGACACTGAAGCAACGATACATTTAAATCTGGAGATATCGACGGATATCTACAAAAGGTGGGTAACGTTTTCATTCCAGTTATACTAGGCTACAGTCTTGTAGAAATGTCAGTGATTTTAATTATTGAACATATTTGAACGGAGCATGTTTGCACATGTTTGATTAAATGCACAAGGCTTTTTTAATGGATGGGTTTAACAACATTTAACGTGGTTTAACATTTAATGGTTCTTTACAGGAAGTGGGCAGGTTCAGATGTGAGTTGAAGTGAGAAAATATTGTGGCTTGATTTAACACAGTTCAACATTATCACATGTGACATGTTATCGCCCACAGAGCTCACATTACTGACAGCATCATAGGCTAAACACCTACACGACTGCAGTCAACTATTCATTACTGCAAATGTCGTTTATTGATCTGCCTCATTTGCATTGAAACGATCGGTGACAGCTCCGTCATTTTTTCTACAATGTACAAAAACACAAACACGTTATGTGTAACAATAATAATTAACAGTTTACAATTAAGATGTTTCAAATGGCATTAAGATTATAAACGTATTTAACATATTGTCATCAGCTTATTCTAAATGGATGCGTTTTACCATCATCTGCCTATCAGTATTTATAGGCAAGGGGAGTTTTTGCACATTTGAAACACAATGCTAATTAAAAGTGCTTTATATATATATACATATGAGGGATGTAATGGCACACAAAGATGACGGTTCGGTATACCTCAGTATTGATGTCATGGTTCGGTAAGGGTTTGGTACAGCAGGGGGAAGTAAACTAAACAAAATTATTTCTTTTTAAAATTTATTTATTTATTTATTTTTACAAATTGTTTGTATGTGTTTAACAATTAATGTATTAAAAATATCTTAGCTAATGCTGTATGTGGAGCCTTACATGGCCTTACTTTGATATTAAAGGTTACAATTAACAACAGTTAATAAACAATTATTAAATTCAGTTGCTATTTATTTTTTGATAATGAACAGTCAAATAAAAATGTCAGGTTTTGCATTAACTTCTAAATCTAGTTATACAGTTCATTTTCTGCTCCAATTCTTCATTTTTTAAATATAATAATTTACTCAGTGTCTGACATAACTTGTTTTTATTACAAATTTATTTAAACATAGGCTACATTAAATAATCAAGACATTTACTAACAAATTAAGTAAATATAATAAATAGGCTAATATAGTGCATAATAATAATTTACTCAGTGGCTGACATAACTTGTTTTTATGACAAAATTATTTAAACAGGCTACATTAAATAATCAAGACATTACTAACAAATTAAGTAAATATAATCAATAGGCTAATATAGTGCATAAATGTCTCTCTCTAGAGTTATTTTCTCTAGCGAACTAACATGTTGTCGACACTAAATGCCTGAGGAAAATGTAGCCTAAGGCCGTGTGTCCACCAAAGCGTTTTTAGCCAGCTGAAAACGCTAGATGCTCTGCTGAAAATGCCTAGCTGTGGGTGCTTGAGAGCGTTTTTTTCAGTTGAGACGTTTCGTTGCTATGATACAGAATATCCGCAGCACAGTTTACTTGTAACACAGATAATTTGTTTCATACCAGAGCCCGTCTACGGGGAGCCTTGGCACTTCCTATTAGCCCCATTGTATCATCTTGGTTGCAGTTCCATTAGAATTCCACTGGAGGTGATTGTGGGCGAGTGCAGAATGAATGGGAGTCTATGTAGCTAGACGGCTAAATGTATCTCTCTCTCCTGCTTGTCGTTGAATCAACGTAGATTTTATTGTTGATTCCGCAAGTTCAATATAGATTGTAGGCCAAAAGTCGAATGAACGAGTACTTATGTCCTTTCGATTTCTTACAGGTTAGGCCGTTGTTGCCGGAACATGCTAGCATTCTGCTAGACAGATTTGTGACTGATAACGACCAGAGACCCCGTCTGATGGCACCTGAAGCTAGAGTAGAATCAGAAACATTATCTTAACCCTAACCCACCCTAACTAGAACTCTTTGTAACTTGTGTATTAACCGAAAGTGCCTTGCCTCAAATAGCAGCTGGTGTTATCATTGCTGATGCCACGAGAAAGGAAGCCATGAAGTGGAATTGCCGTAAAGCAGCTCCTCTGGCAGTATGAAAATATGTGACGTCATCACATTTTTTTAACGAATTTTTAGAACAGATAAGTGAACTTAAAAATGCAATTTTCAGCTGAGTGTATTATCTTAGCCCCCTTTTTTGAATGCAACTTTCAAATTACTTGACAAAAAATTACATCTTGAGAAAAGTTGATTTCTGGGGGTGAAACCCCATAGACTCCCATTCATTCTGCACTCGCCTGCGAGCGCCCCCTGCATGGACAGAGACGTGTTACTGCAGCCAGTCCAGAAACCGGAAGTAACCAGACAGTGCCAATTCTCTTCTATTAGACATTCTCTGTTCACACTAAAAAAATATTTTTTCATCCATTTTGTTCGGTTAGCTCTGCTGGTTTATGTCGTTGTACAGAAAGAATGTTGTGACGGTTGGTCAGTGTGGTATTAGCCTGCCCCTCCTCCACTGTGATTGGACGGTTGGGTAAAAAGTGACAGCGATGAGCGCTGCGTTTTACCCAAAGTTGAAAATTCTTCAACACACGGAGACCAGTAAAAAATGCCGGCCGCTCAGCGCTTCAGCGTGAAAAAAATGCTCAGCGCCTCGTTACGCTCATGGCATTTTAAAAACGCAGCCCTCCCATTGAAAACAATTGAAAAAATACGCCAGTCTCGTAAAAAAAAAAACGCTTTGGTGGACAAACGGCCTAATACTACGTGAGATGTTATTCTCAAGCTGTTTTATTGATATCTAATATATTCTCATTTAATGGTAGTTAACATTACATTCATTTTAATTTAAGTATATTCTTTAGAGTATGTTATTTTGGTAACACTTTACAATAAGGTTCATTAGTTAACATTTGTTAACTACCTTAGTTAACATGAACTAAGTATGAACAATACTTATTCAGTATTTATTAATCTTATTATTTTCAACATTCACTATACATTATTAAAATCAAAGGTTATATTTGTTAACATTAATTAAAAGTGCACTGTGTAATTTTTAGTGGCATCTAGTGGTGAGGTTGCGAATTGCAAACAACACAAGTTATGGTGGCCGACAGGAAAACATGTCGTCGTCTGAGACAGTATAGGGTAGCCAGTTAAGCAATTAGGTCTCTTTACAAAGATAAATTAAGAAATAAGGTTTACTTGATTATTCAGTAAAATGATATGTCATTGTGAATATTATTGTTACTTGTTCATCATTGTGTCAGTGTTTTATTCGCTGACTTTAGCTATAGCTTCTTTGCGCGAAGAACAACATAGTGACGAAACGCATTTGTCCGTTTAGGGCTATTGTAGAAACATGTCGGCGCAAAATGGCTATTTCAATGTAAGAAATGGCTCATTCTAAGGTAATAAAAACATAACGGTTCATTATGTAAGGTCTTTATACACCACTGAAAACATAGTTATGGATATGATATTGCATTTCTGTCAACAGATCCTCTAAAGATTACACAATGCACCTTTAATGCACTGTGAACATGAACATGAACAAACAATAAACAGCTGTATTTTTATTAACTAATGTTAACTAATGAACCTTATTGTAAAGTGTTACCATTAATTCCATAATAAGTACTCTTTTAAAAATTAAGCTAAAGTGTGCTTCTTTCACAAGGGTAGGCTACAGAATTTAAGATATTGTTATTTGTACTTTTCCCATATGGCAATAGAACAAAGGCATGGAAAGGCATGGAAACTCTAAACTAAAACAGGAACATGGACAGGGCTTCCAGACAGTTGTTACAACAATCAATACCAGACAAAGACAGTGCAAACATGAGGGCTTAAATACACAAGACTAGACAAGGGACACCTGTGAACAATGAAACAATGACAACATGACACATACGACAAGGGAACACATGGCAGGATCACATGACTTGAACAAGGGATCACATGACACACATGAAACAGGAACAAGGAACAAAACCCAAAACGTGACATAGCCCCCCCTCTATGGGTGGCTGCCGATGCCCATCAAAACCAAAAAACAATATTTCAGGATGTTGGTAGAGGTGAGGCGGTGGAACGGGACCAGGACATGGCAATGGCGGGCCTGGGCTGCGGAGCATGGGCGGACCTGGGCAGTGGAGCGCGGGTGGCGCCGGCAGTGCAGGGGGCCAGGGCGGATCTGACAGTTCAGGGGGCCTTAATCAGGTACCTATTGCCCCTCCCCAAAACTTTCTTGGGACGACGAGACTCTGGCGTGGCGGCGGTTCGCGGGCTGGAGCTGATGTGTGTGCTGCCCACCCACACATTATAGCTGTGACGACTATCATAGGTTCCATATTATCCAGAGCTGACTCCAGCACAGTGGCCATCTTGTCCGAAGACACAGGCACGACTGAAATGAGGTCATGAACAGTGTCTGACTCGACAGGCATGACGAGAACTGTCACTGGTTCGGCAGGCAAGACGAGAACCGTCTCTGACTCGGCAGGCATGATGTGAACAGTAGGCATGCCGTGAACAGTCTCTGGCTCGGCAGGCATGACGTGAACCGTCTCTGGCTCGGCAGGCATTACGACCGATGTGGATTTTTGGGGGCCGATACCAATATTAGGAAGTAAAAAAAGCCTGATAATGATATATCGGCCGACATTATTTATGTGCATATTATAATGCAGTACCAATTTATTTTTGTGTATATTATAGTACAGAACCAGTCAAAAGTTTGGACACACTCTCCTATTCGTGTGTACAAACTTTTGACTGGTACTGTATAAAGAATACAGTATACATAAACATATATATATATATATATATATATTGTTTTTTTTGCAATGATTTCTCAAATGTTGTGATCAATCACTTGTGTGACAAATATGTGTAATGGAGGCAGGGTGAATGATAGAATGAGAATGATCCATTTGAGCTGTAACCAAACTAGTTTGCATAGCATGTTCTATTCTAAATTATATCTAAATACTGTTGCATAATCTTCACTAATGACTTTGTCTTAGTATTTTGTATTTAGTCACGTTATATAAAAATAACTTGTATCAATATCAAAAGTGTCACTGACAAAACCTTGTTATCTTCTATTCCCAGTGAAGTATTAAGCTCAGAGGTGAAAAAAAATCGTACATTGTATGCAACAGTCAGTTATTAATATTTCATTTTCCTCTCTTGTTTTTTCATGTGTTTATAATTTATTTGTATGACAGCCTGGCTAAAAATGATGTCTGCAGTATTTGGCATGTTTCATTGTGTTATCACAAATAAACAATTGACTCCAAGCACAACTACACAATATGCTTGCAAAATCTTTAACACAGTTTTACTACAATTTAATACAAAAAAGGGTGAATCTGTACATTTTCCTTTGCCTCACTTTTGGCCACTACTGTATGGCAGTTCATTGACTTTCCAACTGATCTTCAAATCTTGCAGCAAAATCAAGCCACTTTTATGAGGATTGCAAGCTTCCCTGAGTTGTTGGATCCATATTGAGGTCAAAGTTAACTTGCCTTTATTCGCAATACAACAGCGGGTGATGGTCACAAGACGATCGGCAGAGGTGAAGTGTATTGCAGCGACTTTTTTGTGCATGTTCTGCAGACAGAGTCACCATCCTCGATTAAGGTTCCCTCAAGACAAAATATGACACACCTCAGATTTGGTCCTCTTAAAAGGCTGAAAATCTGAAAATCTCCCGAGCACGCTCACTTTCTTCCACCATTCCTTCTCGAATAAAAAACAACAACATCGCGCGCTGCATCAGACTGTGGACAGGAGTAATTAAAATCGCGATAATCAAACATGGTTTTAATGATAATTAAATTTTAAACGATAATATTAACTGTCAGTACATTTTATCGTGGTTTATAGTGAAACCAGTAATCGTCCCATTCCTATATTAAAGTTTCAGTGTCTTAATTAAATTATTTTATTATAGGTACATTAAATTATTGGTGTCATGCTGTTGCGACCTCACCCTTGCAGGCTCACTATTGGCTGATTCAGTGGCCGTATCTCAATATTGTTCTTGTCTGTACTTGTGTTCTTGTGGACTTGTGAAACGTCATCAGTCGCTGCCCAAGTACTGTTCCAATTCAAAGTTCACTTCTTGCCAAGTCCAGTTCAAATCCAGATGTGTTCTTGATCCGCCCCTTTTACTGAGGATGCATCAAGAGGTGACTTGTGCAGACTTGAGACAGCCAGGTATCCCAGAATGCATCTCGTACCAACCAGCAAGCGTCAATAACAGATTAGAAAACCTGCGTAATATAAAAATGCTAGTTTTAAGAGTTTTTCAGGCAGGAATGTAGTTGTTTAAAGCTCAAATCTTTGGTTTATTTATAAAGATAGTGCCTATTTGAAAATTTGATCTGACGTTTTCGGAGTTGTGAGATCCAGGCGATCACTGCAAGATCACTCATGTACCCCTAGAACACTCTTTCCTCGGCTAGTCCTTCTGACGTTTACCGCTGGCTCGGATGTCTCTAGTGTAGTGGTTAAACATGAGATATAAATCGGCTTGTGTATATCTAACAGGCGATTGTTTGTCTCATTAATTTATCATTTGTTCCCTGGCGAAACGTTTTGGCTGAGGGCAAAGTGAAGTTTCATAACTTTATATATTTAGTCTATATAACTTTAACGTTGTAGTCTAGAGAGCTGACTTATGTTTGACTGAATCATTTGCTTTATTTCTTATTGTATAGCTTCTTATACCTTTTAGGTTACTTTTATAATGGCTACTATTGATCATTAAAACTGACATTTAACAAAAAGGGTTGTGTCATTTTATTATATATATTTAAAACATATAAAATATTTTATATATTTATTTTATTATGTTGCCTACATTCTCGTCACTGTTTGTACATATAACGTATAATAAAATAAAATGTCACAACCCTGTCTCTTTTTGCTAAATGTCCGTTTTAATTATCAATATTATAATGTTTTTTATGTATCATATTTTTTACAATGAAAACAAATACAGTCAGTGTTGTACAAATGAAGAGAAGGGTTCTCTGCACTTCTGTAATCCAAAACAATCTGGTGCAACCAGGGCAGGACAAAATA
Source organism: Meda fulgida (assembly GCA_030578275.1). NCBI lineage: Eukaryota > Metazoa > Chordata > Actinopteri > Cypriniformes > Leuciscidae > Meda > Meda fulgida. Next base: position 7,688,062 of record CM060623.1, read on the forward strand.
CGGCAGAAAAAAAGGGATTGCCGGTGCAGCACAGAAGTCTTCTTAATGATACATTTATTTGAGATGCATAACAATGACTAAACAATGACTAACGTTTCGATGTAAAGTTACATCTTCATCAGAGTCCTTGGAGAAAATGGGCAATGAAACCATTATATAGGATCATCAACAGGTGTGATTACGCGTGAAGGGGGCATTAACCACCCAAAAGCACACCCATTTAAACCAAGGTGCCACATTCACAATTCAGTCATTAAAGGGCAAGAGCCCACACATAAATATCAAGCATAAAATGAATACAACACAATGGGAATCGAAGTGTCTTACATAATGTATTTTAATATTTTGATCAGTTTAAAAGTTTATAGAAAGCATGATAAACTCAATTCTTCATTTAGACCTAGAGGTTCAAGTGTATTAAGTGTATGAATCCAAAACGCTTCCCTGCATAGAAGTTTATTAATGATATCAAAACCTCTGGGTGTAGGTGTAATTTTCTCAATTCCCCAAAACTTCAATGATATAGGGGAACCATGATTGGCCTGTTTATAATGCCTCGCCATGACATATGTTACATTCTGGGTACGAATTGCCAGAGGTGAGACCAAGTCATTGTTTTGCAAGTCACAAGTAAGTCTCGAGTCTTTGCATTTAAGTCCCGAGTCAAGACAGACAAGTCCAAGTCAAGTCCCGAGTCAAGACAGACAAGTCCAAGTCAAGTTGCAAGTCCTCGGGTTTAAGCTTCAAGTCTTAAACAAGTCATTAATGCTTTTTGCACAAATTACTGTCTCAGTGTTAATTACTATAGTAAATGAAATGTATACTAATTTACATCAGGAAGGCTTTTAAAATATGATATAATTTAATAATATATAATATTATCATATTTATTTATCTAAAATTTTCACTAAGGGCACCCATCTCAGTTCAATTTAGGGATTGTTCCCTAAACGTGTGACAAAATAAGGAAAAGGCAGTGAATAAAAACTATTTTATTGGTAATCCAGTAACAAAGCCAAAATCATTTCATAGAATTATAACTGAGAAACAGATGCATAAGAAATAACTGCTACCATACCACACTTTACAAATGAGAGAGGAAACATGCAACATGGATGTATACAAACTCATGAAGACAGTCCTAAAATGCTGTGCTACCATACTTAATGCTAAGAGAGAGTCAATGTGAGTGAAATGAATGTTTGAGTCAGTAAGTGTGATTGATCTTTTCTTTGGGCACTATGATGGATTGCACTTGCAAAAGATCAAATTGGCCAAAAGTCTGTCAGACATTTGTGCAAGATGGGGCCGTAGTATGATGCCTCCATGGCTGAAAACACGCTCCACTGGAGCACTAGAGGCCGGCACTGCCAAGACCCTGATGGCCACTTGGAATAGTCAAGTCAAGTCAAGTCAAGTGTATTTATATAGCGCTTTTCACAATATAAATTGCATCAAAGCAGCTTCACAATATCAATCAAATAACATAACAATGTTTGTTTCTTAGTGAAAAAACATCCACGTTTGGTAGGGCTGATCAATGGTATTAATGCTTGGTTAATTATTTTGAATATCCCCAACTGAACAAGCCAAAGGCAACAGTGGCAAGGAACCGAAAAACTCCATCAAGTGACCTACTGGTGTCCTAAAACTCCATCAGGTGACCTAATGGAGAAAAAAAAACCTTGGGAGAACCCAGGCTCAGTCGGGGGCCAGTTCTCCTCTGGCGTTTATGAACTAGAGGCCGGATTTACAGTAACTGTAATTTGATACAGAATTTTGTTTTATTTTATCACTTCGGGGTGGGTACGCGAACCGGAATCACAACATTTTATCTGTAGAGTGGGAAAGGGATCCTCCATAGGGAGAGGCTAGTTGGTACTTCAGCACTGCGTTGTCATCGGGTCCAGGCAAAGCTCCTAGTCAGATCTGGATACGGCCTGGATCTACCTATAGTGCAGGAAGGGTGTTCCGGTTTATAGCCCAAAAAAACAGGGCGTTCTGTCCTTCAGACATGTCAATGTAGTGACTTAGCTGATGTGCTGGAGTGGTCCCAATGTTTTTCCTCTGTCTCTTATGATATGCTGCAAACAGCCCCACCTCATGTTCAGGCTGTTGACCGTCTTGCTCTTCAGCTTCAAAACAAGGAGCCGGCACATTCTCAGCAGCTTGCTTGATAATACTTACCCTTCACTTTATGTGTAACCACTTCCTTGACTTCAGGGCTGACCAGCACATGGTGCTCCACCCACTGCAGTGAAAAAGCTGAATCCAAGATGGCTGCTTTTAGATAGACTGGGTCTGAAAATGGTGCAGTAGTATCTATTGAACTTGCCATTTTCACATTTATGAAGATTCCAAGGAATCTTTTGATCAGGGAAGCTTGCAAACTTCTGACCAGGCTGCTTAAGAAACATACCTGAGATTTCAGCTTCTCCAAGTGGTGATTCAAAGAAAGAACAGATGGAACAACAGAGCTGATGGTGACAATCTTCTCCCCCTGTGTCAAATCTGTTGCCACTGCAAACGGCTTTAAGATGTCCACCATCTCCTTTAACTGAGTCCACTCCCTTGATGTGAACAACAGCTCCTTATGTCCAGACTTTTCCAGAACACAACAGAATCTTGGATGATCGCATTCAATTACTGCTCGTACCTGTCTCAGTGTTGAGTTCCATCTTGTGGTAACAGCAGCTGGAATGCTTTTTTCTCCAAATTCAAACTGAAAGACATCTTTGAATGTTGTGCTTGTGTGAAGCAATGAGCTGATTTTGGACAATTTTGAGAGAGCACGTGACATCATATTTGTGTCTTTCAAACCATCCCCCACCACTAGCTGAAGCGTGTGGGCGAAACACTGAAGACGCTGTTTTCTTCCCATAGCAGCATCCAGGGATTGCTGCTCCTCTTCGCTTAGGTCATTCCAGAGCTGTGGATCATCAAGTTGGTCCTCATCATGCATGTCTTGTTCGTGTTCAGTGGGGAAGCATACAGTGAAGGCCTTCTTCATGTTGGCTGCATTGTCACTTATAATGTAGTCTAATTTATCTTTAATGTTAAAATCATCACAAATGGCCTCAAATTGCTCACTGATTCTTTCACTGGTGTGTGGGCCTTTGAAACGGTTGCAGGCCAATAAATTCGAATTAAGCTTTATCTTCTCATCAGCTGCCTCAATGAAGTGTACAGTTACTCCAAGAAACCCCCTAATTTTTCTATCGGACCAAATATCCACTGTGGCAGACACATTTTGTGCGTTGCTTAACACAGTTTTTAGCTTCATGCATCGCTCATTGCATTTTGAGGACAATGTTCTGCGACACACTGGGGTGTACTTCTGGTGAACCACTGAGAGAAAGTGGCGAAAACTCTTGTTTTCCACAATAGACAGAGGTAGGTTGCAATCAATAACTAAGTCAGACAGTATTGAATTAGTTATAGCTTTCTGTTGAGGGAGACCAGCACTGTACTGCCCAACACGGGTTTCCATGAACTGTGAGACTGAAGGTTGCTGTGGATCATTTGATATGCTTTTGTTACTCTGATATTCTTCAAACCTGCGCATGGTAAAGAGAATACAAAGCAGAGATTCTATTAATTAAAATATTCAGAATAAATACATTTAAAATAAATCTGGACACATTTTTTAAATAAAAACATTTAAGATATATCAATATTATATTATGAATATGATATTATTGAACATTGTATAACAAAAATTATAACATGGCTCTGGGTTCTGCATTCTGTTATTGAAATCTTCTGCTATCATTACTCAATTGTAAATTTCAGTTATAGCCTAACCTATATGGTTTAAACATTGTTGGACCACAGTGCATCTTTTATCTACGGTGACTGTTTTTTTTTTATTCATCCCATCCCAAGGTTTTTTTTATACCCATTCACTGATTTTGTATTATTATTGTTTAAACTGAACTGAACTTAGCTGGATGATGACATCACAGAACTGCGGCTTATAGATGAAATTAACTAATTTAATAATTGATGATCTTTACAATGGAACGGAATAAACAATGAATTGACTTCTGCTGAACAAAAACACTATTTACTTTTAGAGCTGCTGTACAGCCTAAATTAACTCTGTTTGCATCATTTAATAATTTTCCTGTTATCACTGTAAAGCTGCTTTGACACGTAACGTTAGTCAACCTAACGCTTCATTTATCGGCACTAATAATAATACTATAATGAAGTCGAAGCTTTCTTGACATGATTATTGGGAGTTTACAGTATATTTTCAAAATATTTATAGTACTTTAAGTATTAAATAGATAATGTTAATTAGGAAAATAGTTACATGAAATAAAAAAAATATAATACAGACACAAAAAAATAATATAGATTGTTAAATAATGTTGAATAAAAATAAGAAACTACAAGTGAATGGATTTCAAAGACTGTGGGATGGAATTAATAAAAGTGATTGTTTCCTTGTAGGCCTAACGTAATATTATTTCTTATATATTCTAAATTATCATTATATTGATACATTATTCCAACTTAATTCAAATGCTTTCACGAGACGATGTGTCTCAATGCCGGACTGTCGTTCTTAATTCAAAATAAAATGTTAATAATTTTATAATACCAGGCTATTTCTGATCATCCAAGGGGTTGAGTTTAAAATGTGAACAAAAAGTAAATCAAACATGTTTGGCACTGGTTCCACACTGGTCAATTTTGCTGGATTTATCAATGAGGCATGCAAATTTATTAACAAAGCTGTAGTTGATGTCCATTGTCTACTGAGTCTGTGTAACTGTAGCTAGCTAGCTAACATGATAAGTTAAATACTGAACCATCTACGACGTGTAACAGGTAACAATGTCAACTTACCGCTGTCTGTGGCTTTTCAGATGCCTCACAAAATTGGACGTTGTTGACAAAGCATCTGTAATTTTCGAACCACAGGTTCTACATATATTTCAGTCCTCCTGTTGCTCGTTGTTTTATATTCTTTACATCCAAATAAAATTACCCTGGGTATCATTTTGGCAGAATCCTCCATGAATGCGCGATTTTCAAACTTAGTGGATGTTGATTGGTTGGTTGTCTGATTGGTTGAATGTGAAGAGTGGCAATGCAGATTTAAAAATAAAAAATAAAAGTAACTGTTCATTGGGAAAATTAATCGTGATTTGCTACACATTAAGTTTAAAATATTGAGTCCCTGGTTAAATTATTTTGTTAACGCGACAGTAATTGTACTAGAACATTCCTATTTCCATGGCGACGTATCAAGCGTCACGTGACACTTTTTGGGGCTACGTGCCTGTTTTTTACAAAACGTAACGTAAATCCATCCATTTCTCCCGAAAGACATGAAAGTGTGTCGCTGGTGAACAGTGAGAAGACTTTATAGTTCCCTTTCGTTGTCACTCCGAGTTACGTTGGATGACGACGAATGGGGTTTCGCTTAGAAAGCCTATCAGCTTCGAGTATTTAAAAACGAGCCAATGGCAAAGAAATGCCATGGGTCTGCGGAATTTGCATGACGTAACTCCGCCCCACCTCGTGGGTATAAAAGGAGGACGCTGGCAACATGCAGTTATGTTTTCGCTTCGGAGCCAAGAGTCTCTCTTCACTCCACAAAGCCATCTCTGAATTTGTCAGCTTCACATACGAGTTCCTCTGGTGTTGGTGTTTGTGGCGATATCCAGCGAGCGCGCGCTTCCTGCTTATCTGTGCAGTGGTTTGCCAGAGAGTGCGTGTCTCCCCGGGCGCTTCGACATCAGAGTGTTTCTCTCATAAAAGAGCTTGCACGCGGCACGTCTTTTTAAAGATGCCTCGCCCGTGCACTTCTGGTTGCGGCAGATATGTGTCTGACTCTGATGGGCACGAGCGTTGCCTAGTGTGTTTGGGCATGGATCACGCTAGAGCAGCGCTCGTGGATGAGTCATGTTCTCTCTGCGGGAACATGACCATCGCGTCACTAAGGTCGAGACTCAATGAACTCGCAAGAGTGAGAGTCCCCTCATCCACACCCCAATCTAACGCTCCCCCGAGGAGTGCTACTTCGGCTGGTGGCCAGGGTGACCTGAGGGTTACGGTCTGGAACCAGGCGCCGACTATGTGTCCGCGACCCCAGCCCCCCTCTTCAGTGACGGTGCCCGCTAGTGAACCTCAGATTCCCGCGGGTCTACCTTCGGGTGGCCCGCGAGTTTCGGTTGAAGCTACAGAGGAAGATGTCATGTCTGTAGCAGCATAACAAGGTGGGCTTGATTCTTCCGGAAGTGAAGATTCAGCGCAGCTGCCACCTTCCGGTGTGCATACGGCTGTGCCTGAATCGGATCCGGAAATGACGGCCATGCTTTCCCGGGCAGCCGCGAGCATTGGTTTAGAGTGGAGGCCTCCACCCTGTCCCGAGCGCTCGCGGCTGGACGATTGGTTTTTGGGTAAGGATGCCGACCCCCGTGGTCCACGGCAAACCCCAATACCATTCTTCCCGGATGTGCATGATGAGATCTCGAAGTCCTGGAAGACCCCCCTGTCTTCCCGGGACCGCTCGCTGATCCCATCCGCCTTTCCTCCCCTCGATGAGGCGGCCGCCCGTGGGTACACTGGGCTTCCCCCGGTTGAACGCTCTGTTGCGATGCAACTGTGTCCTCAGAGTGCTTCTTCTCGGGGCGAGCCTAAGCACCCATCCAAGGCCTGTAGATTTTCGTCGTCTATGGCGGCGAAGTCTTACAGAGCGGCGGGACAGGCGGCTACCTCTCTGCATGCTATGGCCACTCTGCAGGTCTACCAGGCCCAGATGCTCAGAAACATGCACGAGGGCAGGACAGACCCAGGGCTCTTCAATGAGCTGCGTGCCGCAACCGACCTCGCTCTCCGGGCGACGAAGGTAGCCGCGCGCTCCCTGGGTTTGGTGATGTCCACTGCGGTGGTCCAGGAGAGACACCTGTGGCTGAACCTGGCTGACATGCGGGATTCCGAGCGGACTCGTCTGCTCGATGCGCACCTGTCCCAGGCCGGCCTCTTCGGCGGCGTAGTTGAGGACTTTGCCCAACAGTTCTCAACTGCACAGAAACAGTCTGAGGCCATTAAACACATTCTGCCCCGCCGACCCGCTGCTGCCTCGTCGTCGTCGGTCGACTCAGCCTGTTTCCCGCCGAGGGCGCCCTCCTAAGGCCCCCGCCCCTCCCGCTCGGCCAAAGCAGCAGCCTTCACCCAGGCCGACGCGAGGAGGAAGCCGCAGGAAGGCGCCACAGCCCGCTCCTGCCCCGCCCCCCGCCAAGCGCCGGGCCAAGCGGCGCTCCTGAGACGGGCTGCTCAGGGATGACATTTGTTTCTCAGGAGATGGTAGCAGGGCCACTCCTTCCCCCGGTGGAGGGCCGGGGGAGAATCTTTTGTTCTCCACTCCCCGCTGCTCACCCACGGGTGGGCAGCACCCTAATGTGGTTAAAGACAGAAACAAACCTCTCACCCCTGAGCACACAGAGTTCTCGGACGACACAGAGCGCCGCCCACCAGCCGTGCTCTCCTCGTCCCCCTCTGTCCCAGAGTCGGTTGACACGGCGTGCCGTCCACGGACCGTTTCGTCCCTGTCCCACTCTGTCGCCAGACCCCTGGCAGAGCAGGCCCCCGTGGAACGCTGGTCCTTCCCTGGCCTCCTCTGTCAGGGCGCGGATGTTAACTGCGCCCCCACACCGGATCGCTATGCCGTCCACGTCCGGGCCAGTTACTCCGCTTCGCTGCCCCTCCGGGGGGACGCCGATGGTCCGCATGACCCCGCTGGTTCAGTTCCTGGAAGCCTGGCTAGAGCTTCCCCAATTGTCCCGCTGGGTCGCCCGCACCATCCGGTTCGGCTATGCGATTCAGTTCGCACGGCCTCCTCCCCGATACAGGGGAGTCCGCTCCACTTTGGTCGGTGGCAACGCCCCGATCATGCGAGCAGAGATTGCCACTCTGCTGGCGAAGGGTGCAATCGAGACTGTCCCTCCAGCCGAGATGAGGTCTGGCTTCTACAGCCCTTACTTCATTGTTCCCAAGAAAACCGGTGGGTTACGACCAATCCTGGACCTGCGACTATTGAATCGCTCCCTTTACAGGATGCCGTTCAAAATGCTCACCGCCAAACGCATTTTCGAGTGTGTGCGGCCCCAGGATTGGTTTGCAGCGATCGACCTGAAGGACGCCTACTTTCATGTCTCCATTCTCCCTCGACACAGACCGTTCCTCCGGTTTGCTTTCGAGGGACAGGCATACCAGTACGCGGTTCTCCCGTTCGGGCTAGCCCTGTCTCCTCGCGTCTTCACGAAGGTCGTCGAGGGAGCCCTTGTTCCCCTTCGGGTTCACGGGGTTCGCATCCTGAACTATCTCGACAACTGGCTGATCCTAGCTCACTCTCGAGACCAGGTTTGCGAACACAGGGACCTTGTGCTCCGGCACCTAGCCCGTCTGGGCCTTCGGGTCAACTGGGAGAAGAGCAAACTTTGCCCCGTGCAGAGGATCTCTTTTCTCGGTATGGACATTGACTCGGTCGCCATGTTCGCGCAGCTTACGAGCGAGCGCGTGCAGTCACTGCTGACTTGTCTGAGACAAATACAGGGCAAGAAGGCGGTTCCACTGAAACATTTTCGGAGGCTCCTGGGGCATATGGCATCTGCAGCCGCGGTGACGCCGCTCGGATTGCTTCATATGAGACCGCTTCAGCTTTGGCTTCGCGACCGAGTCCCGAGGTGGGCATGGCAACAAGGCAAGCTCCGAGTTCCAGTGACTTCGAGCTGCCGTCAGACCTTCACCCCGTGGTTGAACCTCAGTTTTCTCAGGGCTGGTGTCCCCCTGGAACGAGTTTACCGGCATGTTGTTGTCTCAACAGATGCCTCCACCACGGGCTGGGGCGCCATGTGCAATGGTCATGCTGCCGCGGGCTCCTGGACAGGACCCCAGCGCCTATGGCATGTCAATTGAGTTGCTGGCAGTACGCCTTGCTCTGCACCGCTTCTGAGCGCTGCTCATGAGTCAACACGTACTAGTCCGATCAGACAATACCGCCACAGTAGCGTACATCAACCATCAAGGTGGTCTACGCTCCCGCCGTATGTCGCAACTCGCCCGCCACCTCCTCCTATGGAGTCAGAAGCATCTGAGGTCCCTTCGTGCTATTTACATTCCCGGAGCCCTGAACCGTGCTGCCGACGAGCTGTCATGGCTTCAGCCCCTCCCTGGAGAATGGCGACTCCATCCCCAGTCGGTCCAGCTGATTTGGGACCAGTTTGGCGACGCACAGATAGATCTGTTTGCCTCCCGCGACTCATCCCATTGCGCCCAGTTTTATTCTCTGACCGAGGGCACGCTCGGCACGGATGCACTGGCGCACAGCTGGCCGCGGGGCCGCAAGTATGCGTTCCCCCCAGTGAGCCTTCTTGCGCGGCTCTTGCGCAAGGTTAGGGAGGACGAGGAGCAAGTCCTTTTGGTTGCGCCGTACTGGCCCACCCGGACTTGGTTCTCCGAACTAGTGCTCCTCGCGACAGCACCTCCTTGGCCAATTCCTCTGAGGAAGGACCTCCTTTCTCAGGGTCGGGGCACCCTGTGGCACCCTCGTCCCGATCTCTGGAACCTCCACGTGTGGCTCCTTGACGGGACGAGACAGGTTTGAGTACCCTACCACCTGCGGTGGTGGCTACCATCACTTCTGCTAGAGCGTCGTCCACGAGACACGCCTATGCGTTGAAGGGGAACCTCTTCGCGGAGAAGACCCCCGGAGGTGTTCGATCAGTTTCGTGCTTTCCTTCCTTCAAGATGGGTTGGAGCGAAGGCTGTCTCCCTCCACCCTCAAAGTTTATGTTGCCGCTATTGCCGCTCACCACGACTTAGTGGAAGGTAAGTCCATAGGGAAGCACGACCTGATCGTCAGGTTCCTGAGGGGGGCGAGGAGACTGAATCCTCCTCGCTCTCCTCTCGTTCCCTCTTGGGACCTCTCAGTGGTGTTAAGTGCCCTGCAGAGTGCTCCCTTTGAGCCTTTGCAATCAGTGGAGCTTAAGTTCCTGTCTATGAAGACAGCGCTCCTGATTGCATTGGCCTCTCTCAAGAGGGTCGGGGACCTGCACGCATTCTCCGTTGACGAAGCGTGCCTGGAATTCGGGCCGGCCGGTTCTCACTTGATCCTGAGACCCCGGCTTGGATATGTGCCCAAGGTTCCTACCACTCCCTTTCGGGACCAGGTGGTGAACCTGCAAGCGCTGCCCTCGGAGGAGGCAGACCCAGCCTTGGCACTGCTCTGTCCAGTACGCGCTCTCCGCGCTTATGTAGACAGGACGCAGTGTTTCAGGACCTCAGACCAGCTCTTTGTCTGTTATGGTGGGAAGCTGAAGGGAAAGGCTCTCTCAAAGCAGAGGTTATCTCACTGGATTGTGGACACCATTGCTTTGGCTTACCAGCAGCAAGGTCGACCGTGCCCCCTTGGTGTGACCGCCCACTCCACCCGGAGTGTGGCATCCTCCTGGGCGCTGGCGCATGGCGCCTCGCTAGCAGACATCTGCAGAGCTGCAGGCTGGGCGACACCTAACACATTCGCCAGATTCTATAATCTCCGAGTGGAGCCAGTGTCCTCTCGTGTTCTCGCTTCAAACAGCTAGTTCCGGACCCGCTCAGGTGTCTTCGCTTGCTCGCCATTCCACTCCGCGGACTGGATATGTGCGATATTCTGCTCAGGTGAGCTTCTCTGAAAGCCCTGAGTTCCTCCAGCACCCCTGATGCTAGCGCCAGTGTCTATTGCCTGGGCGTCGGCTAGGTGCCTCCGTGTGCATGGTCCCTCCCATGAGCTACCCCCACACGTGTATTTCCACTGTAAGCCTCTCTGAGCATGTGTCTTTCCCTCGGCAAGCCACCTTGCCACCCCTGAGGTTGAAATATTCCACCTGCGGCTGGACACCTCAGAGTTTCTCCATATGTTTCCTTCGGGTCATATGTGTATTTCAAATGCCCCCCCCCCCCCCCACTGGGTTGGTGATATTTGCATATTTCCCCTTAAAAGCTTGGGATAAGCTTCCCAGTGTACCTTGGTATTCCTGTGCTAAATAGGAGTCCTTCGTCCTAAATATCTCGAGGGCTCAGATTTTCGCAGGGCGCTGGAAGACAGCTGTGAAGGTGGCGTGATTTGACTGGTAACCCCATTCGTCGTCATCCGACGTAACTCGGAGTGACAACGAAAGGGAACGTCTCGGTTACGTATGTAACCCTCGTTCCCTGAGTAGGGAACGGAGACGTTACATCTTCCTGCCACTTCCTATGTACCGCGGGGATCGCCTGAGTTCAGTCTTGGCTCCTCAGCGAGGAAACATAACTGCATGTTGCCAGCGTCCTCCTTTTATACCCACGAGGTGGGGCGGAGTTACGTCATGCAAATTCCGCAGACCCATGGCATTTCTTTGCCATTGGCTCGTTTTTTAATACTCGAAGCTGATAGGCTTTCTAAGCGAAACCCCATTCGTCGTCATCCGACGTAACGTCTCCGTTCCCTACTCAGGGAACGAGGGTTACATACGTAACCGAGACGTTACCTATAGGCTAAAATGTGTGTTTGTTGTGGGGGGGAAATAACCTGTCTCAAAATTACATTTGAAAGGTTTATTATTTCCGCTTACTTAGATATCAGTGTGTTTTTTTCTCAAATTATTAATGTTTCTCTAGTACTTGTGTATTTAAATGCCTGAAAAAGAAAAAAGAAAACATTATTTGGTTGAAAACTGTCTGAACGTGTGATAATAAATGACAACTGAAACGCGCTGCTGAACACTCCATCACGCGCTCTCTGGCTCAGTGCCAAACGAGCGAAAGCAGCGCTAATCAGCTCTGAACATGCATCAATGATACAGTGCTATACTACAGTCAGTGATTATTATTACACCTCTGATCTGTGGTTTTAGAAGGTAGGTCAAGTCTTTCCAAGTCACAGGGCTCAAGTCCGAGTCAAGTCGCGAGTCATTGTTGTCAAAGTCTAAGTCGAGTCGCAAGTCATTTTTGAATATGTCAAGTCGAGTCGCAAGTCATCAAATTTGGGACCCGAGTCCAAGTCAAGTCCGAGTCATGCGACTCGAGTCCACAATCCTGCGAATTGCTGTTTTGTGTTCAGCTATTCGTAGTTTAAGTTGACGTTTTGTTTGACCTATGTACACCAATCCACAGGGACACTTTAGAAGGTACACTACATGAGTACTGTTACAATTGATAAAAGAAGAAATAGAATATTTCTTACCAAGTCAAGTCAAGTGTATTTATATAGCGCTTTTCACAATATAAATTGCATCAAAGCAGCTTCACAATATCAATCAAATAACATAATGTTTGTTTCTTAGTGAAAAAACATCCACGTTTGGTAGGGCTGATCAATGGTATTAATGCTTGGCTAATTATTTTGAATATCCCCAACTGAACAAGCCAAAGGCAACAGTGGCAAGGAACCGAAAAACTCCATCAAGTGACCTACTGGTGTCCTAAAACTCCATCAGGTGACCTAATGGAGAAAAAAAAACCTTGGGAGAACCCAGGCTCAGTCGGGGGCCAGTTCTCCTCTGGCGTTTATGAACTAGAGGCCGGATTTACAGTAACTGTAATTTGATACAGAATTTTGTTTTATTTTATCACTTCGGGGTGGGTACGTGAACCGGAATCACAACATTTTATCTGTAGAGTGGGAAAGGGATCCTCCATAGGGAGAGGCTAGTTGGCACTTCAGCACTGCGTTGTCATCGGGTCCAGGCAAAGCTCCTAGTCAGATCTGGATACGGCCTGGATCCGGTCGGCTGCGGGAAAACCTCGGGATAAACAAAGACACTAAAATTAGCGTAGATGCCATTCTTCTTATGATGATGTAACGAGTACATCAGGATTTAAGGGAAGTGTTCCCAGTTCCGGCTGACCTAATCTATGCAGCCTAACATTGAATTATAGAAGTCTATAATATATGATGTGTATGCTAGGTCAAAGAGATGTGTTTTTAGTCTAGCTTTGAACTGACAGAGTGTGTCTGCTTCCCGGACAATGGTAGGAAGACTGTTCCAAATTTTTGGTGCTAAATAGGAAAAGGATCTACCGCCCGCAGTCGATTTTGAAATTCTAGGTATTATCAACTGGCCCGAATTTTGAGATCGCAATAGACGTGAAGGACTATAATGCGTTAAGAGCTCGCTCAAGTACTGCGGAGCTAAACCATTTAGTGCTTACCAGTACGTGGATGTGAAAAATCTTTGGCATTGGTCGAATTGGAGCATTGCGCACAGTTGCCACATTTATAAAAACCCAGAGGTGGACTAGAGAGCCAAGTGGTAGAGGATGGAGTAATCATATCTGAGTGGACCAATCGTCACAAATGTTACGAGCGCGTCTGAATACGAACATGGGTGGCTCAGCGCAAATGTCCTTAAGTGTCGGGTCACTGTTAAGAACATGCCAGTTCTTACGAATAATGTTTTTTATTCTTCCTGCTGCTGGTGTGTAGCTAGTGGAAAAGAATACTTTAGATGTAGTGTGAGGCTTAGTTTTTTTCTTTAACAATGAGGTGCGATCTGTATAAAGAGCCCTATCCCATGCTGTAATGTCAGATTTATCATAACCTCGTTGTTCAAAAAGACCCGCTAGATGGGCTGCTTTAGACATAAATGCACTTATAGTACTACAATTTCTTCTGACTCGCAGGAAATGGCCCACTAGTATATTGCGAATCAGGTGAAGCGAGTGATTACTGTCTGCTCTTAATATTGTATTCCTGCTGAGAGGTTTATGGTAGATAGTAGATTGTAAGATATTATTTTCATCCTTAGAAATAGTTAGGTCTAAAAAATAAATGGACTGCTTATCGAATTCCATAGTAAAAGACAAATAGTCTGTAGTGAATTTACATAAGTTAAAAAATGATTCAACTCGCTAGGTGTGCCCTTCCATATTAAAAGAACATCATCTATATATCTATGCCAAACTGATAGTTTAGAATGGAACGGGTTATTTTCAGTGTTCTGTATATATTTTTCTTCCCATAGACCCAACACTAAACAGGCATATGAGGGTGCAAACGAAGACCCCATTGCAGTCCCTTGGAGTTGTAAATAAAATTTGTCATAGTATTTGAAAAAATTATTAGATAGAATAATCTTGACAAAAATTACAAGTAATTCTGATGGAGGCAGGACATCAGTGGGACGTTTGGTAAGATAATACGATATGGCTTGTCAAGTCAAGTCAAGTGTATTTATATAGCGCTTTTCACAATATAAATTGCATCAAAGCAGCTTCACAATATCAATCAAATAACATAACAATGTTTGTTTCTTAGTGAAAAAACATCCACGTTTGGTAGGGCTGATCAATGGTATTAATGCTTGGTTAATTATTTTGAATATCCCCAACTGAACAAGCCAAAGGCAACAGTGGCAAGGAACCGAAAACTCCATCAAGTGACCTACTGGTGTCCTAAAACTCCATCAGGTGACCTAATGGAGAAAAAAAAACCTTGGGAGAACCCAGGCTCAGTCGGGGGCCAGTTCTCCTCTGGCGTTTATGAACTAGAGGCCGGATTTACAGTAACTGTAATTTGATACAGAATTTTGTTTTATTTTATCACTTCGGGGTGGGTACGCGAACCGGAATCACAACATTTTATCTGTAGAGTGGGAAAGGGATCCTCCATAGGGAGAGGCTAGTTGGCACTTCAGCACTGCGTTGTCATCGGGTCCAGGCAAAGCTCCTAGTCAGATCTGGATACGGCCTGGATCCGGTCGGCTGCGGGAAAACCTCGGGATAAACAAAGACACTAAAATTAGCGTAGATGCCATTCTTCTTATGATGATGTAACGAGTACATCAGGATTTAAGGGAAGTGTTCCCAGTTCCGGCTGACCTAATCTATGCAGCCTAACATTGAGTTATAGAAGTCTATAATATATTATGTGTATGCTAGGTCAAAGAGATGTGTTTTTAGTCTAGCTTTGAACTGACAGAGTGTGTCTGCTTCCCGGACAATGGTAGGAAGACTGTTCCAAATTTTTGGTGCTAAATAGGAAAAGGATCTACCGCTCGCAGTCGATTTTGATATTCTAGGTATTATCAACTGGCCCGAATTTTGAGATCGCAATAGACGTGAAGGACTATAATGCGTTAAGAGCTCGCTCAAGTACTGCGGAGCTAAACCATTTAGTGCTTTGTAAGTAATCAACAATATTTTAAAAATTATACGATGTTTAATAGGCAGCCAATGCAGTGTTGACAGAACCGGGCTAATATGGTCATATTTCCTGGTTCTAGTAAGAACTCGAGCGGCTGCGTTTTGGACCAGCTGTAGTTTATTTATTAAGCGTGCAGGGCAACCACCCAGTAGAGCATTACAATAATCTAGTCTTGTTGTCATGAAAGCATGAACTAATTGTTCCGCATTTGTTAATGAGAGCATATGTCGTAATTTAGATATATTTTTAAGATGGAAAAATGCGGTTTTACAGATACTAGACACATGACTTTCAAATGAAAGATTGCTATCAAAGAGCACACCCAGGTTCCTAACCGACGACGGAGACTTAACAGAGCAGCCATCAAGTGTTAGACAGTATTCTAGGTTATTACGTGTGGAAGTTTTTTGTCCAATAATTAGAATCTCTGTTTTTTCAGAGTTTAGTAGTAGGAAATTACTAGTCATCCAATTTTTTATATCAGCTATGCATTCCGTTAATTTTGTGAATTGGTAAGTTTCGTTAGGTTTTGAAGAAATATACAGCTGAGTATCATCGGCATAACAATGAAAGCTAATTCCATGTTTCCTAATGATATGTCCTAATGGTAGCATGTACAGAGTGAACAGCAGCGGTCCTAGTACTGAGCCTTGTGGTACGCCATACTGAACTTGTGATCGATAAGACATCTCTTCATTTACTGCTACAAACTGATAACGGTCAGATAAGTATGATTTAAACCATGCTAGTGCAATTCCACTAATGCCAACATAGTTTTCCAGTCTATTTAAAAGAATGTTGTGGTCAATTGTGTCAAATGCAGCACTAAGATCAAGTAACACTAATAGAGAGATACAACCACGATCGGATGATAAAAGTAAATCATTTGTAACTCTAATGAGAGCTGTCTCAGTACTATGGTGCGGTCTAAATCCTGACTGAAAATCCTCGCAGATATCATTTCTTTCAAGAAAGGAACACAGTTGTGAGGATACTGCTTTTTCTAAAATCTTTGACAGAAAAGGCAGATTTGAGATCGGCCTGTAATTGACTAATTCTGAAGGATCAAGTTGCGTTTTTTTAACAAGCGGTTTTATCATAGCCAGCTTAAAGGTTTTTGGTACATATCCTAGAGACAAAGACGAATTAATGATATTAAGAAGAGGATCTATGATCTCTGGAAGCATCTCTTTCAGTAGCTTTGTCGGTATAGGGTCTAACATACAAGTTGTCGATTTAGATGAATTAACGAGTTTGCAGAATTCTTCCTCTCCTATAGCAACAAATGAAAACAATTTTTCCTCAGGGAGACTACAATGCACTCCCTGATGAGATACTGTAGTAGACGGTTGCATAGTTATAATTTTGTCCCTGATATTATCAATCTTATAAGTGAAGAAGTTCATAAAGTCATTACTGCTGTGTTGCTTGGAAACTTCTGTGCTTAAAGCTTTCTTTTTCGTTAGTTTATCCACTGTTTCAAATAAATACCTAGGATTATGTTTATTTTCTTCTAATAGGGTTGAAAAATAAGCAGATCTAGCAGCTTTTAAAGCCTCTCTGTAAGCAATCGAGCTCTCTTTCCATGAAATCCGAAATACCTCTAGTTTTGTTTTCTTCCAGTTGCGCTCCATTTTTCTGGCTGCTCTCTTAAGGGCCTGAGTGTGCTCGTTGTACCACGGCGTTGGACTATTTTCTTTAATCTTCTTTAAGCGCAACGGAGCAACTGCGTCTAAAGTGCTGGAAAAGAGAGAGTTCAAAGTTTCTGTTGCAATATCGAGTTCTTCTAAGCTATCCGGGATACTGAGATGATGAAACTTATTAGGAAGATTATTGATAAAGCCTCTTGTAAGCCTATATGATGAGGTATACATGTATATAGACTTTGCAAATCTAACGATACAAGGACATCATTGCTTTCACATTTCCAGTTATCAATCAAATTTTAAACATCAGTTGTATCCCCAAGGTATGATGGTAGACTGTGAACATATTGTCTTAAAAAGAAATCAACAAATTGTGAGAG
This sequence comes from Meda fulgida, assembly GCA_030578275.1. Classification (NCBI taxonomy): domain Eukaryota; kingdom Metazoa; phylum Chordata; class Actinopteri; order Cypriniformes; family Leuciscidae; genus Meda; species Meda fulgida. The sequence goes on from CM060623.1 coordinate 7,705,269, forward strand.
AGGCTCTGTTAGGCTTCCTATGTTCGATACAATGGGGCGCAAGGGAGGATCATCAAGTCGTTTGTGAATTTTAGGTTGAGCATAGAATACTGGACATCGAGGATGGTCAATTAATAAAAAAAGCCTTTTCTTTATCGGTGATCCAGCCTTTTTTGTAAGATGTATCAATAAATTCATTAATCATATTTTTTGTGCTGGAAGTAGGATTGTGAAGAAGGGGCTGATATTGCTTTTCGTCATTTAATAATTTAAATATACCACAATCATAGTTCTTTAAGCTCATAACCACAACAGCACCCCCCTTATCAGCTGGGCGAATTATAATATCATGTCTTGCTTCTAAAGAGCGTAACGCATCCAGTTCACTTTTTACCATATTTTTATTTGTAGAAGAACAAGGCCTACTTAATTTAGCCATGCCTTGCTCAACTAACTGACTAAAAGTGACAATGGTAGGATTTAAATTAGAATAAGGCAAAAACCTTGATTTCTATTCAAAGGGGGGTCACTTCTCTAGGGGTCTCTCTTGTATTAGAATCATAGTTTCTGCATACAGTATGACTGTTAGATAAGACATTGGACCTAGAGAAAAATTGTTTGAGATGAAGCTGTCTAAAGAATTTGAATGAGTCCACTTTAAGAGAAAAAGAGTCAATATGATTAGACGGGGCAAAAGAAAGTCCTTTATGAAGCACTGCCTTCTCTGATTCCGTAAGGTCAGAGTCCGAGATGTTGATTACAGTCTCCTCTGGAGGTTCCGGGGGGACCAGCGTGTTGGTGGAAGGGCTTCTCTTCTTCTTCCCCCTTGAGCCCCGCCTCGTCTTTGTCTTTCGCGTTTGTAGCCTCGATCCAAAAAAGACATGGAGTTGGGATGTGAATGAACACCGCCTCCAAAGACAAAGACGAGGCGGGGCTCAAGGGGGAAGAAGAAGAGAAGCCCTTCCACCAACACGCTGGTCCCCCCGGAACCTCCAGAAGAGACTGTAATCAACATCTTGGACTCTGACCTTACGGAATCAGAGAAGGCAGTGCTTCGTAAAGGACTTTCTTTCTTTCTATTGTGCTTGAGACCCCTCCTGCTGCTGAGGTTGCTCCTTCCTCGTAGTTCAGTGGCATAAACCCTTGATGTGACCTAACCACAATCTCTAACGCCACAATCTCAATGCAACCCGACCATATGTTACGCCCCTGAAAAAGGGGTTAAATAAGCACGAGAGTGATGCGGTTAGGTTTCCTCACTGAAAACTTTAGTGTTATAAGGAAAAGACAGCGATTTCCCCGGAAACTTGGGTTGAGGCAAAAGCAATCGATCACAGGCACATAGTTTAAGATCACTTTGTCGATCACAGAATAACACTTTTACCCTTAAATTAGGCAGTACAAAATGAAGAAATCAATATAACGTTTACACATTCCTCTCACAATTTTTTACCCTTCGTATACATGACAGATTTTAACTTTTTAACACAATTATATGAATTGTATCAATCCCTATTAACTATTACTGAATGCATGATCTTTTTAACCTTAGATATTTTAAGATCCTCACATCCTATGAACTTACTAAAACCTTTTAGCCCATAACAGTACAATAAGTATGTCATTTAACCTGTCACACTCTCCCCGACAAAATAGATGTCATCCCGACATTACCAACATTGTCATCTTAAACAGTCTCTTATGCACTGGGCCTAGAAAATCATCTTCTGTGAGCCAGTACTTGAGCAGAGATCAAAGGTCACAATTCAAATAGAGTCAACACATTATCCACAGTCCATATCTGTTGACCAGCTGTATAAACAGTCCATAAGCAGTCTTTTCTCATACTATTGATCAACTGTCTATCAGGTTCAATGATCTGTATGCATAGTCTGCAAATTGTCTCTTGCAACAGTCTGTGAAATCAGTCAAACATGTCATCTCTGTAGCGTTATGTTTGCTGAAGTCCATACATGCAGGGTGGCTGAAGGTAATATCGGTGTGGTGATGGTAGCCATGGAACCAGTCCTGGTACAGGGTAGACAGGGAACAACTGCGGTTGTGGCTGGATACTGTAGCAGGAAGGGCTATCAAGCTGATCATAGGTGATGCGTCTTGGAGGGTGTCTTTCTCTTTGTGGCAGCTTGTAGGCTGGTTCCTCAGGTTCAGCAGCAGTAGTTAATGAAGGAAAGGCCCTTGGTGGACGATCATCAGGTAGATTTTCAGCAGGCAAGTTAATCTCCTCAGCAGGCTGGTCTTTAACGGTTGTTGTCCCATCCAGCTGCTTTTCAACAAGAGGCTGTGCTGGTAGCGAATCAGAAACTGGCACTACAACTGTCTGTTTCAGTGGTGGAGGCCTGTGTTCCGACTCTCTCAGTGGTTCAGTGTACCTTTCCTCAGGTACTGTAGGAGATGTGGGGACCTGTAGCAGTTCATGATGAAGGTCATATTCATCCCTGCTGTCTTCATCAGAGTCTAGAGACTGTGATACAGGCTGATGTCTCCTTTTTTCTTACTTTTGTCATCGTTAGTCATTTCTGATTGTGTCTCAAAAGGTAAGTGGTCACAGGACATGAGCAGATTTCTGTGCAGGACCCTGGAGCGTACCCTACCCTTTTCTGGTCTCACTTCATAAATCTGCAGGTCTGGACCCATTTGTCTCACTACTGTGTGAATTGCATCTCCCCAATAATTACGGAGTTTACCTGGTCCTCCTCTTGGTGTCAGGTTTTTAATCAGAACTCGCTCGCCAGGCTGTAGCACTGCACTCCTAACTTTAGTGTCATAGTACTTCTTACTTCTGTCAGCAATTTTCGGAGCATTTTTATTTGCAATGGCTTATGCTTCACACATCCCTTGTTTCCATTTCTCCACGTAGTCTCGCTGGTTACTGGGACCTGCCTCTGTGGACAATCCAAAGAGCATATCAACTGGAAGCCTGGGTGATCTCCCAAACAGAAGATAAAATGGTGAATAGCCGGTCACTTCGCAATGGGTGCAGTTATAGGCATAACCTAGTTTGTTCAGAGACTCCTTCCAATTTGATTTTGTGTCTCAGTTAGTGTCTTTAACATTTGCAACAATGGACACCGCCATGCCACTGAGTTTCTTTTACTGATGGAACAACTGATTTTCGAATTCTCCCCCTTGGTCATGGTGGATGCGAGAGGGGAACCCAAACTTCAGGGCAAAGTCATTGAAAATGAGATTTCCAGCAGTTTTTCCTGACTTTGATGTGGTGGCATAGGCTTGAGTCAAAATGTGTAAAATGATCAACAATAACGGGGATGTATTCGTATCCCCCTTTGCATCTGGCAAGATGGAGGAAATCTATACATACCAGTTCAAATGGCTGTGTTGTCACAATGTTTGTCAGAGGAGCTCTTATTTCATGGCCTGGCTTTTTCTGTTTGACACAGCTACAAGTTTTAGTCACATAGTGCTCAATGTCGGATTGCATATATGGCCAGAAGAAGCGGTCACGTACTAGTGATACAGTGCGGTCAGTACCTTGGTGTCCCATGTTATTGTGCAACTCTTTCATCACTTTACCTTTGTACTGCTCTGGTAGAACTAACTGCTTGCGGGCTTTAGTGATTCTGTACAGAATGCCATCACTGTCTATTGTCAATTTGTCCCATTCTCTGAATAGGCATTTTGTCTTTGGACTGGATTCCTTTTGCTCCTTAACTGGCGGTTTGGAACCAGACAATTTGAAATCAAACACAGGACGGATGACCGGATCAGATTCTTGTGCTTCTCTTATCTCATCTTTTGGAATTGAGCTGATTGATGCAGCGGTTGTCTCACCTTCAACTGATACTGACATAGATGCACTTGAGAGTGACCAAGTTGCCAACAGACTCTTTCTGTACCTCAACTGCTTGTATTGTGGCGGTAATAGTGTCTGGTGGGAGCTCATCAGAACATTCTCTCATCAGTGACTTTACATCCAGTGGCATCCTCGACAAAACATCTGCATCACTCTTCTCTCTGCCTGGGCTGTACTTTATTGTAAAGTGGAAATCAGCCAATTCTGCTACCCACCTGGAAGTGGTTGCATTCAGTCTTGCAGTAGACAGAATGTAGCTGAGCGGGTTGTTATCGCTGTGCACAGTGAATGTCGGAGCATAGTACAAATAATCACGGAACTTATCAGGTATTGCTCATTTTAGAGCTAGAAATTCTAGCTTGCCAGAGTGATAGTGATAGTTCTTTTCAGCTGCTGTTAAGGTTCGAGAGCCATAAGCAATGACCCTAAGCTTCCCATCTTGCTTTTGATAAAGAACTGCTCTCAAGCCTTGGTGTGACTCATCAGTGTGTGCAACAAATGGCTGAGTGAAATTAGGGAATCCTAGGACGGGTGGGCGAAGCAAACAGTCAATCAGCTGTTCAAGTGACAGTTGGTGCTGGTCACTCCACAGGATGGGCTTGTTTGAGGGCACCACATGACTTACTTTGTTTTTGTTTTCCGTGGGTGGTCAGGTACTTACTCTGAATCTGCTTTCTGGAGGTCATACAGACAGCTGGCCTTCCTAGAAAAGTCTTTGATGTACTGTCTGTAGTAAGTGAGTAAACCAAGCATTTTTCTGAGCTGGCCCACAGTCTCTGGTCTGATTTCTTTCAATCCTCTTACTGCTTCAAAATCTGGGTCAACTTTGCTGCCCTCTGCAGACACTATTCTTCCCAAATAACGGACCTGGGGTTTACAGAGGTCACACTTACTTGGCTTGAGTTTGATGCCATACTCTCTGAGGCGCTGCAAAACTCTACGCACATCATTCACATGGCTGTCGAAAGTTTTACAGAAAACTAGTGTGTCGTCCAGATAAGGAATGCAGATGTTATCCCGGAGCCCTTCCAAACATTCCTCCATACAACGCTGAAAAGCAGTAGGAGCGTTCATGAGGCCGAATGGCATACGTATCCACTCATAGAGTCCCCACGGGGTCACAAATGCTGTCAGTGGTCTGCTTTCTTCAGAAATAAACCCCTGGTGATACGCTTTTCCCTGATCTAAGAGGGAGAACCAGGAATTACCACCTAAACTGTCCAGGATGTCTTTGACCCGAGGGATGGGCTGGCGGTCGGGATGCGTCTTTCGGTTCAGATCTCTGTAAACTGTACACAACTGCATGGTCCCGTCCTTTTTCTTAACGCACACCACAGGTGAAGAGTATGAAAAGTTTGACTTCCTAACCCAGCCCTGGGCTATGAGGTCATGAAGGTTTCATCTTTTCACCTTTCATCTCCTGATACAGTGGCCTGGGCACTGACATGTATGTGCGATTGACCGGTTCCGAGTCCTTTAGGGAAACAGTCATTTCCAATCGTTCAATGCAGCCAATGTCATTGTCTGATCTGGAGAAAGAGTGACACTCTTCTCTAAGCATTTGCCTAACTACCTCTCTCTACTCTTCGGTTAGGTGACTTAAACCTACTGGTGGATCCCACTGTTCACTAAAATTACATGGGGTTTGAACGCTGGTATGATTCACTGTGGCTGAGGTGACAGCTTTTTTAAAGCCTTGGGCAGGTAACACAGTCATAATGGTTTGTACTGTGCAGATTATTGTGCGTCTTAGCAGGGCAATGTAGTGGTCAGTGGGGTTAGAGACATCAAGCATAATGACAGGACAAACACCTTTCCTGACTCTGACTAATGTGTCTGTAGCAATATTCAGGGAAGAAGGAGGCGGGAACCGGCGAACAATCAAAATATAATTTATTTAAATAAAACAAACAAACGAAAATACCGCCAGCAGCCCCTCGCGGACGACTGCTGGCTACAGAAAATAAATATAACTGCCAGCAGCCCCTCGCGGACGACTGCTGGCTAAAGTAAAATACAAAAACAAAACACAACTAAAATACAGGCCTGTTCCTCTCTCGATCATCAACGTCGTCGCTCCTCCTTTATGCTTCCGCTCCTCCGTGAGAGATGCGAGACCAGTGTGCTTCACAGGTGTTGCTCATTAGCAATCGCACCACCGGCCTCGCGCCGTTCTCTCACGTCCCTCGGCCGTCCTGTTCACCACATACTCCCACCGCCCCTCACAGGCCGGGGGGTACCCACGAGCCTGTGCCTACTCCCCCCCCCCGGCGGCGGCGATCCCTGGGGAGTATGGACAGACAAACCGAGGGAAACGGAGACGGAAGCATGAGGAGCGACAGATCGAGAGAGGGGAGAGAGAAAAAAAAAAAAAAAGACTTGGTCCGGTTCCCACAACGCGCTGCCATCTGGTCCCCCACCAGCTGTGCGCTCTCCTCCGCGGTGCCTGGCGGTGACGCTGGGTAGCCCTCGGTGGACGGCTCGACGCTCCTCCGCCGCCCGGTGGACGGCGACGGCTCCTCGGGTGCCTTGGGCAGACAGCAGGAGTCCCCCGCTCCCTGCTCCTCCCCTTCACTGGTGGACGGCAGCAGGCTCCGGCCCACGGCGAGCGGCGGCGACTCCTCCTCTCCCTCCCGGATGGCAGCCGCCCCTCCAATACCCAGGCAGCCGGCAGCGAGCTCGACCGTCCCACCGGCAACTCACTCCAGCGCACCGCCTCGAGCGTCCGTGGCCGCGAGTCCCCCGCTCCCTGCTCCTCCCCTCGCTCGGCGGATGGCAGCAGGCTCCGGCCCACGGCGAGCGGCGGCGACTCGCGCACCATGCTCGATGGCACCGCGGATTCCCCACATCGGCGAGGACTCTCTGACAGCGCGTTCCTCCCTCTTCCCGGGTTTCGGCACCAGTGTAGCAATGTTCAGGGAAGAAGGAGGCGGGAACCGGCGAACAATCAAAATATAATTTATTAAAATAAAACAAACAAACGAAAATACCGCCACCAGCCCCTCGCGGACGACTGCTGGCTACAGAAAATAAATATAACTGCCAGCAGCCCCTCGCGGACGACTGCTGGCTAAAGTAAAATACAAAAACAAAACACAACTAAAATACAGGCCTGTTCCTCTCTCGATCATCAACGTCGTCGCTCCTCCTTTATGCTTCCGCTCCTCCGTGAGAGATGCGAGACCGGTGTGCTTCACAGGTGTTGCTCATTAGCAATCGCACCACCGGCCTCGCGCCGTTCTCTCACGTCCCTCGGCTGTCCTGTTCACCACAGTGTCAAAGAACTCAAGTCCACTGAGGGTTCAGGTCTGATTGAAAAAGCACAGACCTGCCAACATGTACGCATTTTGCGTAGCGGGCATGCATTTTGACCTCAAAGCACTCTAAACTACGCAAAAACCTGGTGACGCCTCTTTGCACGCGCAGTCCTCAAATAAAGTAACAGCAAAAGAAGAAGAGTTCGACCAATCATAGCGCTGGGTTCATTCCCCAAATTGCGAGCGGAGATGATTGACAGATGCGTAAGTCCTATAATTAAAAAGAGACTGAAAATCGACACCAATAAAGAATCCGGCTCGATCCACCCTCCACTCGCACGCGCCCGCCGTCTGACTGATTTAAGCGAGGACAGTAGGCCTACAGTAGTCACGGTACTTTTGACTCCTGAAGGTAAACGAGCTGGAGTGGATGTGGAAAGTTAAATATTGTATTTGAGTTAAATGGATTGGTTATCACACGGGACAGGAGTGATTGCATGGATTATTTAAAAATACTCCGTAATTCATTCATGGTAACGCAGATAAGAGGAAGTCATTCAGCCATGCAAATTATAAAATGCTCAAATATGTTGAACAATAAATCTAAATAAAATTGAAATCGCTATGTCTTAGTGATTGTGGAAGTGCTGTGATTTGTGGATGACTGATAACGTTAAGCGCGAATCTGGAGAAACGGCCGTTTATTTTTTCATTCTCAGTGTTGAGAAATGTAGCCTGCATGTTTTACGTTATTATTTTAATAACTAAAGTACCGAATTATGTTACATGTTTATTTTGTATGAAAACTAACGAGTTAGTTGGCGTACTTATGGATTAAAAATTACTGTTGTATGATATCATGTATCAGTGCTGCGCGAGCTCTCTCACAAACAGACTCGCGCAGACAGAGAGAGAAGATATTTAAAGAATAAAAATTGACAGCCAAAGTTCTTGCTTGTGTTTTTTATGTCAAAATGTCAAAGCTTTTTTTATTATCCATTCGTCTTTTTAAAATTCGTTAAATGACGGACGCTTTACTGTTAACAGCCCTCATTATGTCGGATTCGTCTTATTCGAACATTTATATTATTGGTCATGTGACAGGACTCCTATCTATTCATTGTTAACTGTTTTCTATAAATATGTTTGGATTGGCTAAAGTTTATTCAGCTAATGCGTGCCCTGTTTATAATGTGTAGCCTAATGTTCAAATGCAAAGACAGCACGTCACAAATATAAGCTCTTTTCCCTGTGGGATTTAATATCATATTTGGATATTGGAATAATAAATTAAGTAGCCAATTTAAAATAAATAACGTACACACCTGTGTTTTTTTCTTTTGTTGACTGTTGACTGTTATCTAGGGGTTTCTTAAGTTTAGACTAATTGACCAGCACAGATTATATGCAATACAATATTAATCATGAACAAAGAAATGGTGTTTAGCAGGATTGAAACTTTGGACTTTCACTGTTGCATTGCAGTGCAAGTTAAATTTTGTATTTGTGTCAAATTAAAAAACTTTTAGAGGTCAAAACTAGAATTATGAAGATAGGCATGTGTCTGTGTGTGTCTTGCATTCTCAAAATAATGACAAAAATATATGACCCCCCCATATGGGTTGTACTCATAAAATTTCTTCTAGGTTGGCAGGTCTGAAAGCATCGTCATGTCCTCTTTGAAAGGCTGGGAAGCTACTCAATCTGAATGCTACTGTGTTTTGGTACAGCAACCTTCTTTTCCTTTGTTTTCACCCCGTATTCATCTGTCTGTTCTGCGCTAACAGCCTGTATAAGTGCTCACCTTGTTTCTTTTGAGGCTTGGAAAAGATTTTCTCACTGTACTGTACCGTTTAGTCTTCTCGGTCATTGCCAGGATGTGCTCGATAACATTGAAACCTATGATGGGATGAGAGGTGAGTCCAGGATTTCGGAAACATCCCTCAGCCTTGCGTTTGGGAGGGATTCCTCTTTCCATCGTTCATCAATGACCGAAACCTGGGAGCCTGTGTCCCATAGAGCTTGGTGATGCAGGTGACACTCAACAAGGCACTGTCTGACGACTAGCGAAGTGACCTTATGGGTGTGGCAAACCTGTGCTGGGGATGGCAAAGAGTGGGCATTTTCCTCTGTGCAGGAAAGCGTTTCACTGGTAGAGTCAATTTTCAGGTGAGTGAATTTTTTTGCATTTTTTTTGGACATAGGCTGCTGTAATGTCTCCTTAATCTGAGCTATCTCTGCACTGAGACCTTTTAGAGAAGCTACACCAGTCTTAAGTTCAGCTAACTCTGTTAAAAGTTCTGCGGGTATCTTAGCTTTGACTTCCTTCACATAATACTTTGCAGATGGCGTATCTTCTGACTGGACTACACTTACAGTTGTAGCAGGCTGTGGGGCATAAACTGCTTTTTATTTTGTCTTTCTATTTCATTAGCACAAGCAATGTTAAGCTTCTCTAGCAAAACCTCATCTGATGTTTCACTATTTAGCAGGATAGGCTGCATGTCTATCCTGATATTGTCACTCTGGAGACCTGTAAGGACTGTGTGTAAACACATGCACAGGACCAGCGCAGGGTCATACTTAAGCCCTGATTCTGACTCCTGGGACGCACACAGTACTTTCTGCCTCAAATCTAAGACGTGCATCAGGAAGCTTTGGGGGGTCTCCTTGCAATGCTGTGATTCTGAAGCTAGCTGTTTGTAAAGCTCTGTTAAAAGCGTGACCATATTTCACCAGTTTCAGCCACGCTGCACTGGCTTCCTGTTTGTTTCAGGATTGAATTTAAAATTGTATTAATGGTTTTTAAAATCTTAAATGGGTTGTCACCGTCTTATTTATCGGAGCTCTTACATGTCCATACACCTGTCAGAGCGCTGAGGTCTTGTGATCAGTTGTTCCTCGATGTGCCCAGATCCAGGTTGAAAAATAAAGGTGACAGAGCCTTTGCTCCAAACCTCAGGAATAGTTTTCCTAGTCATGTAAGGAAAGCCTGGACCATTGTAACATTCAAGTCCTTGCTTAAGACCTATTATTATACCTTTGCTTTCAATTCAAGTTGAGCTTTGATATCTTGACCTATTGTTGCTTATTTTTTTTTGTATATTGTGTATTGTTTGTGTATTTCTTTGATCTTGAATTTTGTTAAGCACTTCGGTCAATCATGGTTGTTTTTAAACGTGCTATATAAATAAACTTGAACTGAACTAAACTGAACTGTTGCGCTCTTCTCTTGAAAGTGATAACGCAGGATGCATCTGTGTGGGAAGAGTTAGCTGGGGTTTACCTTCCAATTAGCGGCGTAGCTGTGAGCCTGGAGAAATAGCCCTGATTACTTCATCTGCAATCTCTACCTCACGATAGCCTCTGTTCAGTCCATTCTCAATCTGATGGGCAAGGCTGGAAAAAATCCGTTTCTCTTTCTGGCCCGGTTCACCTATCTGCCCAGAAATTTTAAACTCTTTGCGCCAGTATTGACTGGGCTGTGGCTGAGCTCTGGGTGAGGGCTGCATGCTCACCTGAGGATGGGCAAGGGGGTTGGGGCTGGCGCAGAGAATCACTGATCATTGCATTGACTGCAGTAATCTTCTCAGTTTCCACTCCTTGTTGTGAGGTTACAGTTCTCGGTTCCTCTGTTCTGCGATGTGTTCCTGCTGTTTCAATATCATGTTCAGTTTGCCCTGTTTTGTTATCCATGACACTGATCATCTCCGCCATTTTGTCTTTAAGTAGCAATTATTTACATACATGAAACAAGAACAAGGAGCAAAATGTCTGGGGTTAAAGCTTTATTTCTTGTTCATTTAGGCACTGTATCAAATAAATACTTAGAGTTGTGTTTGCTTACTTATAAGAGGGTCACAAAATAAGCAGACCTAGTAATTAAGGCCTTTCTGTATAAAATAGTGCTGTCTTTCAACAAAATGCGGAAAACCTCTAGTTTTGTTTTCTTCCAGCAGTGTACCATTTTTCTGGCTGCTCTCTTAAGGGCCTGAGTGTGCTCGTTGTACCATGGCATTAGATTATTTTCTTTAATCTTCTTTAAGCGCAATGAAGCAACTGTGTCTAAAGTGCTGGAAAAGAGAGAGTCAATTGTTTCTGTTGCAACATCGAGTTCTTCTAACTATCTGGTCTGCTGAGGAGATTAAACTGATCAGGAAGATTATTTATAAAGCAATCCTTAGTGGTTTAAGTGATAGTTCTACTATATTTGTAACTGGGAGTCGGGTTTGCAGCCTTGGCTAAATGGAGTATACACAGAGCATATAAACAGAGTGGAGCGGTGAGAATCTCAGCTTCTCGCTCAGGGAGAGGTTCACCCCTCCACTCCCCCCGCTTAAAGCCACGTCAGGCCGGTCTGCTCATTATCGCTCGGCGCTCAACGCAGTTTGCATCGAGCTCCACTCAAATTGCCCTCCCGCTCGCTCCAAAAAAGGGAAAAAATCTGCATGTATTTCACTTTTAGCTTAAACCACAGCCTTACCTCCCAAAGATCTAAAGAGCAATGACAACATTTTCCAAATAGAAATGTTTTATTTCAAATGACAAATTAGGCCTAGCCTATGTAAGAAGGAATATACACAAAATTCTGATAACTGAACTTTTGTGCAGGGTGCACGTGGATTAAAATTTTTATTGGCTTATATCCATTTTCAAACTTTAAAATAAAATACGATAAATTTATAGCTTAGGGTGCTATACACAATACGAGGTACTTTAGCCAGGCAGGGAAAAGATGTGGAGTTTTCTTTACAAAATCGATAACATCTCCGTCCGGGTTCTGTCTCAGGGATGAGAGGTAATTTTCGACTTCACCTTTGGTGTCTCCGGTTATTCGTTACTGCTCGCTGAAGTATTACACGAACAGGCAAGCTCTTTTTGGTTTAGGCTCGGGATTCAGGTCAGCAGCGGGTCGGTTTTGGGAGTCCCGTTGGGAGCGTTAATCTCCTCAGCTTCTTTTATGAGAAGGTCACGGATCTCCCCGAGTTTGTTGCATACAGACTCATCTCGGATTATCCATTCTGTCTTGAAACGGGGATCTAACACTAATGTTAAATGAGATGTTTATCAGTATAGGATATTCCATGGCTAAACTTATATACATATACTTGATTCAGGGTGATGTTAGCAACATTAGACTTGTTTGTTTTGCCATAACAGGTCATTTTGTAACAACCGGATGACCGACTGAATCATCCGCAGCTGGCTGCTCCATCGAGTGGCGCAGGCATTTGTGGGGCGGACACCTAATTGGTCGGTTTCCTCTGTGTTCAGGGTGCTCTTGCGTACACTTTTCACCAGGTGCCCAACTTTCACTAACAGCCTATTAATGTTGTCTTGCTTGTTAGCGGCGTCTTTGATCGCCAGCTGAAGCATGTGAATGGGGCATCTCAGATGTAAATTTGACAGTAAAGTACTGACTTATCATAGTTTCTACATTAGTGGTTATCACTTCCACATGGACTTGCGAGGGTGCAGGTGGTCCCTCATCCCCCATCATCATGTTCAGCGCTACTGCTGGCATCCGCGGTCACTTAACCCTCCGCTTCCTCTTCAGTGCCAGGGAGGAGGTTAAACGCCTAGATCATGTTGCTGGCACTGTCAGTGACGACCTGAATCAGACGTCGTTGCACGTTCCAATATTTCAGTACACTATCATACTTTTGGTAAATACGATCTGTGGCATGGTCCCCAGAACGTCCCATCAATGAAACTGGCCAAGATGCCAAGGAAGCTGTGCCTTCTTTTACTGGTTCAAATGTCCGCTGACAGAATGAACTGTAGCGAATTAGCCCAAATGAGGGGAATGTATTATCAATAATTAATAATTAACAATTAATCATACTGTTTATGAGTTATTATTACCTACACATTTTAAATCGCCCAAGAAGGGAATAGCCCATGTATCTGTATCTATATATATATATAATTAACCACAACAAATTATAATCAATTATGAATATATATAATATACAGATAGGCTATATCAATTTTCAGAATAACCTTTAACAGAATTAATTGCACCTCAAATAATCAGTTCGTCCTCCGAACTGACCGTTCGATCCTCTTATCAACTCTCAAGAAGGATTATTCTTCTTATCACTCTCAAGAAAGGCTATTCTTCTGGTTATGAAGAATAACTTTCTGTTCTATAAGATTACTAACTCTAAAGTACTTAACAATATCAAGCTTGTAGCTTAAAATCACACATTTAAGAGGCTTTGTTCGAAGAGCGGCAGACAGAGACAATCAATCATTTAATGGGTTTTTAATAAATGAAACTATAACATACAACTACATTTAACAACGAAAAATATATATATATAATTAACGAAAGTAAAGAAAGAAAGAAAGAGAGCAGATCACAGAAGTGGCAAATGTCACAAACAGTTAACTAATATAAGCACCTAGAGTTCAACTAACACAACTAGAAAGTCATAAATTGAGTGTCAGCGTCAGTTCTGGCAGGCCAAGAAGTCAAGAGCTGCTAACGCTATTGGCCAACAACACGGTCTCTTCAGCCAATCTGCCCAGCTGAGCTGCAACTTCCCTCATTGCTAATGGCTATGCTTAAATCAAGGCGCCCTATTTTAAGCTGATTCAGTTTGCTCCTAACTGCTTGCTGCTCGCCTTTCTGCAATATTGACACAGGACTCGATGTGATTCCTTCTCCATTCATCTCTGAAAGTCTTCAAGAAGCTAAGATCCTTTTTAATATTCGTTGCTAAAAGCTATCAGTTTATTGGCAACATGCTGTTGCTAATGCTATCCGTGTGCTATTTGGGCTTATCTAACTAGTCGTTTTCATAAAAATGCTATGCGATCATATTGGCTATGTGCATTACTATTTGTTGTAATTGGCAACTGATCAAACGCTGCACACTTTTGCATTTCCTTCTGAGTCAGTTAAACTAGTGTAACAGCATAAGCTTCTGTTGTTGTACGTCACACACATCACACACATGACCAGCATGTTCATGTAGCACACTTTTGTGTTTTCGAGAGATGTGTCTTTTTAGATTCCAAAATGAATCTCTGACTGAAACGATGTCACCACATTCTTTTTCTTGTACCATATTATGATTGTTAGTTAGTTTTATATTAATAGTACACCTGTATGACTTCTCATTTTCCTTTTTGAAGTACTTGGTGAACTCCATTATTGAGCCGAGTTTTGACTGAAAATAGTTTACTGTTGGATGGATTCTGTGTCAGGCTTGAGCATGCTTCAGACTCATGGTGTGAGCGGAGCGAAATTGGAGCGGGACATAGGGCGACGCTCCGTCCTTTTAAAAATGCCGCTCTGCTCTCTGTCCAAAATCCACCCGCTCGCTCCCGCTCCACTCCGCTCACATGCTCTGACACAAGTCTAGATAATGACCTGAGATGTCATCGCTCTGCTGCAGAATTTTAATGCCATCAATATTGATTCCATGTGGCAATTTTAGATATAAAGTATGATTACTACAATGAGAGGGTCCTGACACGTTGCCTAACTCCAATAGAGTTCAGAATGTCTAAATGCCAATTCCAAAGCGTTTCATTATCTACATGGATATTAAAATCACCAACAATAAGGACTTTAATGTTATCTGCAGCTTTAATGTTTATCTGCAGCCAGTACTAACTCTGATGGAAAATCTGTATGGTGTCCTGGTAATTATTGGGGGGTGGACTCATTTAAAGCAATCGTCTGGTTTTAGCCATGTTTGTGTCAAACACAGCACGTCTAAGTTATGATCTGTAATCAAATAATTTACAAAAAGTGCTTTTGAAGTGTACTATATGTACTATATATACTGAAGAAAATTATAAACGCAACATTTGGGGGGTTTGGGTGCGAATACCAGTCAGTATCTGGTGTGCCTCACGCAGTGCAACACATCTCCTTCGCATAGAGTTGATCAGGTTGTTGATTGTGGTCTGTGGAATGTTGGTCCACTTCTCTTCAATGGCTGTGCAAAGTTGCTGGATATTGCCAGGACCTGGAACACGCTGTTGTATATTCTGCGTACAGGACAGCGTGTTTCAGGTTCTGCCAATATACAGCAACTCCAGAGCATCCCAAACATGCTCAATGGGTGACATGTCCAGTGAATATGCTGGCCATGCAAGAACTGGGATGTTTTCAGCTTCCAGGAATTGTGTACAGATCCTTGTAACATGGGGCCGTGCATTATCATGCTGCAACATGAGGTGATGATCATGGATGATTTGCACAACAATGGGCTTCAGGATCTTGTCACGGTATTTCTGTGCATTCAAAATGCCATCAATAAAATGCACCTGTGTTCATTGTCCATAACATACGCCTGCCCACACCATAACCCCACCGCCACCATGGGCCACTCGATCCAAAACGTTGGCATCAGCAAACCGCTCACCAACACAACGCCATACACACTATCTGCCATCTGCCCTGTACAGTGAAAACCGGGATTCTTCCGTGAAGAGAACACCTCTCCAAAGTGCCAGATGCCATCGAATGTGAGCAGTTACCCGCTCTAGTCGGTTACGACAACGAACTGCAGTCAGGACAAGACCTCGATGAGGACGACGAGCATACAGATGAGCTTCCCTGAGACGGTTTCTGACAGTTTGTGGAGAAACTCTTTGGTTATGCAAACCGATTGTTGCAGCAGCTGTCCGGGTGGCTGGTCTCAGACGATCTTGGAGGTGAAGATGCTGGATGTGGAGGTCCTGGGCTGGTGTGGTTGCACGTGGTCTGCGTTTGTGAGGTCGGTTGGATGTACTACCAAATTCTCTGAAACACCTTTTGGAGACTGCTTATGGTAGAGAAATGAACATCCAAATCACGGGCAATAGTTCAGGTGGACATTCCTGCAGTCAGCATGCCAATTGCACGCTCCCTCAAAACTTGCAACATCTGTGGCATTGTGCTGTGTGATAAAACTGCACATTTTAGAGTGGCCTTTTATTCTGGCCAGCCTAAGGCACACCTGTGCAAAAATCATGCTGTCTAATCAGCATCTTGATATGCCACACCTGTGAGGGGGATGGATTATCTCGGCAAAGGAGGAGTGCTCACAGATTAACACAGATTAAGACAGATTTGTGAACAATATTTGAGAGAAATAGGCCTTTTGTGTACATAGAAAAAGTCTTAGATCTTTGAGTTTAGCTCATGAAAAATGGGGGCAAAAATAAGTATTGCGTTTATAATTTTGTTCAGTGTATATATATTCAGCAACCCGAGCTTTATCATTTGTTCAGCTGTATGAACCCTATTATTCTACGGACACCAGCCATTGAGTGAGGATAGTCTGCAAAGAATCTCATAATTCCGGCAAACAGGAAGGGGTCCAGAGCATATTACTGTGACTGACATTGTACTTGTGAGTTCACACACATCTTTAATGTTGATTTTAGTGATCTCCAACCGGCTAAGTCGGACATCATTAGTGCCGACGTGAATAATAATTTTAGAGAATTTCCGATTATCATTAGCAAGTACAAAGATTTGCTTTGATGTCCGGCACTAGTCAAAAGTCTTGTGGACACATATTTAGTATTTGTTTTGTGGCCTTATTTCAGAAACTTTAATTTTTTGTTTTTTCAATAACCATGCATAAACAATATTCTCTCAAAAATACAAACATTTACATGTTGCTAACATATTATGGTAGCCCTGTTTGTGCTAAATATAGTGTAATTTCACCTGTGCCATTAATATGTTTATAAGCAACTGAAAAAAGCAAAGAGGTAAAGTACAAGATTCTTATTAAACTGGATGTTTTATCTAGCTGATGTGGGCCTTGGCATGGCTTGCCTCAACATTTGCGTTTGAATAGCGTGCGCTCTCAGTGGCCATGGTCACATTAACACGTTATACGCTATAATTTGGTGAAAGGAAAAAGACTGACATCTCTCTCTTTTCATACAGATTACATAAACTGAGAATAGTTGTTTTTTATATAAATTACTTAATTTAAAAGAAGAGAATTTCAGCTTCATAAAGAGAAATCTCTCGTGTCTCTGTGACAAGTATTTACTTAGTTACGGGCATCATGTTTATTTTTCTTTATTTGACAAAAAGCACAACACTGTTTTTATTGTGAGTATACACAAAAAATAGACACTTAACAGGATTGAAGGATGTATAACACTTATATGTAGGATCAAAATCAGCATCAGAGTATTTTGAGTCTCTTTTGCACTGATAGGAAAAAAAGTTAACTGGTATCGCCGGCGATACCGCCGACCCCAGAGGGTTAATATAAATTGGTTCTCGCTGTATCAGTATCCAATGAGCTTGCTGCTCAACATTCAAATCGTTTGCTGTAGCAGTTTGTAGCCCATTTTCCTCAGCTCCACCTGTATAGATCTGCTACAAGCATGATTCATGTATGCTTGTACAAATCAGCATGTCTTGCTTGCTCATAGCAGCATTTTGTGTTTTTGGTCCACCTAAGTGTCAATCATACATATGTTTACGTAAAGCCGTCGTACGTGCTCGTCCCTATGTAGTTTTCGCTTTCTGCGCATGCGCACTTTCAGGTGTATTATGTGTGATGAGTTACGGTTTCAGCCATTCGTTTGAAAATGGCTGAGGGTCGAAAGAGAAAAAATACAAAGTGTATGATAAGAAGAGAAAGGCCGCAGAATATAGAAACAAGACCTGAATAATAAAGACCAAGCACATGTTGGGCTTCCCACTGATGCCGCAGTCGTGAAGATTAATAGACAGGTAAAGTCTGTCATGCTATTTGGAGAAATCCATTTAAAATCACTGCTAGGAAAAGTTAATGTAAGCTATGATTAGCGATGCTAATAGGCGTTCTGTAATGAGGCTGTTCAAGGTTGGGATAGAACCCGGGTCTCTTGTGTTCTAAGTCACTGAATTAACAGATTGAGCTAACTCCCCAATGGATGAATCCAAGAGCAGAGGTGGTCGAAAAGCAAGGAGTCGTAGATCTTCAATGAAAGACAAACTTTACTGATAATAAGTATAACAAAACAAAGGAAGCCGGGCTACCAAGAAACAGTAAAAAGAAAAACAGACACAAGGGTCCAACGATATAAACTTAAACATTAACAGGCTGGCTTGCAACTGGTAACATAGGCTCAAGACTGAATAATAAAGCATGGCACAAACACACTTAAATAGGTCAAGACACAGGTGTGATAGATCAGGCATAATGAGAAGTAGTGTTCAGCAGGAGTCAGGTGAGAAGCGCCACCTGCCGACCAGGAGGAAAATAGCAGTCACGTTAAAGGATCCTTACAGGAGTCCCTCCTCTAAGAACGGCTCCTGACGTTCACTTGGTGGTGTCTTTGGGTTCGGAGCAAATCCGTAATGAGTGTAGGGTCCAGTATGTCTCGAGCAGGCACCCATGAGCGCTCCTCTGGACCGTAACCCTCCCAGTCGACCATATACTGCATCTTTCCATGGACCCGACGAGAATCCACCAGTCTACGCACAGTGTAAGCTGGTTGTCCATCGATGATACGGACTGCTGGGGTGGGTCTGTTAGCTGGGGACAGAGAAGAACAAACAACAGGCTTTAACCGAGAGACGTGAAACGTTGGGTGAATCCTCATGGACCTAGGCAGAAGTAGACGATAAGCTACAGGATTTTTCTTCCTGAGGATCTTAAAAGGGCCAATATAACTTCGAGCCAGTTTGCGAGATTCCACCCGCAGAGGCAGATCTTTGGTTGCGAGCCACACCCTCTGACCCGGACGAAGCATAGGTCCCAACCTCCGACGCTTGTTCGCTTGCCTTCGCTATTGTTGAGTGGCTTTCAGTAAAGCTGCCCGGGCCTTCTTCCAAGCCCGTTGACAACGGCGAACAAGTTGAGCAGCAGCAGGAACACATACCTCTGGCTCCTGTCCAGAGAACAAAATAGGAGGGAAGCCGTACTGGCACTCAAAAGGGGACATGCCTAGGGAAGAATGGTAGAGAGTATTATGTGAAAACTCTGCCCAGACTAATCGAGAGCTCCAAGTGGTCTGATTGTCTGCTGCCAAACATCTCAAAGTCTTCTCTATCTCCTGATTCACCCTCTCTATCTGCCCATTAGACTGGGGGTGAAACCAGATGACAGACTGATGTCAGACCCAATGAGGCGGCCAAATGCCTTCCAGAACCGGGAGGTGAACTGAGAACCTCTATCAGAGACGATATCCTGGGGAAAGCCGTGAATCCTGAACACGTGCTGCATTAGGAGCTCTGCAGTCTGACTAGCTGTGGGAAGTTTGGGTAATTTGGGTAGGAGGTGACAGGCTTTGGAAAATCTATCCACCACCACAAGAATGACTGTATTACCTTGGGATTCAGGTAGACCTGTGACATAGTCCAGAGATATGTGTGACCAAGGATGCTTAGGGATAGGTAGAGGATGCAGTAGTCCTTGAGGATGGGTTCTGGGCTCCTTGTTCTGGGCACAGACCATGCAAGCGGCGACAAAATCCCTGACGTCTCTTTGCAACTTTGGCCACCAAAACCTTCTCCGGATGAGCTTGCAAGTTCTAGTGGCCCCAGGATGCCCAGAGGGAAGGGAGGCATGTGCCCACTGCAACACATTAGAACGTAGTCGGTTAGGTACAAAAAGACGTCCAGGTGGACCATTACCTGGATCCGCCTGCTGCCGTTGGGCCTTCTTAATGGCAGCCTCAATCCCCCACTGGATAGTTGCTACTATTCTGGAGGTGGGTAGGATGGGTTCCGGTCTCGCCTCCTCCTCTGGGGAGTCAAACTGCCTCGAAAGTGCATCTGGCTTTAAATTCTTGGAACCTGGGCGGTAAGAAAGAACAAAGTCAAACCGATTAAAAAACAGAGCCCAGCGTGCTTGGCGGGAATTCAGTCTCTTGGCCTCCCGAATGTAGGTCAGGTTTCTGTGGTCTCTCCAGATGATGAATGGATGCTTGGCCCCTTCCAACCAATGCCTCCACTCCTCCAATGCCACCTTTACTGCCAACAGCTCTCGGTTTCCAATATCGTAATTCCTCTCTGCTGCGGTTAATCGATGAGACAGAAAAGCACATGGGTGAAGCCTGTTGTCCACCCTGGCTCTTTGGGACAAGACTGCCCCCACCGCCACATCAGAAGCGTCAACCTCCACCACAAAGGGCAACTCTGGGTTTGGAAGGGTTAAGATAGGGGTAGACGTAAAGAGTCTCTTGAGCTTGTTAAAAGCTTGATTGGCCTTCTCAGTCCACATGAATGGTCGGGCAGACTGCTTGGTGAGTGCGGAGAGAGGTTCTGCAACAGAGCTGAAGCTTCTTATAAACCTCCTATAAAAATTGGCGAACCGAAGAAAACGTTGTACCTGCTTCACAGAGTTAGGCTGATGCCATTCCTGCACTGCACGCACCTTGCCAGGATCCATCTGAAGGTTGCCCTTGGAAACGATGAAGCCAAGAAATGGGGTTGAAGACACATGAATTTCACTCTTTTCCAGCTTGACAAAGAGGCTGTGTTTAAGTAACTGGGACAGGACCTGCCGAACATGTTGAATGTGTTCTTGGTAGTTGCATGAGAAAATAAGGATGTCATCAAGGTAGACAAAGACGAACTTGTTCAGCATCTCCCGCAAGACATCATTGATCAATGCCTGGAAGACGGCTGGGGCATTGACCAGGCCAAAGGGCATTACCCTGTACTCATAGTGGCCTGTCGGGGTGTTGAAAGCCGTCTTCCACTCGTCACCTTCTCGAATCCTGACCAGATGTTAGGCATTTCGGAGATCTAACTTAGTGAATATGGTAGCACCTTGCAGGATCTCAAAAGCAGATGTCATCAGGGGCAGGGGGGTAACGATTCTTAATGGTGATGTGGTTAAGACCCCTGTAGTCGATGCAAGGCCTGAGGTCACCATCCTTCTTCTCAACAAAGAAAAACCCAGCTCCAGCAGGTGAGGTCGAAGAACGAATAAAACCATTATCCAAGGCTTCCTTGAGGTACTTCTCCATAGCAACCCTCTCAGGAGCAGAGAGAGAGTAAAGCCTACCCCGCGGTGGACATGCTCCAGGAACCAAGTCAATGGCACAGTCATATGGTCTGTGTGGAGGAAGGGAGGTGGCTCGGGACTTGCTGAAGACTTCTTTGAGATCAGCATACTCTGGAGGAACTCGTGATACTTCAGGGAGAAACATAGGAGGCATAATACTCTGGGTCTTTGAAATGGGAAGCTGAAGTGTATCTGTGGGCTGGGGAACTTGATACGTCTCGGGATGAAAAGTTGGGCACTTAGTGGTGTCAGGTTTGACCTGAGAAAAAGGTAGCCCTTGAAAGTTAGACACGTCTGGATTGAGATTGGCAGGCCACCTGGAGAGTGTCGACACTGGCCCTGAGTTTACCTTTAGTATCTCAGTAGAACGGCAAAAAGAAAGCAGAAACACAACAATTAGTTCCCCAACCTCTAACTACACCTCTTGACCAGTCAATATTTGGGTTGTGACAAGTTAGCCATGGAAATCCAAGAACTAAGGGGAGTTCTGGTGACTGGAAAAGAAAAAACTGTATTAGTTCCTTGTGACACCCAATTTCAAACTGAATAAGCAAAGTGCAGTGACTAACCTGTCCTGACCCCAGAGGTCTGCCATCAAGAGCTGTGATGGTTAGAGGTTTCTGGAGGAGCACGGATGGGATGCCCAAACGTCTGGCTACATCTAGATCCAAAAAGTTCCCAGCAGCCCCAGAGACGATGAAAGCACTAAGCTGGTGATTCGGGTTGTCATGGGAGATGGTGGCATGGATCGTAACTCCAGAGGTTGCAGGATGAGGGAAAATATCTACTCTCGTTCCAGTTCCCCCTTTCCTGGACGAGAACTGGCTTTTCCCGACAGTTCAGGATAGTTGGACCGGAAATGACCAGACTTTCCACAGTACAGACAGCGTCGCTCCCTCATCCGTCGATCCCTTTCTGTCTGGGTTAATCTAGTTATACCCAGCTGCATGGGTTCCTCCAGATCACTGGGTTTCCAGAGTGGTTCAACAGTATTGGAAGATACCTGAGGACGATACACACTGGTCTCCCGATGTCGTTCCTGTTGTCGTTCTCGGATACGATGATCTACTCGGATAGCCACCTCGATTAGGGATTCCAAATCCGGAGAAGGGTCTCTAAATGCTAACTCATCCTTGAGTTCTGGAGACAAGGCCTGGTGGAATGTGGCCCTCAAGGCTCGCTGGTCCCATCCACTCTCTGAAGCTAGGGTACGAAACTCAATGGTAAACTCTGCCACACTTCGAGTGCCTTGAGAGAGTCGAAGCAAACGGTAAACTGATAAAAACTACAACAAAACAAAGGAAGCCGGGCTACCAAGAAACAGTAAAAAGAAAAACAGACACAAGGGTCCAACGATATAAACTTAAACATTAACAGGCTGGCTTGCAACTATTAACATGGGCTCAAGACTGAACAATAAAGCATGGCACAAACACACTTAAATAGGGCAAGACACAGGTGTGATAGACCAGGCATAGTGAGAAGTAGTGTTCAGTAGGAGTCAGGTGAGAAGCGCCACCTGCCGACCAGGAGGAAAATAGCAGTCCCGTTAAAGAATCCTCACACGTTCCCTCTCGGGAGCAAATAGAGTGTTGCGCATGTGCATTTTTAAAAAAAATTGGAGAGGGCGGGTCTTCTCTAAAATTCGGAAAGATCCTCCGCTATACCTTTAATTTGAATATCCCCAACTGAGCATGCCAAAGGCAACAGTGGCAAGGAACCAAAAAACTCCATCAAGTGACCTACTGGTGTCCAAAACTCCATCAGGTGACTTAATGGAGAGAAAAAAAAACCTTGGGTGAACCCAGGCTCAGTCGGGGGCCAGTTCTCCTCTGGTGTTTATGAACTAGAGGCCGGATTTACAGTAACTGTAATTTGATACAGAATTTTGTTTTATTTTATCACTTCGGGGTGGGTACGCGAACCGTAATCAGAACGTTTTATCTGTAGAGTGGGAAAGGGATCATCCATAGGGAGAGGCTAGTTGGCACTTCAGCACTGCATTGTCATCGGTTCCAGGCAAAGCTCCTAGTCAGATCTGGATATGACCTGGATCCGGCAGGCTGCTATGAATAGAAGTTCATAAAGTCATTACTGTTGTGCTGCTTGGAAACTTCTGGGATTGAAGCTTTCTTTTTAGTTAGTTTAGCCACTGTTTCAAATAAGTATCTAGGATTATGTTTATTTTCTTCTAACAGGGTTGAAAAATAAGAAGATCTAGCAGCTTTTAAGGCCTCTCTGTAAGCAATCGAGCTCTCTTTCCATGAAATCCGAAATACCTCTAGTTTTGTTTTCTTCCAGTTGCGCTCCATTTTTCTGGCTGCTCTCTTAAGGGCCTGAGTGTGCTCGTTGTACCACGGCGTTGGACTATTATCTTTAATCTTCTTTAAGCGCAACTGAGCAACTGCGTCTAAAGTGCTGGAAAAGAGAGAGTTTAAAGTTTTTGTTCAAATATCAAGTTCTTCTAAGCTATCCTGGATGCTGAGATGATTAAACTGATTAGGAAGATTATTGATAAAGCAATCTTTAGTGGCAGAAGTTATAGGTCTAACATATTTATAACACAGAGTCGGCTTTGCAGCCTTGGCTAAATGTAATTTACATGAGACTAGATAATGGTCTGAGATGTCATCGCTCTGCTGCAGAATTTCAACGGCATCAACATCTATTCCATGTGATAGTATTAGATCTAGAGTATGATTACGACAATGAGTAGGTCCTGACACGTGTTGTCTAACTCCAATTGAGTTTACAATGTCTTTAAGTGCCAATCCCAATGCATCTTTTTCATTATCTACATGTATATTAAAATCACCAACAATTAGTACTTTATCGGCAGCCAATACTAATTCTGATAGAAAGTCCGCAAAATCTATCTAAAATTTATCGTTTACACTATATATTTTTACATTAAGCACCAACACTTCAAAAGAAGTATATTTAAAAATAGATTTCTTAGTGGTTTTGAAAATATTACTATAAATTACAGCAATACCTCCCCCTTTGCCTTTTAGACGAGGTTCATGTTTATAACAGTAATCTTGTGGGGTTGACTCCTTTAAAGTAATGTAATCGTTTGGTTTTAGCCAGGTTTCTGTCAAACACAGCACATCTCGATTATAATCTGAAACCATATCATTAACTATGAGCGATTTTGAAGTAAGGGATCGAATATTCAGCAACCCAAGCTTTATCATTTGCTCATCTGTATTATATCTGTTTTTTATTTGTTGAACATCAATTAATTTTTTTACCTGACGTTTTTTGGATTTCCAAATTCGGGGAACAGACACAGTCTCTATATGATGATATCTAGGTGAAAGAGGTTCTATGTGATGGGATTTATCTGACCTTGGTGACGTGAGGCCGCTATCGGACGGTCGGTTTAGCCAGTCTGTCTGCTTCCTGACCTGGGCCCCAGATTGTCATGTTTTAGCTCTAAGACTATGAGCCAAATTACTAGAGAGAAGAGCAACACCATCCCAGGAGGGATGAATACCATCTCTTTTCAACAAGTCAGGCTTGCCCCAAAAACTTTTCCAATTGTCTATGAATTCTATATTATTCAACGGACACCACTTAGACAACCAACCATTGAGTGAGGCCAATTTGCTAACTATGTCATCACTCCTGCGAACAGGAAGGGGGCCAAATTACAGTGCCTGACATCGTACTTGTGAGGTCACACACCTCTTTAATATTAATTTTGGTGATCTCCGACTGGCGGAGTTGAACATCATTAGTGCCGAAGTGAATACTGATCTTAGAGAATTTACGATTAGCATTAGCCAGCACTTTTAAATTTCCTTTGATGTCAGGCGCTCTGGCTCCCGGCAAACATGTGACTATGGTGGCTGGTGTCTCTATTTTCACATTCCGTGAGATCGAATCACCAATTACCAGGGCACAATCAACAGAATTCTCAGTGGGTGTTTCACTGAGTGGGGCAAATCGATTTGTTATGGTAATCGGAACGGAAGAGTGGTTTTTAAATCCTCGACTAGAGCGATCTCTCACGGTCACCCATCTGCCCTGCTGCGTGGGCTCTACTTCAGCTGGAACCGAATCATGTACAGAGTTCACTATGCTAGGCGCATCCAAAATAGTATCTAAAGCTCTAGTACTATCCTTACTATCCTCAATTAAAGTTTGGATGCGTGTCTCTAGCTCTGAAATCTTCTCCGTCAGCCTGACTGTCTCCTTGCATTTATCACAAATAAATCCAATATTGCCATCGGAAAAGGCTATACTAAACATATGACGTGACACAGGTGACAATAACAGGACAAGACATTACTCACCGTTTGTGTTGACTGATTCTTACTTACCTGGGCTTTTATGAACTCAAAGGCGCGGGCGCGAGAGAAAATAATAAATAAATGAGCGCGGGTGGCACGTTAACACTAGTGTGCTGTGCTAACAATAACAGAAGCTAGCGATGTAAGGTTAATCTGAGATGGTGGGTAAACTGTATTTAGTAATATAAACAACTAGAAATGATAGTAAATGATGGTTCAAAACAACAGAAAGAAATACGAAGCTAATACGAGGCTTAGAGCTTACAGCCTCGACGCAAACAAACTCACAGCAGGCAGGAAGGCAGACAGGAGCAATCGATCAGCAGAGCAACTCCTCGATCTCAACTGACGAATGACCACAATACACACAAGGTAATCACCTAAAAATGGCTGAAAAAGAAGAAAATACATGGTTTCCTGAGTCTTGATTAGGGCAAATGAGATGATGTGCTATAACCTAAAGAGGCTTGTGGGATATTCGTTTCTCTAAATACCCGGCTATGTGTAAACATGGCCTAAGACAGCCCAGAAATATTAATAAATTGTTTGATG
Organism: Meda fulgida; assembly: GCA_030578275.1. Lineage (NCBI taxonomy): Eukaryota > Metazoa > Chordata > Actinopteri > Cypriniformes > Leuciscidae > Meda > Meda fulgida. The sequence continues at coordinate 7,731,160 of CM060623.1, forward strand.
GAGGCTTTTGCTAAAGAACAACACGTTAAATTAAAAGTTTCACTTACTTTATCCACCCTGTACTGTGAATGATTACTCAATGTATTACATAAAATGTGAAAAGTGCAATTTATTGTGTAATTAGTTGATTGTGTTTTTCTATAATTGTGACATAAATTATGATCAGGCCATAAAAACATATTTTATGAGTAAGCAATGCAAAAATTCATATATTTGATATGGGGTTTCTAAAGATATTCTTGCCACTTTGTGTGTCTTTGCTATTTGGAGTTTAGTAAGCAGCATTTCACTAATTCCCTTATTTGCCATGTAATTCAACATTCAACTGCCATTACATTATATGCATTGCAATACTGTTCCTCTAAATTAATAGCAAAATATGAAATAGAAATGTCACTGAAAGATTGTTCAAACAATAGTAAAAACACTTAAGGCTGTGCAGAATGGTTTCTTACTAGAATACTGCAAATTAATTTACAAAAATCTCCCACAAATTTCTGTTTTACAGCGAAGCAAGTGATGCCTGGTGTACCCTCGGCTCTGCTCACAGGCCTGCTCATTGTCAGACATTCTCTCTTTAATTATGTTTTGGAAACTTGCTTAACACAGCAATTATGTGTGAAGTGTTTCCACTGCAGACCTTTTATACTCCAGCAGACATGTTCTGTTGTTGACCAGTATGACTTGCCATTGTTGGCAACTGACAACTGACATAGAATTTTGAACAGTCAGACACAGTTTCAAGTAATGGTTCCCCCCAATATAAAAATTAAATCACCGTTTTCTCACCCTTACTGTATGTCATTATAATCCCATATTTGTACACAAAAGTAGATGTCACTCTTTTCTATATCACATTATTCACTGATGATCTTCCCTTCTGCTGCAGCTCTACAATCTCATTCATGCTTGTTTTTAGTTTAAATACGCCACTACTTTAAATGCATTTGATGTGCTGGATTTAATGTTGTTAATGGCAAATGGCATTCTTGTGTGTATATATGCAACTGGAAAATGAGAATTGTGGGCTACAGTATGGTAAATGAATAACAGCTTTCTTCCTCACATCATTAGGTTTCAGGAGACTTAGAATATAGTGTACATGTCAATATGGTGCTTTGGTGCTTTTTAGTCCATTTTGGAGCTTGGCAGTTTGAACCATCCACTTTACTTGCATGAAAAAAAAAAAAAAACAGATTGGACATTCTGTTTAACATCTCATTTTGTGTTTTAATGATGAGTGTCAGTTTTTAATTTATGAGTGTAGTATTCCTTGTAAATTTTTCCTTTGAACTGGAATAACAATAGCCACAAATATAAACGTGCACAAATGTGTTAGGATATTGGGGAGCTGTGCTTTCTGGAAATATAAAAACATCCTGCCAGAGGTGGACAAAGTACACAACTCCCTTACTTGAGTGAAAGTACAAATACTACTGGTCAAATTTTACCTCGTTACAAGTAAAAGTTGTAAAGACTGATTTTTATGGCACACTATGCAAGATTTGTACCTTAATATAACAGCTTCAAAGACATTTCGATGGTAAACATATATCAACAACATATGAAGCACTCTCTATGGAAGACACTAGCGTGCATTTCAGATGTGATTCATGGCAGACTCGATGAAGGAAAAAACGAAGAAAGCGTGGTCGGAAGAGTCTAGGAAAATGAAACGAGAATCTGACCTCGTGAGGAACCGGACGAGTCTCACTTGGTCAGGCTTTCACTTGTTGGTGAGTGGTATTTACAACAGTAATGTTACTCTAGGAGTCGCTGTTTGACAAAAATGGAAATCCTGCATAGTGTGTCTTTAAGTAAAAGTACAGTTTTTAAAAGAACTCCTCGTTTTTAAAAGAACTTAAGTATTAAAAGTAAAAAGTATATGTCAGTGCATTGTTTTATTATTGTTGCATTGTTGGATGTAATACTTACAGTACCTTACACTATAAAATGTAATAAGTTGTAAGTCCGCGCTCAATCGACCCAATGGAGGCATTCGATCAGCGGGTGAAGGTCTCTGCTGTCTTTCCTGGTGGCAAAGTAATTTGATTAAATGAAATACATTTTATCATGTATTAACTCGTATATTCATCTGACTCCATAAATGAAAAAGGTTTTAATGATATCTGTGCATCATTAAATGTAAGTGAATGTTTGACTATTCTTTTTAACTCTTTACTGAAAATAATTGTCGATTAGAATAAAATCAAATGTATTTATTATTACAATTTATTATGTCAGGTAAAAGTATCATGCCAATTTCAAAATCAGTTAAAAGATAATATATACAAAACGTCTCTGGTTACGTATTTAACCTTAGTTCCCTGAGAGGGAACGAAACACTGCGTAGTTACGCTGTGGGAACACCCCTGTGTGATTGTGTCGTGAAGCATGTGTATAATCAGTCCAATGGAAGAGCGAGACATCATAGGCAGGTGACGTCAGAGACCAGGAAGCTTTAAAGCACCCCTGAAAGCAGATCGCGTCAGCTTCTGATAAGCCTGAAGCAAGTCGATCAGGGCATGCAGGAAGTATGGCAGGCGAACGCAGCGTTTTAAGTCCTTGCACACACTAAAAAGCAAGTAACTTAGCCCCAGGAGTGGAGAGGTTTAAGTCATAAAATTTGACAAATGTATGCAGCGAGGACCAGCCTGCCGCATCACAAACGTTGTGAAGGGAAACTCCCGAAATTAAAGCCGTAGAGGCAGCCATACTTCTCGTAGAATGGGCCCGGACAGCCAAAGGTGAAGGCTGTCCGACCGCTTCATAAGCAAGTGAGATAGCCTCAACTACCCACTTGCTTATAGTCTGTTTTGATGCAGGGCAACCTTTCTTAGTTGAACCGAAGCAGACAAATAACTGCTCTGATCTACGCCACAGGGCAGCTTTGTGAACGTAGGCATCCAAAGCCTGAACGGGACATAACAGATTGAGTCTTTCCTGATCTGGGGTATTAAAAGGTGGAGGGGAAAAGGCCTGCAACACAATTGGGCCTGCAACATTAGTAGGGACCTTTTGAATGTAACCCGGTCTAGGGTGTAGAATGCTTTCACCATACCAGGTGCAAATTCCAGACATGAAGGAGCAACTGACAGGGCTTGCAAATCTACAATTCTCTAGCAAGTAAAATAAAGTTTTTGGTGTAAGGAACTTTTCTGAAACTTCCTCAATAGGCTCGAAGGGAGCCAAGGCCAGACCCTCAAGTAAAATGGCCAAATCCCAAGGCGGTGCTCTACAATGCAGTGCAGGCCTCAGCCTCAAAGTTCCGCGGAGAAAACGAGTAATAAGAGGATCTCTCCCAAGAGAAGTAGTCCCCAGAGGGGTGTGATAAGCAGATATAGCTGCTACGTACACTTTTAAGGTGGAAGGAGATAATCCAGCAGAAAAACGGTCTTGTAGGAAATCGAGAACTGTACCAACCGGGCAGTTAACAGGATTCAAAAATGTTCTCCACACCAGGTAGATAATAATTTTCATTTCAATGCATTGAGTTTTCTCATGGAGGGAGCTCTGGATTTGAAGGATGGTCTCAACGACCTCAGTCGAGAGAACGGATTCTATGAGCTGGGCCCCCTCAGAGGCCAAGCCTACAGTTTCCACAACTCTGGGTGAGGGTGAAATATAGTGCCCCCTGCTTGGGACAGCAGGTCCCCCCTGACAGGAATCTCCATAGGAGAGCCATTCAGAAGGGACACTAGGTGCGAAAACCACACTCGGGCCGGCCAGTGCGGAGCTACTAATAATAGATGAGCCCCTTCCTGGCGAACCCTCTCCAGAACTCCCGGGAGCATTGATACCAGGGGAAAAGCGTACAGGTGTAACCTCGGCCTCACTTGCAACATCGCATCCAGTCTGAGAGGAGCTGGGTATGTGAGGGAGAACCACTGCGGACAATGGGTTGTATCTAATGATGCGAAAAGATCGACTTGAGCTTGACCATAGTTCTCCCATAGGAACTCCACCACCTCGGGGTGAAGTCTCCACTCCCCGGGCCTCAGCCCCTGCCTTTGACAGGATATCTGCTCCCACATTCAGATGCCCTTGAAAATATAATGCCCCGAGTGACAGTCATTTCCCTTGGGCCCATAGGAGGATTTGATGAGCCAGTTTGCACAATAGTCGAGACCTCAGACCCCCCTGATGGTTGATGTAGGAGACCACCGATGTGTTGTCCGTGCGGACAAGCACATGGTGGCCTCTCAGGTCTGGCAGGAAGTATTTGAGTGCAAGAAATACCGCCATCATTTCTAGCTGATTTATGTGCCAAGAAAGCTGGTGGTCCTGCCAGAGACCTGTCGCCGAGCGGCCAGTCATGACCGCCCCCCATCCCGTGAGGGAAGCATCCGTTGATAGCGTTACGCATCGGAACCAAGGTTTCTTCCACATGACCAAGGCACGAAGGCATCGCAGCGTGACCTTGATCGTGCGGAACGGATTTCCCCTCGGAGAAAACCCCTTGGTCCTGAGCCAGCACTGCAGGGCTCTCATGTACAGAAGGCCAAAAGTGACTATGTTGGACGCAGCTGCCATGAGACCCAACAGTCTCTGAAACTGTTTCACCGTGAGTGACTGGCCTAGTTTTACCCCCTTTACGGCTGTGAGAATCGCAGAAATACGTGCTGGAGTTAAGGGTTAGTTCACCCAAAAATGTAAATTCTTTCATCATTTATTGTCCCTCATGACATTCCAAACCCGTAAGACTTTGGTTAGACTTTGAAACACAAATTAAGATTTTTTTTAATGAAATCTGGAGATTTCTGTCCCTCCATTGAAAGTCCAGGTAAACAAAACTTAAAAGATCCAAAAAGGTTATAAAAGGCATTGTTAAATGAATCCATTTGATTTTAGCATATTAATGACCTTCTTGGATCTTTTAAGTTTTGGTTAACTGGACTTTTAATGGAGGGTCAGAAACCTCTGGTTTTCTTTAAAAATATCTAAACTTGTGTTTCAAAGACTAACCAAAGTATTATGGGTTTGGAATAACATGAGAGGGACAAACTGATGACAGAATTTACATTTTAGGTGACATGGTGACAGGTACATTTAAGGTTTTTTAATAGAATGTTGTTTTGGTTTTAGAGATTTGTGTCCAAGGGAAAGAAAAACTCAGAATTTAGCCCAAAAATCAGCACAAAAATTAGGCACATGGAATGTTTTCAAGATCATCCATGACTGTAGGGAAGCAAGCTTTGATGGCCCACTTCCTGGACGTGGTATGGTCCAAGATGGAAAAAAACAAAAATGATGGCCCAACTCGCAAATGCACTATGGTGCAAAATTATGGTTTATTTATTTAGAGGTGAACCTTATTTACAAGCGAGTCCCAAACTGTACAAAAATAATCAACTCTTCCACCGGCATAAATATATTAACTAAATAAAATAAACAAAAAACCCCCCTGTAAACACGGTTTCACACATCAAAATATTATTTGATTCTGAAATTTGATTTGTTCGTGGCACCACAACTACACACTCACGCATCAGCCTACCAAGAGACCCTGAATGGATATTCAGCCACTCTTTTATACTGTTGGCTCCTCCCCTATTGGAGCCAACCATTTACCAAAAACCAGGGGGAATATGAAATTTCACAGTGCTTAAGTACTACATAAACTCGCACTAATAAACATTAAACATAAATATACCTATAAAATACATAACAACATCACATAATATTCTTTTAAGACATAAATTAACTATAGACACAAAAACATTTCCCACATCACATGACACATAGTATCCTCCGTTCCGGGTGACGCCATTATTGCAGAGACGTGACCAGTGCGCTATAAATAGCCCTCGATACCAACAATCACGTTTAATCTGTCTCTTTCACACCCGGAATCAACTCATCATGAACAGGTAAATCTATTTGATCGTATATATATGTTATGTGAGTTTATTGTATCAGGGCGATGGGTACTTTGAGTTTGAATGAACAAGTGCTATGTGTCGTGTGCACCCAGACCATAGCGCTAACATATGGAGCTAATAATATGACAAAATTATTTGAATTTGAATTATTTGTAAGTGTAATCTTACAAAATTGAATTTTATGTGGTAGGCCTAATTTAAATAGTTCTGAATTAGATTTTTTTAACGAATATTGAACATTTGAAATTTAACTAATTGAAATGTTTTTATGGCTGAATTTTATAGACGTGTTTTCAAACAGCTAGTTTTTTTTTGTTCTGAATTCTTATACTGCAAATATTCAGTTTTAAAAAATACAGATTAATGTTTTCAAGATGAAGAAATTCGGAACTTCAAATTCATCTTTCTAAAATTCAATCTCAAAAATTCAAACTCAATTAAAGCTGCAAGCAGCATTGAAAGGGCCCTCGCACCCGCGCCACCGCCACCCGGTGGCTTTGGGAAGACAGAGCACGGTGGGCAATGTGCATTTAAGTAGGTAAACATAGGAGGAGTATGTCAAAGTCAGTTACAAAAATGTCCTTTATTATGGGGATAATAGCATGCATTATCACTCAGATAAGTGTTTCTAGCATGTTTAGAACTCAATGGCATATTTACTATGTTGCTAGTCCTGCATCACAGTGTAAAACATGTCACTTCCTGTCGGCAGTAGATAGCGCTATTACTTTAACTTAAAATTGTCATGTAGATGTGTTCAGGGCAGGACTTTTATCAAAAGTGTGACGCTTGGGGCAGATTGGACATTCCTTGCCTGAGTTAAAACAACTTCCTGTTTCATGGCATTAATAGCATGATTTAACACTTAACTAAGTATTGCTAGCATGCTTTAGCATGTTTTTAACATGTTTAACACTCAATGGCATATTTTACTATGTTGCTAGTACTGCATCACAGTGTAAAACATGTCACTTCCTGTTGAGAGTAGGTGGCGCTATTACTATAACAGAAAATTCTCATGTAGATGTGTTCAGGCCATGACTCTTATCAAACATGTGAAGTTTGGGGCAGATTGGACATTGCCTTCTTGAGTAACAACAACTTCCTTTTTCATTGCATTAGCATGCTTTAATACTTAGCTAATAATTGCTAGCATGTTTTAACATGTTTCTAACATGTTTATAACTCAATGGCATATTTACTATGTTGCTAGTACTGCATCACACTGTTGAACATGTCACTTCCTGTTGCCAGTAGGTGGCGCTATTACTATAACTGAAAATTCTCATGTAGATTTTTTCAGGGCAGGACTCTTAACAAACGTGTGAAGTTTGGGACAGATTGGACATTCCATGCCTGAGTTACAGCAAATTCCTATTTAATTCCAGTAATAACAATTTAACATTTAGCTAAGTGTTTGCTAGCATGTTTTAACATGTTTCTAGTATGTTGCTAGCATGTTTAACAATTGCTGGCACTTTTGATATATTATTAGGAGTCCACAACAGTGTTAAACATGCCACTTCCTGTTACCAGCAGGTGGCGCTATGACTGTAACTGAATTTGAGCATGGACATGTGTTCAGGACAGAACTCTTATCAAACGTGTGAAGTTTGGGGCAGATTAGACATTGTTTGCCTGAGTTACAGCAACTTCCTGTTTCATGGCGAAACAGCGAAATTTGTCAGGCCGCTGAGGACACGCCCTTCGACGAAAACTCAAGATCTTCGCAATTTAACGTTGCAAAGGCCTTAAGATTACACTCACCAAATTTGAAGATGATCAGATTAAAACTGTAGGAGGAGTTTGTTAAAGTACGAGGCCTGAAAATGGCAAAAACTGCACAAAAATCTGAGAGGAAGTTCAAAATGGCTGACTTCCTGTTGTGTTTAGGGCTATGCTCCAAGGCGTGATTTCTTTTCCCAAACCTTTTCAGCGGAAATCCCGCCCTGCAGCCGATTATATTGGTTTAGGTTACATTGACGGGTAGGTTAAGGGATCAGTGTTTGGTGTAGGCAATCAGTACAGTGATTAACATGACCAATGAAAACTTTAGAATCGGCTGCAGGGCGGGATTTCCGCTGAAGTGGTTTGGGGAAAAAAAATCACGCTACTCCAAGAGACTTTTTTGTAGGTATTGGGCCTTTTCATGTACAGTATGTACCGAATTTCGTACACGTACGTGAAACGTAGCGGGAGGCGCACTCCGTTGAACCTTTATAGGTGGCGCTATCGAGCCATTTTGCCCCGCCCAATTCTGAAACGCATATCAGATGTAAATTTTCACCAGTTCTGACGCGTGTGCAAATTTTCGTGAGTTTTCGTGCATGTTTAGGCAAAATGCAATTGCAATTCATTGCGGAGAATAATAATAATAAACAGAGCAATTCAAGAGGGTCCTCACACCATCGGTGCTCGGGCCCTAAAAATTCAGATCTTACAGAAAGTAGGTCACAGGTCATCCACAGGGAAGAGTAGATGATCTCAGAAAAGTCGAACAGAGCATTTTGGACAATTAGGGACTGCAGAGGTTTTCTAGCGCGAACGTGGTGGTGGTTCAGTCTGATCAGTGATTCTTAAACATGAATGATTTTGTGTTTAAATGTTACGTTAGCGTTCTCAGCACGTGAGACATTTGTCTAAGCGGTCTCTGATGTTTGTTTTAAAGTATATTTTGTGTAAATTTGATTAGAACGCCACCGTGTCTACTACACGGACAGGTGCTTGAAGCGACTGTTGCAAAGAGCTGGGACTAGGTCAGAAATAGGATGGGGAATCCCATGTGCTGTTGGGGATTTCACGGGTCGCGTCACACCGCTCGCGTCCGTTCTAGACTGTACATGTAATATTAAGGTATGCGAGATGGTATGCTGTATCATGAATACGACGCGAACCAGAGAGCTTGCAACCCCTTCAGACGTGACTTATTCACGAGACAGCACTATAGCCTTGAGTACCTTATTGCTTTTCTAAAGCGATTACCACTCAATAATCATATTAAAGTAAAAAATGTATTTGTGCAACTTTCATGAAGTAAAATCACCAAAAGCCTACCTTCCGCTGGAAAACAAATAGTCCCTGCCCTGCATAAAATAACAGTTGGCCTACTCACGCGCTGCAAGCCTCTGTAGATTGCAGAGCACACGCTTCTCGTGTACGCGCTCAGTACAGCAAACAAATGAAATGTTAATGCAATGTTATGCATTTATTTACACACGCAAATTCTAAACTTTCATGACTGCGAAAAACTGCAGTGTCACGTGAGCGTAACTCTACCGTTGCTTTAACGTGTGATGTGAATTTTCATATCGTTGTACAGTATGTTGAGACGGAGGAGCCAGAACTGCAACTGTTCACCATAAAATGTCATCTGAACGGATGTCATTGTCATCTGAACATCCACTTTTGTTCTTACCAACCAAGGGGAGAAAAGCAGGGGAGAAATTGTGTAAATACTAGTGTTGGGTCCGATTCCATCTTTGTTGAGTCCGAGTCAAGTCCAAGTCCTTAACAATCGAGTCCAAGTCCGAGTCCAAAGAGGGCCGAGTCGGACTTGAGTCCGAGTCCTTAACATCCGAGTCCGAGTCGAGTCCAGCCGAGTCCACAAAGTTTTAAATGATTTGAAATTGACCTTTCACAAAGACCCGCCCCTCTTAGTTACTGTTGCTACGTCCGACAAGCCGTTCCGCTCTCACTCCACATGTTCTCACACAGTGAAAAATATATTGCGGAGCAAAGAGGACACTGACTATGCGCCAACACACAAGACAGAGCAGCCTACTTTTGGTATGAAATAGTCTCATCTTTTACATTTTTATAATTATTATGAAATTCAAACAATAAATACTGTTTTGTGGTGCTTTAATGTGTAGGCCTCAGCTCAAGCAGCACATGAACTGATAATCTCTTCTAGCTATAGCACAAATTAAACTTGAATGAAAATCAGAACTGCAAAAAGATATCAATACACACCATTTTTCAAGTTCAAGTCCACTGACTTTAATCTACTAACTGATTTGGTTTGTTTGTCGGACAAAAATGGTGGTATTTGCGTTATGATTGGTCAGATCGCCTGTCAATAAAATTCCGGCGAAAGGTCTCAACACTGAGCTTTTAAATTAATATTTTAAACCTTACAACATGATTGCAATGTATAGTCAAAGTCATACGTTTACCTATTGTACATCTTTCAGAATCTGCAAGGTAATGCTCAAGAATGCAACACGATGCATTAAGAGCCAGGGGTAAACTTTTGAACAAATGGTGATGTTTAAAGTTTTCTTATTTTGTTTTACATGCTAATATCTTTTTTAGCCTCTGAAGGGCAGGACTAAATGAATATAATTTTTCAACAAAATAAGAACAATTTACATCCAATTTCATCCTTAACGGACTTCTTGAGCATCACTAAGTGTTTGCAGGGTTTGTAATAGTTGTGTTTGAGTCCCTCAGTTGTCACTAGTGCGAAATGATGGATCTCACAATCATAGTCACTGCTAGTAAGGAGTCAAATATGCAGAAGATGCTGGAAAAGCAAATAATGTGCAGGAGCTGGAGGATTTTTCCTTATGAACAACCATTACAAAAAAAAATAAAAAATACAGTTGTGGATACAAACACAAAATACAAGATAAATTACTTGATTGTAATATTGTGTGTCAGGTAATGATGTTTACAATCAAGTAATTTGTCTTGTATTTTGTGTTTGTATTTAGTCTTGTGGACTCGGCTATTAAACATCTGTTATGTGAAAAAAGCTTTTTCAGTGCAGTACTAAATAGATACAATGTTTTTATGATCCTTCTTATTAATAAATAAATAAAAATTCAATTTTGGAGATTTTGAAAGGTGTATGTAAACGTATGACTAAAGTGTAAATGTAACAAAAATCATTAAATCATTAGACACCAAAATGTTGCTATGGTTATCACTTTCTCATGTTGCTATGGTTACTATGTCTTGTCAATCATCGCAATTTCAAGACTCACAGGACTAAAATTTAGCGGATTCACTCCCACATTTAAATGCATTTATCACTCTTTATAATTTACAGTGTGAACGTAACCACTGGTCCTCTAGAAGCACGAAAAACAAAACTATTATTTAGATTGTCTGTAGCGCGCTCCCTTTAAGCCATCAATTACCGCGTTCTGCACTCTCCCTAAAACTCTCGTCATAAACACTGAAGTGTGCACACTGAATCTCTCATTTATATCGCGTCAAGACTTTGTTTATGAGGGGATTTGCGAAAGGATAAAGCTTGTGCTGATTCTGAACATACATTTTAAGCGAAATCTCCGCATGTTGACTCTAAAATGCCTCTGATTTGCCACTGTGTTCATGCGCTTAATATACATGTCTTTGATTGGCTAATGCTCAACGTGGAAACAACACAAGTAGTTTGGTTTCGTTTTTGAATAATATTGTGTCCTCTAGTGCCCGGACTCGACTGAACTCTGACATTTTTCCGAGTCTAAAATGTCCGAGTCCGTGTCAAGTCCGACTACAAATTCATCCTAGTGCGTGACAAGTCAGTTCAATCAAAATTGGACTTGAGTCCGAGTACCCCAACTCTAGTAAATACATCTAAAAGCATGCCCCTGATAGGCCAAAATGCTCTGTTCGACTTTTCTGAGATCATCTACTCTTCCCTGTGGATGACCTGTGACCTACTTTCTGTAAGATCTGAATTTTTTAGTTTGATTTTTTGAGATTGAATTTTAGAAAACTGAATTTGAAGTTCCAAATTTCTTCATCTTGAAAACTTGAATCTGTATTTTTTTAAACTGAATATTTGCAGTATAAGAATTCAGAACAAAAAAACTAGCTGTTTGAAAACACGTCTATAAAATTCAGCCATAAAAACATTTAAATTAGTTAAATTTCAAATGTTCAATATTCTTTAAAAAAAAAAAATCAAATTCAGAACTATTTAAACTACCACCTAAAATTCAATTTTGTTAGAATACACTTGCAAATAATTAAAATTTACACAATTCAAATTCAAATCATTTTGTCATATTATTAGCTCCATACTAACAGAGGAGCGGCAAATTTGAATGTGTGTGTGTGTCAGAGCCAGCGCCAAACTGCCGTCAGATTAGGTCTCCTTCTTTACAATGACTATGGGTCCGTCTAGAATAATGCTGTGCAAAATGACTTCAAATAGTGCTTGTGTAGGGAGAATCTTCCTAGCCTGGTCCCACCAGACTCTCGTACATTTCATTTGTAGAGTCTGGCACCGCTCCATTGACAAGCGTTAACTTGTAGGCGGCAACTCTATTGAAGTCTAAAACTATTGAATCTGCCCAGAGTCACTCTATCTGCCTCAACCAATTGCTAACGTTTGGTCGTGACATTTGTATTTTCCCGAACCCCGTGGGGAGGATGGCCACCAACAAAACTAAGCAAAGATTGTTCTTACTCCGGCTTTAACTTCTTGATATTGGGCAGCGTCGCCACAACGGACCGAATGGCTTCGCTCGCATCTTTCTCCGCTGCCATTACTGAACTACAACTCAACATAATGCACGAGTCGACATCAACGTCATTGTTCTCAGCCACTCCCTCTGTTCGCTGATTGGCCCGGCTAAAAATTGATCAGAGAAAAACAAAGTCTACAGCAGAATCCCAGACGAAGGCCCTGTCCCAAATGGCACACTTCATGCGGACTTTCGGTCTCGTGGACTTAAATTGCGCGTGCTCGCCGTGTCTACGAGTCCGTAGGCCGTCCCATTTAGCATTTTAACGCTCTGAAGTGTGCTCATGCGCCCCCCTTGTACCCTTAAAGCAGTCTTGCGCGAAGCCCGCATAGATGCAGGCTCCACGCACTTTAACTACCCAGGAATCCTTGCGAAAGGCCAATCAGACAACGGATGGGAGGAGATTTCGCTCACGGACAATTGTTAACATGGCTGAGAAGAAAATATTTAAGTGTAATTATCACTACGGTTTTTATGACAAGTTTATACAAACATTAGGCAAGGCAAGTTTATTTATATAGCACATTTCATACACAATTCAAAGTGCTTTACATAGAAGAAATTAAAACAATCAAAAGAAATCAGAATAATTAAAACAGTTTAGAATAAAAGATAAAATACAGAAACAATCAAATGAAATCAGAATAATTAAAACATTAAATAAAATACAGTACAAACGCTCGGACGAGCATTGGCACAGTGCTCATTCAGTAAATGCATAGGTAAACAGATGTGTTTTGAGTCTGGATTTGAATGTGACTACTGTAGGAGCACATCTGATCTCTTCTGGAAGCTGGTTCCAGCTACGGCTGGTATAGTAGCTAAAAGCAGACTCCCCTTGCTTAGAGTTAACCCTTGGTATTTCTAGCTGATGTGATCCTAGTGATCTGAGTGATCTGTTGGGTTTATAGTCAGTGAGAGCATGTCTGCAATGTATTGAGGTCCTAGGCCATTGAATGATTTATATACCAGTAATAATACTTTAAAATCAATCCTAAATGTAACTGGCAGCCAGTGTAAAGACCTGAGGACTGGTGTGATGTGTTCATATTTTCTGGTTCTGCTCAGAATCCTGGCAGCAGCGTTCTGTATGAGCTGCAGATGTCTTATGGTCTTTTTAGGAAGGCCAGTGAGGAGTCCATTACAATAATCCACCCTGCTGGTGATGAAAGCATGCACAAGTTTCTCTAAGTCTTGACTGGAAACAAGGCATCTAATTCTAGCTATATTTTTCAGATGATAGTATGCTGATTTAGTTATTGCTTTGACATGACTACTGAAACTAAGGTCTGACTCTAGAGACACACCCAGATTCCTGACTTGATTTTTAGTTGTTTGACCCCTAGACTGAAGGTATGCGTTCACCTTGAGAACTTCATCTTTGTTTCCAAACGCAATGACTTCAGTTTTGTCTTTGTTCAACTGAAGAAAGTTTTGGCACATCCAATTGTTTACTTCATCAATGCATTGGCAAAGGGAGTCAATGGGGTTGTAATCGTTAGGCGATAGGGCTAAGTAGAGCTGTGTGTCGTCTGCATAGCTGTGGTAAGAGATTTGGTTCTCATTATTTGGCTCATTGGGAGCATGTACAGGTTGAATAGGAGTGGCGCAAGAATTGAGCCTTGAGGGACTCCGCATGTCATGGATGTCCACTCAGACTAATGCTCTCTTATAGTCACATAGTAACCTCTCCCTTCTAAGTATGACCTGAACCATTTTAGCACTATCCCAGAAAGCCCGACCCAGTTTTCCAGCCTGTCAAGAAGTATGTTGTGATCGACAGTGTCAAATGCAGCACTGAGGTCGAGTAGTACTAGAACTGATAATTTGCTTGTGTCAGTATTTAAGCGAATATCGTTTATTATCTTTATGAGCACTGTCTCTGTGCTGTGATGCGGTCAGAAACCAGATTGAAAGTGGTCAAATCTCCATTCGAGCTTAAGAATTTGTTCAGCTGATTGAAGACAACTTTTTCAATGATCTTGCCTATGAAAGGTAGATTTGAGATCGGTCTATAGTTGTTTAATGTCACGGAACAGGTAAGGAAAAAAGTGTGAGGACTCAAGTCCAGGAGAAATTATATTTATTTACAAAAGAAAACATAACACAAAACAAAACCCACGAGGGGGAAAACAACTAATAAATATAAAACAAAAACAGAACATGAAACTTACTGGAGGATCACAGGGAACAGGAAACATTAGACAACGATCCGACGAAGACTGCAAACAGGAGGCTTAAGAAGGGGACTAATCAAGAGGGGACAGGTGGAAGAACTCAAACAATAATCAGGTAACGAGGGGGAGGGATCAGACAACGACAAGAGCACATGGCCCAAAATAACAAAACACCCATGTGCAGCACAAGACAGGACCGGCATTTGACATTACCCCCTCCCTACGGAGCGGCTACCAGACGCTCCATAAGACCAGGGTGGGACGGGAAGGAAACACCAGGGCGGGAGGGACAGACCAGGGCGGGGCGGGAGGGACAGACCATTTAGTCTTGGGAGGCCAGGGTGAAACAGATGACCCCTCGGGCGGCCACGGCGGTGAGGACCCCTCGGGCGGCCACGGCGGTGAGGACCCCTCGGGCGGCCAGGGCGAAGCAGACGACCCATCGGGCGGCCAGGGCGAAGCAGACGACCCATCGGGCGGCCAGGGCGAAGCAGACGACCCATCGGGCGACCAGGGCGAAGCAGACGACCCATCGGGCGGCCAGGGCGAAGCAGACGACCCATCGGGCGGCCAGGGCGAAGCAGACGACCCATCGGGCGGCCAGGGCGAAGCAGACGACCCATCGGGCGGCCAGGGCGAAGCAGACGACCCATCGGGCGGCCAGGGCGAAGGAGACGACCCATCGGGCGGCCAGGCCAGAGGCTCTGGAACAGCCACTGGCTCCAGCTCTTTAACAGCCACTGGCTCCAGCTCTTTAGCAGCCACTGGCTCCAGCTCTTTAACAGCCACTGGCACCGGCTCAGGAACAGGCATTAGCTCAGGAACAGACACCAGCTCAGGAACAGACACCGGCTCAGGAACAGACACCGGCTCAGGAACAGACACCGGCTCAGGAACAGACACCGGCTCAGGAACAGACACCGGCTCAGGAACAGACACCGGCTCAGGAACAGACACCGGCTCAGGAACAGACACCGGCTCAGGAACAGACACCGGCTCAGGAACAGACACCAAAACTGTAACAGTCACACGAACAGACACAAACACAGAAACAGGGATTGGCTCTGCCTCCGGCTCTGGAACAGGCATTGGCTCTGCCTCCGGCTCTGGAACAGGCATTGGCTCTGCCTCCGGCTCTGGAACAGGCATTGGCTCTGCCTCCGGCTCTGGAACAGGCATTGGCTCTGCCTCCTCTGCCTCCGGCTCTGGAACAGGCATTGGCTCTGCCTCCGGCTCTGGAACAGGCATTGGCTCTGCCTCCGGCTCTGGAACAGGCATTGGCTCTACCTCCGGCTCTGGAACAGGCATTGGCTCTGCCTCCGGCTCTGGAACAGGCAGAGGCTCTGCCTCCGGCTCTGGAACAGGCATTGGCTCTGCCTCCGGCTCTGGAACAGGCAATGGCTCTGCCTCCGGCTCTGGAACAGGCATTGGCTCTGCCTCCGGCTCTGGAACAGGCATTGGCTCTGCCTCCGGCTCTGGAACAGGCATTGACTCTGCCTCCGGCTCTGGAGCAGGCACTGCCTCTGGCTCAGGAATGACAGACACTGGCTCCGGCTCTGGAATAGCAGATACCGGCATGTCCAGGATCCGAGCCAGACGTTCCAAATAGTCCATTAAAGCCTTGGCGGCCACACGAATGGGCATCTCCTGATCTGTATCAGACTGGGCAGACGGGACATGCACAGTTTCTGACTGGTCAAACGGAGCGTGAACAGTCCCTGGCTGGGCAGACGGGGCGTGAACAGTCTCTGACTGGGAAGACGAAACGTGAACAGTCTCTGGCTGGGCAGACGTGACCAGTCTCTGTCTGGGCAGACGAAACGTGAACAGTCTCTGACGTGGCCCCTCTTCTCCGCTGAGTCCTCATTTGGTCGGATCGTTATGTCACGGAACGGGTAAGGGAAAAAGTGTGAGGACTCAAGTGCAGGAGAAATTATATTTATTTACAAAAGAAAACACCACAAAACAAAACCCACGAGGGGGAAAACATAACTAATAAATATAAAACAAAAACAGAACATGAAACTTACTGGAGGATCACAGGGAACAGGAAACATTAGACAACGATCCGACAAAGACTGCAAACAAGAGAAGGCTTAAGAAGGAGACTAATCAAGAGGGGACAGGTGAAAGAACTCAAACAATAATCAGGTAACGAGGGGGAGGGATCAGACAACGACAAGAGCACATGGCCCAAAATAACAAAACACCCATGTGCAGCACAAGACAGGACCGGCATGTGACATGATATGGTCTTATCCAGATATCTCTTTTTCAAGAGGGACTTGACAACTGTAGTTTTCAGGGAGTTCGGAAAACTCCCAGAGAGAAGTAAGGCATTTACCACTTCTAGGATCTGGTTTTAAGCTGTGTAACACAGTTTTGAAGAAAGATGTGGGAAGTGCGTCAAGGGCGCAGGTTGATGTTTTAAGGTGCTGTACGATTTCTTCCAAAATTTTGCCATCAATTTCTTTGAAATCAGACATAATGACTACTTTCTCAGGCTGTTGTCTGATCTGTCCGGCCCCAGTGCGGCTCAAGGATGAGCTGATCACCTTTCTGATATTATTGAATTTCTCATAGAAGAAAGAAGCAAACTCACTGCACTTTCACTGGGAATTTGGCTTGGGGGGTTTGTCAGTCTCTCTACAGTAGCAAAAAGAGTGCGTGTGTTGTTTAAATTGCTGTTTATAATAGTTGAGAATAAAGTATGTCTAGCTTTGCCTAGCTCCTTATTAAAAGCATGGATGCTGTCTTTGTAGATGTTAAAATGGACTACAAGTTTTGTCTTCCGCCACATGCGCTCTGCTTTTCTGCATTGTCTTTTCATATTTTGCACTGCTGTTGAGTTTCTCCAAGGTGCTTTCTGTCTGCCATTCTTCTTCCTGACTTTCACAGGAGCAATATCATCAATTACACTCTTAACTTTTGAGTTAAAAGAATCAAGGAGAAAATCAACAGAGTCAGCAGATATGCTTGGTGTTAAAGATATAGCCTTCATAAATAGTACACTAGTGTTCTCATTTAAGCATCTCTTCTTGACAGACACAGATCTAGCTCAATGGCAGGAGAGATCAATAAATCAAAGAAAATACAAAAATGATCAGACAGTGCTACGTCCTTAATAACAATCGATGAAATGTTTAGACCCTTACTGATAAGTAAATCTAGAGTGTGTCCACGATTATGTGTGGGTCCATGTATATGCTGAGTCAGATCAAACATTTTTAAAACAGTTTTGATTTCTTTTGCCATATTGGTTTCTGCATTATCTATGTGAATGTTAAAATCTCCAGCAATGGCAAAGCAGTCAAACTCTGAGGAAGTTGTTGATAACAGTTCTGTAAAGTCTTCAGCAAAGGCTGGAGAGTATTTTGGAGGCCTGTAAACAATGATAAGTAAAATGCGTGGAGCACCTTTTAACACAATACCCAGATACTCGAAAGACGGGTAATTCCTAAATGATATTTGCTTACATTGATAGACAACTTTAAAAGAGCAGCTAAACCTCCACCTCTTCTGACAGCTCTGCAGACACTCATAAAAGTAAAGTTAGGAGGGGCTGTTTCATTGAGGACTGTTGCACTGCAGCTGTCTTCTAGCCAAGTTTCATTTAGCAACATAAAATCCAGGTTGTATGTGGTTACTAAGTCGTTGACTAGAAGTGATTTATTTTTAAGTGAGCAGATGTTTAAAAGTGCTAACTTAACAGTCTTACTTTTTGTCCCCACAGCAATCTTAGTTTGGCGTGTAATAGGCACCAGATTAGATGGGTTTGCTGTACGGCTTTTGTAGGCCTTAGACTTTCTATCATGTAATCGAACAGCAATAGAGAAAGATAAAGATACAGGCACACTGGGTTCCCGCTTGTTCTGTAAACATTTGAGAAAGTTATTGTTATCATAGCGGGGACCCGTCACATATCACTGAGATCTGGAATCAGTTGTTTTTGGTTCACCTCGAGCCGCTGGAGAAGGGTGTGTGCCCTGGTGCTGTGGCAGAGGCCAAAGAGCTCTCACAGGAGGAGGGGGAGGGTGAGCTGGACCTGCAGGCTTTGGTGGTTGTGGGGCCTGCCGTTTTTTGGTTGGTATCTGGGGGCTTGCAGCAAAAGAGTGGGATAGTCTAGTTCCAGCATACACCCGTTTTTCCATTTTCTCTGAGAAGCACAGAAGTGGAGATGCTGGAGAGATGGAGAACGTGTCTGGTGAGAGGGGCTGTTGCTCTGGTGTAATTGGAGGCTGTAATATGCTGTCCTGGTTTCCCTGGCTGTTTTCCAGAAAGTCGTCCTTGGGTGCTGAATCTTGGTAGCAGTGCTATTATGTCACAGTCTGTCTGTGGTGAGCTCTGTGGGCAGGGCTCAGCTGAGATTGTGTCTGTAAGCAGAGGTTGTTGTGGCGGAGTGGTGTTATCATTGTCCTTGTGTGATGTGTCAACCGCATGCCCATTCAGGTGCTGAAGTGAAATCCTGTGGTCATTCATACTGTATCCAGGTGTGTGTGCGCCATTCAGGTTGAGTGGATTGGCACACATTGCAGGAGGGAGTAGATATTTTCCTTTAGCACTCTTGAACCAAGTTTGTTTGGGTGGTGGCCATCCTGTTGAAACAGTTGCCTCTGACTCCAGAAAAGATTGAAGTTGTCAATGAAATTCACTCCTTTTATATTGCAGTTTTTTTGCAGCCATGTATTAAGCCCAAGCAACCGCAAAAACCTGTTTGTTCCTCTTGCTGGCAGTGGTCCTCTGATGAATGTTTGAACTTTCAGTCTTTTAAGTGTTTCAAAAAGTTCATTGAAATCCTTCTTAAGGAGTTCCGACTGCTCTTTATGAATATCATTCTTCCCCACATGAATGATGAGTCGATTTGCAGTCTCATTTCATTAGAATGTTCTGAAGTTCTCTGTTTACATCAGAAGTTGTTGCTTGTGGAAGGCAGCATGTTGTTGTATCTTTGCTACTAATGTTTCTGATTATGGAGTCGCCCACTATTAGAGTCCTGGGTCCGGCTGCGCTCTGAGCTGAGTGCCGCTGTCTGCTCGACCTTGAGCGCCAGTTAGCATCAGTGTTAACTACAGGCTGGTTCAGTCTGTGTTCGATCACATTCGTCAAATTTGGGGATTCCTCTTTCATTAATACTTCAAATCTGTTCTCAAGATGTATAGGCGGTGGTAGGAGACCAGTGTTTGCAATCCTTGTCAGAGCCGTATCTTGGGTAGAGGATACTACTGCGGCAATATGCTCGTGACAATCTGATGTCTCGAGTGCCTTTGGGTCTTGCTCCCTGTTTGTACCATCGATTTGTAAGTCGGTCGGCTTGTTTCTCTACACTCAGTATAGCCTGTCGAGGAGCATGAGATTCATGGGATCCGCCGGCTGTATGCTGAGGGCTGGTCGAATAAAAGAATTCTGCTATTTTTTGTTGTAATCCAAGCGTTTGAGCACTGTGCTGATTTGCTGAAGTTAAAATTGGGTGATAAAATGAGATAAAATATAAAAATATAAAAGCGATAGAGCAAAGCTCGGAGCAGTAAGCGAGAGCGTCCGAACAGCAGCTGAGCAGGAAGTGGAATTATGATCATCGACCAGTGGTTGATGTCTCAAACATAGGCTAATAATAGCGAGCTGAATAATACGATCGCATTATGGTTCATTAAATAAATAGAACAGAATGTCAGGGCTTTACTGAGTCATATGTAAACACAACAACAATAGGCAGCATATTTCCCCGAACCTGTCCATAACAACAATCAGACCGTCTTCCTGTTTCCGGCGTGACGATCGAGTCTGTCCCAAAAATACCTCTCAATGCGCCCTCGCGGACTCGCGCTAAGGGCCCTATAGGTCTGCACTACATGACGTCACCGAAGTGTGGACTCTGAGGAAGTCCACAAGTCCGGGGTATGCCATTTGGGACAGGGCCGTAGTACTGAAGCAAAATGAAAATTGAGCAGAAGTACGTAGGAGGGCGGAGTCAGGTTAGAATCTTCCCTAGTCTTGGTCAGAATCCTAATGAAAGAAATCTTGGGTGTGTCAATCATAGTCCTAATAAAAACAGGAACAGCAATATTAGAATTCTGGTTACATTACAACTGAAAATCCATATCCGAAATCCATATAACAATTTGTAACAGGTCTACGTACAACTAGCAGAGATTATTTATGGTTGTTCAAGTATTGTATGAAACATTGACAAAAAAAGTATAATTAAGAACTTGCATTCGACAAAATGTTGGATTAAAAAAAAGAAAATAAATTAAACAAATGCAGAGTTTGCATGTCTGATCAAAGATAAGAGAGTTGAATGAAGCATATTGAATGCCTATATGTAATGTATGTTTGAGGAATCAAAGTTTATAATGAAATATACAGAGAAAGTTACCTGTAAACATTTGTTTAAAAAAACAAAAACAAAAAAAACAGGTTTCTTCAAGAACGAGAGGAAGGCCATGAAGAACTGTGCACATAGCAGTGATGACAGTAGCTCTGAAAAAAAGTTTAAAATCTAACAAAAGAATTCAGTGACGTCAGCACTCTGATAAATATGTTAGAACAGAGAGTGAAATAAAAAAACTGAGCTAAAACAGTATCAGAATTTTGTTTAAGAAAGAAGCATTGACAAGCTTACCATAGATTTAATTTGCGCATGAAACTCAAAGTTTCTTTTCAACTGCCACTTTTTTGTTTCGATCAGCATGTTGATCAAGAACTGAGAAGAATTCTTTTATGAGGCTTTTGATTGTGATGCGATTAAACTGCATTGATCTGTGAAAGAAAAATAAATAGTTAAATATACATTGGGCTTTTGGTTAATGTGTTAAAGGGATAATTGTTTGGTTTGCATCAATATGTTGGGAATGATTTCTTGTTAAATTCATTTTTAATGCATTAAATAACTTGAATGAACACAAACCGTTTGTGTGAAAGCATGGAATTGGACTAGTTCTGGTGCAGCTTCCATATTTTAAGCGACGCTGCCAAAAAGACCCACAATACTCACATTTCCGTTGTTTATCTCATTCTATAAAACAAATCCTGAAAATAAAGAAAATGATATTAATCTAAATGTCTCATTCCACAAAACATGCTCTGCAAACTAAGAAAATAATACAAACCTACTAAATTCTTCTTATTAAAGATTTATATATTTTTTAACTAGCCTACGTATCAATGTGTAGAGTTCAAACATTTAAATCTAAAGAAATATAACATAATAATAATAATATAAAATACAACATCCCTGTTCAACACATCTAAACATCCAAATATAAATCAGTAGAGTACAGGTCCTTCTCAAAAAATTAGCATATTGTGAAAGTTCATTATTTTCCATAATGATAAAAATTAAACTTTCATATATTTTAGATTCATTGCACACCAACTGAAGTATTTCAGGCGTTTTATTGTTTTAATACTGATGATTTTGGCATACAGCTCATGAAAACCCCAAATTCCTGTCTCAAAAAATTAGCATATCGTGAAAAGGTTCTCTAAACGAGCTATTGACCTAATCATCTGAATCAACTAATTAACTCTAAACACCTGCAAAAGATTCCTGAGGCTTTTAAAAACTCCCAGCCTGTTTCATTACTCAGAACCGCAATCATGGGTAAGACTACCGACCTGACTGCTGTCCAGAAGGCCATCATTGACACCCTCAAGCAAGAGGGTAAGACACAGAAAGAAATTTCTGAAAAAATAGGCTGTTCCCAGAGTGCTGTATCAAGGCACCTCAGTGGGAAGTCTGTGGGCTACAGAGAATCACCACTGGACTGTTGCTCAGTAGTTGCATGTCATTCGGAAATCAAGTTGCCAGAGTTTGGAGGAAGACTGGGGAGAAGGAAATGCCAAAATGCCTGAAGTCCAGTGTCAAGTACCCCCAGTCAGTGATGGTCTGGGGTGCCATGTCAGCTGCTGGTGTTGGTCCACTGTGTTTTATCAAGGGCAGGGTCCACGCAGCTAGCTATCAGGAGATTTTGGAGCACTTCATGCTTCCACCTGCTTAAAAGCTTTATGGAGATGAAGATTTCATTTTTCAGCACGACCTGGCACCTGCTCACAGTGCCTAAACCACTGGTAAATGGTTTACTGACCATGGTATTACTGTGCTCAATTGGCCTGCCAACTCTCCTGACCTGAACCCCATAGAGAATCTGTGGGATATTGTGAAGAGAAAGTTAAGAGACGCAAGACCCAACACTCTGGATGAGCTTAAGGGCGGTATAAAAGCATCCTGGGCCTCCATAACACCTCAGCAGTGCCACAGGCTGATTGCCTCCATGCCACGCCGCATTGAAGCAGTCATTTCTGCAAAAGGATTCCCGACCAAGTACTGAGTGCATAACTAAACATAATTATTTGAAGGTTGACTTTTTTTGTATTAAAAACACTTCTTTTATTGGTCAGATGAAATATGCTAATTTTTTGAGACAGGAATTTTGGGTTTTCATGAGCTGTATGCCAAAATCATCAGTATTAAAACAATAAAACACCTGAAATATTTCAGTTGGTGTGCAATGAATCTAAAATATATGAATGTTTAATTTTTATCATTACATTATGTAAAATAATGAACTTTATCACAATATGCTAATTTTTTGAGAAGGACCTGTAATCTGTCAAATTTTTCAAAAAATATCTAAAACATAAAAAAATTTTCCTTTATTGAATACATGCAGCCAAATATCAGCAACTTGCAAATGCTAGACTGCTAATTTCGATTAGCACACTCCAACAATTTCAATAAAATAACATCACATCACATCCAATATCACCATGTAACGCGTTGTTATTTAATCTGATTTCTTTACGATCGATTAATGTATATTAAGCAATTCATAAATAAATTAAAAAAACCTGACAAACAAGCACCAACTCACCTTTCCATGTGCTTCTCCCCTCAGAATCCATTTTGAATTGACTCCACCTACATGTAGAACTGTGCATGACCATTCGAAAATTTCACAATACTCATTATTTTAAGTAGAGGATAATTGACCCATTAAGTTTAATAACTTTCCATGCTAAAAAGTTGTTGTTACTTAAACTCAGGTCAACAAACTTATTCAAAATAAGTTATAATCACTACATTTTATTTGTAAGATCATCAGTTACATTTTAAGCAACCTAGTAAATACACCTACCAGTTAGTAGTATATGTGGAATTAAGAGCTTTTAGAATGTTATAAAACCTATTGAAATTAAACAACTGAATTGACAAAAAAGACAGCCATAATCATTTTCTTTTTTTTTATTTAACACTCATACCACCCCAACAAAAGTACACATCTGTGTGTATCCATTAATTTATATATATATATATATATATATATGTATATACAAATAGCCTATATATTCAGATTTTATCTATTTTTGTGCAAAATGGGAAAGCGGGTGACTTGTTCTGTTGGAATTTTATTGGTTATAGTTTGTGATTAGGTTGAGGACAGGCTGATGTAAGTGAAGATTGACACGAATGAAGAATTATGTTTTGAATTTAGATCTGATTTCCTACATAGTGCATTACTCATGCATAGCGAGTGGGAGGACATCTAATCTAATTCCACCCTCTTACACAACACCCATACAGCCTTCATTTCAGTTGTTCTGTCTGCTTTCAGGTTGTCTAACTAGAGTACCTCAGTTAATTTTGCTAAACACACTGAAACTGCTATTTGAATTGAATCTTAAGGAAATTATAGGAATGTTATTGGTTCTTGATCCAAACTGGTAAATGTGGGATGCATGTTAAAATATTTCAGTAAAATAGACGTGCCAACAAATGTCACTTTAAAGATCAAGATTACAGCACTACTCAGACAGGATTCGTTTTCTAAACGTCATTTGAGTTACAATTATTAACACTCGATGTCTGTCATTCATATACGGATTCAGACAATCATACTTAGTAACACTTTATTTTAAGGTGACTTAGTTACATGTCAATGGTAGTAAAATAATGACAAATGTTTTTGAAACAAAATAGCCTGTTAAATTTCACTACTTGAAAAAATAGTCCATAAACCATGCTTGCATTTTAATGCATTGTATTTTTAGGGCTTGCATTTTTATGGTCTGAACTTCAATTTGGTTGAATATTTAAGCTTTGAATATTTCAATTCAAAACATTTCTAACACATTGTTATTATTAAAAATTAAATAATCAATATTCACATTCATATTTCACTTCCAAAATATTCAAACTGTTTAAAAATACAACCTATAATATTCAATGGGCAATTTTCGGTCCATTTTATTTCGCTTTGCAAATTCGCTTCCACAAATTCAGTGGTTCAAATTCGACAGTAAATTCAACAGTAGATTACCGAGCATACGGTACTCTTCATCTGCTGTTAGGCGACCTCACCAGTAGGTGTTGCAAAAGCGCATGTTGTTGACGAAGACCAAAGCAACAGTTAGAGCAAGCCATTCATTCATAAAAACTCATTTATAGCAATTGAGCATGCATTAAGTTTTTGTGATGATTATCTGGGCCAGTATATATGCGGAAAAGATAAAGACACAAGCTGTGTTTGTTTCATTTAATTACTTCATTTTTACTTTCCCTGTGTAGCCTACATGTTATCAGCTTTCTCTACAATGAACAGGATTATAATCGGTTTCCCTCAATACCTCATCATACTCAAGGATTCCCCTTCCGTCGGGATAAAACGCTTAACGTAGCTTAATGGACTAATACAGTGATATAAAAGACCAAACTCGCACCTTATAGGGGTAATAGGCTGTACTGTATAGGCTACAGCCAAGCAGATGGACTCAGAATATGAACTTAACGTGCAGAGTTTCATATTGAGCGTTTCCCAGTGATATACTGGCATAAAATCAACACTTGATCAATTAATACTAACACTTTCTCTTCTCTTTTAGTCTATATATGAGTATGCCTACATGTACTGCATTATATTAAACTGAGAAGGTTCACAGTACTTGCATATTGTTGTCCTAATGTTAGTTTAACCTTAAGTCGCTTTGGATAACAGTGTCTACTAAATGAATAAGACCCTGTTTACACGAGAACGCTCGCGAATGAAAACGTAAAAATATTTTATCGGATGTGCCTTTCGTTTACACTGCGACGGCGTTTTTGGGGCTTAAAAACGCAAAAAAGTGAAACCACCCTCCAGAGTGGAAATCTTAAAAACGCTCCACCATCGCGTTCCCGTCTAAAGGGTAAAAACGCAAATCTGCTCACGGTGGCTCTCGTCGCGTACCCATCTACGTCACAGGCATGCGCCAGTACAGGAAAATAACCAACATGTCGGATTATTTCCATACGTCGGACCTTCAAGTTGCCCTAGCAGCTCTGATAAACATACAAGAGTCTTTAAAGCAGTTGTACAAAATATTCTCAGATATTTGTGTTGTTGTGTGCCAGTGCTTCACATTGCCACCTAGCCGCCTGGAGTGCATACAACATCGAATTTCACACACTTTTGCGTCACCATATGTACACAGATTTCCCCCCCGTAACCCTCGTCTAAACGCAGAATAAAAAGTGATAACGCAACTGCACTTTTGCATTTTCTCTTCAGATCGTTTCCGTGTAAACATAGCCTAAATGTAAATGTAAAATTGACTTGACATTGAACATTCACACATTTAGGGACCGTCTCTAAAGTTGCATACAACATTGGTATACACGTTTCTAACTTCAATAGCAAACTTAAATTTATTTGAATAAATATCAAAAATCTAAAAGGTGTAAATTATGCCTGACACCTACATAAACACTTTACAGTTGTGACTGTAAGTTGTTCTCTTCAAATGCTATTGAAGTTAGAAATGTGTATACCAATATCGTATGTAACTTTAGAGACGGTCCCTAAATGTGCGACTGTCCAATGCCAAGCCAACTTTATGCAAGTATATCACTGGGAAATGCTCAGCATTAAACTTTGCGCGTTAAATTCATATTCTGAGTCCATCTGCTTTTCTGCGAGTTTGGTCTTTTACATCACTGTATTAGTCCATTAAGCTACATTAAGCATTTTATATGTCCAGCAGGGGAATCCAGAAGTATTGAGGGAAATGTATCGGTTACTAACGTAACCTCGGTTCCCTGAGAATAGGGAACGAGTGTTGCGTCTAGCTAGACGTAATGGGAAAACTCCTTTTCTCGAGAATATTGAAGCCTTTATTTTAAAACGCAGTGCAGCTGCACAGCGAGCATAGAGCAGAGCGTCTAGCTTGCTATTTTGCTTGAATATCTCCGCAATCGTTAGTGCTAAAAATGAACTGAGACAACCTATTGAAAGAGCAGAACATAAACTTTCAGAACATTTCATTTTCAATCATTTAAGTAAAGTGACTGTAGACAAGAGTATGTTAAGAGAGTCTGAAATGATGACAAATATGGGATTAACATTAGGCTACCTTCAGTGGCATTTACTGGGGGTGAACTGGGGGGCATCATGACTCCCTATGCATAGGGCCCGGGATTACGTGCTACGCCCCTGCCTGAAGGTTATAACATTTAACAAAAGTGGACGGTGAGGACCAACCTGTTGCCACACAAATGTCTTCCATTGGTACACCACTAGATCATGTCCATGAGAAGGTCATGCCTCTAGTTGAATGGGCTCTCATGCTTATAGGGCAATGAAGGCCCAAAGAGGCGTAAGCTAAGGAGATAGCGTCCACTATCCATCTCGATAGCCTCCGTTTTGTGACTGGCAGACCCTTGTTGCGGCCACCAATACATGCAAAGAGCTGCTCCGCCTGTCTAAAAATTGCGGAGCGCTCCACATAGACTCTGAGAGCCCTGACTGGGCAGAGCAGACTCGAGTCTTCCTCTTCTCTTGATGAGGGAAGAGCAGGAGATAACCTCGGCTCTGAACGGGGTTGAGAGCACCTTAGGACATAACCATGTCTTGTCCTGAGCACGACTTTGGAGTCGTTGGGCCCAAACTCCAGGCATGACGCATTAGAGGAGAGCGCTTACTCTTTTAACTGATGCCAACGCTAGCAGGAGGGCTGTTTTCAGCGAGAGCGGCCTGAGGTCTGCTGACTGAAGAGGTTCTCGGGTTAAGCCTCCTGGCCCCCTTAAGGAAGAGAATGATGAGATCGCTTCTCACCTAGGGTTGCCTATCCACGTAAACGTGAAAAGCTGCTATGGCTGCCACATACACTTTGAGTGTGGAGGTGGTCCTGCCCGCGTCCATCAGCTCCTGTAGAAAAGAGAGTACTAGATGTATCTCACATGTAGCTGGTTCTAGCACACCATTTTACAAACACTGCCCATTTTAAAGTATAGATGCTTCTCGTTGACGGAGCTCTAGCTTCCTTTACGGTGTTCTGGACTCCCTCTGGGAGGTCCCTGGGTACCCATTGAGGGGCCATACATGTAGGGCCCACAGATCTGGGAAAGGGTGCAAGATTGACCCTTCCGCCTGCATGAGGAGGTCCTTCCTCAGCGGAATGGGCCATGGTGCTGTTTCCAGCAGTTTCACCAGCTCTGGGAACCAGGTCCTGGATGGCCAGAGTGGGGCTACGAGGAGGACTGGGCACTTGCTCTCTTTTGACTTGAACCCTCTCTTTTCCCCCCGTCTTTGGACTAGGAGGGAGCCCGAGGCACAGGGTCCAAAGCAATCTTGGGTCAGGGGCCCTGGCAAGCCGTGTGCGGGTAGCATTTAGATGGTCTCTGATGTTCGCACGCTTGAGCTGCTTGGCAGGGCTGTTAGGGCGCCTAGAAACGGAACTTGAACGCTTTGGCAAAAAGTGTTGCATGGCTTGCGATGACTTCTGCGCCTCATAGAACCTCTCAGAGAAACCCATGACCGCTGCCCCGAAGAGGCTGGTGTTGGAGATGGTGTGTCCAGGAAAGCCGTTCTGTCAGCGCCTTTAATCTCGGTCAAGTTCAGCCAAAGATGGAGCTTTAACACAATGCCATCCCCCTGCCGATAGCCTGGGCTGTTGATTTAGTGGCTAAATCACGGTGGGCTCTTCAGGCAGCGACCACTCGATGTCGCTGGCGGCCTTTGTGAGGACGTGGATTAGTTCAGCGTCGACGCTCACTCTGGCTCCGTCACAGCTGGCCTGAGACTGAAGGGCGGGGTCTGGTGTCGAGCTCGGCCATTCCTCTCCCTCAGACGCAACAAGCGAAAGGCTGTCGTCGCCTTTTCATGAAGCGCCGAACAAGATGATATCAGCCGCTTGAAACGAGGGGCCATCTCTGAGAACAGCACGGGGAGGGGGTCTCGCGAGGAGAAAGTGAGAGGCTCGAGGACTGGGCCGGCGCGGAATTGCCTTTCTCTCTCTTCTCTGGCATCCTTTGTGCACACTACTTCTTTCGTCGAGGCTCGAGAGAAGGAAGCGGGAGAGTGCGAGGGGCGGGGTCGCTGTCCAAGAGGAGAGCTAGCCACGAGCACAGGATGGTGATGGGAAGGCTTTCACAGTGTAGGCAGCTGCCCTGGTTGAGTGCAGCTGTTGCGTGGGCGAGGCCCAGGCAGACTGTGCACTTGCTTTGACTGTCTTCATCTTGCAGAGAGGCTCCGCACGTGGCTCAGTCGATGAGAGGCATTTGAAACAATGCTCTCAGAAGTTTGTCTCTTTTAGAATCAGGGTTCGCGACGGTGAGCACTTTGAAAGCTTTGAAAAGGATATGGTTTCTCTCACCGGATAGCTGCAGGTTAACGGCAAATTCAGGGAGGCGGTGCGGGTCCTCTGACTCTGCTTAGCTGGCAGTTCGCTTGTTCCGCTGCACGGTGCACTTCGACGGCGAGATCTCTGGAGTAGTCAACGATGTGAAGTTTAAGAGATTAAATCTGACTTCATGGTGAGCTGGCCAGGCTTATATAGTCAGAAGCCACGGCCCTTCTGGCGGGCTCTGACGCGCTCTGGCGCGAAAGCGCCCCTGATTGGTTTGCGCTTCTATGCTCTATGCTCACTGTGCAGCTGCACTGCGTTTTAAAGTAAAGACTTCAATATTCTCGAGAAAAGGAGTTTTCCCAAAGCGTCTAGCTAGACACAACACGAAGTGACCGTTCTTGAAAGGGAACCCTAGTAGCCTACTGCATGCAGGACATCGCTGCAATATAAAGTTAAGGCAACTGAACAACCAAGAGAAATATGTCTTCCTCAAATGTTACATTGGATCTGTACATCCGCATCTGGGGAATAACATTATAATCTCATTCACGGTAGTGAAAGATGCATGTAGTCTACACAGAAAAAGTAACCGCGAAGACACTGAATTTAACATAAAACAGCCGTCATAATAATCACAAATACACTTACATTGCTGTAAATTAGTTTTTATGAATGAATGGTTTGCTCTAACTGTTGCTCTGGTCTTCGTCAACAACACGCGCTTTTGCACCACCTGCTGGTGAGGTCGACTAACAGCAGATGGAGAGTATGCTCAGTAATCTACTGCTTTTCCTGCAGTTCCTGGAATTTAATGAATTTAATGAATCCCGTTGAATTTACTGTCGAATTTTCAAAGCGAAATAAAATGTCACTACATGTACATCAGTGGCGATTTCTTTAAGACTGTAAGATTCCTATAATGTCAAAAAATTAATGGTCAAATGTGTACTATTGTGTTAACATTTTATTGACTAAAAATGCGTTAGAACATGTTAATCTCGAAGACGAGTTCGTTCAGAATCAGCTATCAGGTCGGCTGACTCAATCTCCTTCTCATGCATTCCCGTAGCATCACAGTGCATGTCCCTGTTAAAGCCGAGCGTCCATTGACTTCAATGGGGCTGCTTTGAACACTTCTTTTCAGTTCTGCGAAACTAGACGGTCATTGGATAAATGCTGCGATTATGTCCCGCTCACGGACGCTCGGCATCTCTGGGGGTGAATGAGGAGTGGGCTGGCCTGGACTCCGGGCTTTAGCGTGATGACTGGAGGGTATTTTGATTGACATCGATTTAGTACTATAAAAAGTCAGTCAGTCCCGTCGCGGATTTTTCAAGTGGAGTCAAAAGACAAACTGCCTCAGCCTATTTCTTGGTATTTGCTTGGTGAAATTGCTTGTTTTTCATCATACATTTCAAGCAATTATACACCACGTTCCTTGTTTCAATTTAACCTAATACCCACATTACCTCCGTCGAGTTAATACCTTTTTTTTAAGATCATTTTTTCATTCATTCATAGGGAACTAGCCAGCTGCAAACTGCATGACAGAGAGTGCTAATATTGTCAACCTGATTTCAATTTATTTATCTATCAGCAACCAAAAAAAAACAAAAAACTATAATAAAATATATTATTTATAAATGAATTAAGAAAACGGTTTATGCACACACACACACATATATGTGTATATATATGCACATACTAGCATGGGTGTACATATGAAACATAATGATGTATATTTATAAATGAAATAATGAAAATGAGCTTCCCCTCTTTGAAAGACCAGCAGCCGCCACTATAGTAATAACAGTACATTATGCATAATTACAAATAACTCAAACAAACCCTAACCGTAACTCTGTAGTAAGAATATGTAGCTAATTAACATTACTCAGTACTTATTTGAGTAAGTACAATGTAGCTACGTCACCTTAAAATAAAGTTTAACCGAATTATTATAAATAATAGATTGTATTACTGTTATTGTCACGTACTGCTCTGAGACAAGAAGGTTGAGGATCCAAATGCAGTTTTATTGAACAGAGGGTAATCCAAAGACATAATCCAGAAAACAGGCAAGAGGTCAAAAACACCGGGTAATCAATCCAAACAATAACAGGGTCACAAGCAAAAAGGGAAATCCGAGGGAACAGGCAGAGAATCAAGAGAACCAGGACACAGGAGAAACAGGATACAAACACGCTTGGAATTAGAGTAGAAACACTAAACAAGACTTTACAGGGAATGAATGGGAAAACCAGGCTTATATGAGGTGAGCTAAACAAGGTAAAGTCATACAGGTGAATGTGATCATGGCTGATTAGTCTTGGCAAAGGATTTGGGGAAATGTAGTGTGTGGATGTGTGGTGATTGTTCAGGTTGGAGTGCCCTCTCATGGTTATCCTGGGCACTCTCATTGGTGATTGTTACAGTTATCGAGGTCACTTTTCAGTCTACGTGTTTCAGGGCTTTACAGAGATGTACTTTAATGTCTGAAATCCCACAGTGACCAAGCTAAAGGCAACTGTGGCAAAGAAAAAAAACATTGTCTAATATTTATAGGGTGTGGAGGGGGAAAATCCTTCTTGTTTCTTTTCCCAAATATTCACTTACATCTATAAATGTTTCTTCCTTTGGTTCGCTTTTAATTAGGCCTATTATATCCTCATTCTTTACTGTGGTAAACTTCTTTACGGTTTACTTGCCGTCAAATGTATTTGTAAAGTGCGTTTTGATTTTAGTTTCGATTTCTCTGGCAGCGCAAAATCAAACATAGCCTAAATGTTTTGCCACTGCGGAAGATAAAATTCACTCTTCAGGCCTTTTACAACAAGTAGAAAACATGAAGATATTAGAAAAGAAATGGTCTCTTTCCTGCTCGTCTCCCACATCCCTGATGCCTCTCAAAGCGCAGAGAGGTAGGCTTAGGCTATATCATGCGTCTTTGTGTGGAAATGTAAAACATTATTTTTTTTTAAATATTTAACTTTATTATATTATTTAAGTAACCATTATTTACTTATATTTTATTCAATGCTTTACAGACATTAGTGTATTGTTTCATTGACGGAGGGGCTCAAATAAACACTCATGTCTACTACAAAATGGATGTTTGAGCCTCGTTTATTATTATTTTTTATTTCCCTCCGAAGCTTCGAAGCTCAAAAAATGGTATTTGGACCTGCCCTACTGGTGTTTAATTTGTTTTCAGAATAAAATTGAACTGTTGAAGCAAGTTGTAGAAAGCCTCCCTCCGGAACGTAGGCCTAATTGGTTGCTATGGTTGCTAGGGGTTCCGACAGGGAGACTCTCAGGGCGCCGGGCTCTGGCGGCCTTTAGCCAATGTATTAACATCGCCACAATCTACCGAAAAAACATCTACCGAGTCCACCCAGCCCAGTTCTTCAGACTCATTAACCCACAAGAAGGCTAGTCAGGGGCTGGTGGCAGCCGCCGCTTGTTCCCTGGCGGCAGTGCCAGTGCTCTCTCCCGGTCAGCCTGACGCGGGTTTACCCGCCGATCTAACTGCAATTGATGAACCACCTTCACAACCCAATTTGAAGGTATTTCCCTGCACTGTCAAGAATGGAAAATAAGGGAGCTTCTCACCAAAGTGGTATGGACCGTTTTCTTGGTTGGAGTACAGTGTAATTAAGGCCGCGATTTTCTGTAAAATGGACCTCTGTGCAGTATCAAAGGTGTCTGGGCACGTCAGCACATTTTTGATACACTGAACAATATTCACAGTTTCATGATAGGCAGCAGCAGACACGCAAAGTTTGTGGCAGTGCAAAAGGAGCTTCATCCAGGACGCCCGTGCTTGGAACTTGAGCGATCCACAGACACGCGCTGGAGCTCCAAATCCAGAGCAGTGAGCAAAGTACTGACCTTACTCAATGTAATATTAGAAGTGCTTGCTGAGTATGCTGAAAGCAGCAGCGAATCGAAGGTTGAGGCGCAGTCCTTGTTGCAACAAATACAAAGTTCTTATTTTTACTCGTCACATTTGGAAAATTATTTCAGATGACCGATTTTGCCACACAAGGTTTACAAAGCCCAATAATGTCAGTCTTTGAGTGCATCGACCTAATTGAGGGACTAAAAGAGAGCTTTGCTCGGTTTAGAGACAATTCAGGACGTGATTTTGAGCAAGTAATGAAGCTCACAGTAAAGTTGATGCAGAAAAATTAAATCACGAGCTGGGACATCACATCTGGGACCAGAGTGAGAGAGCTCCGGGCAAGGTAACAAGTGTGAGAAATGATGATGAACTAAGACACATGTGGAACGACATCCTTGACAGACAGCTGACAGAGCTGGACAATCGTTTCCAAGAGGATCAGTATGGAATAATGAGGGCAGCAGCAACTTTTCTCCCACAGTCAAAGACTTTTGCAGAGAAGGATTATCTGCGGGCCCCATGTGATCACTTTCATATATTGGTTGAGGATGCTGAACTAACAGTATTCATTGAGCAACTGCGTTGGAAAGTAGCCAATAACCTGGAATTTCCATCCCTCATGGAAGTATTGGACATTTGTGCTCCTGACATATTTCCAAACCTCAACAAACTACTTCAAGTCATCATCACCCTTCCAATGACTTCTTGTAGAGTTGAGAGACTGTTCTCCACTGCAGGTAGGATGAAAACGGACCTCAGAGCATCCATGAGTACTACCCGCCTCAACAACCTGTGTCTTTTGTCCTTTAAAAAATAACTCTGTGACTCTTTGGACTATGATGAGATCATTTCTGTTTTCAACACTAAACCCAGGCGTTTGTGGCTTGTTTTGTAGAATGAAAACAACAAAGGTAGGCCTGTTGTTTAACTAATTCCCTTAATTTTTGCCAGAGAAGTGATTTAACTTAGTGGTGTGTTGTTTATAGCTGTATGCCTTATAGGCTACATTGTTTAGTTTAAATTAGTTGCTATTTTTTGGCACAAAAGCTTCATTTACACCAGGCTGATTGCATTGTATATGGTTGATTTAACAGAAATTAGGGAGTGTGTTATTTATTTCAAACCGTGCTCTGCTGAGAGTTTTCATTATTTGAATTTTACTTTTAGCCTACTTTATTTTTGAGTGAACTGTCTTTGCACTGCTGACTAGCCTGAATAAAATAGACAGGTTATTGTCTATGCTGGTTTTTCCAGCCTTTATTGATCTCTGTTGGTTGAATTGATGATTAGACAGTGTTTTGTTATTGCCTTTGCCGAATATTGCAAAATAAAGGTGTAACTGTTTTTGCAGTATGTCTATTCTTTTTTTTACTCTCTAATCTGCCCTAATTCTTTATGGCATAGATTCAACAAGATGCTGCAAACATTCCTCAGATTCCACAGGATCATACTGACATGATAGCATCATGCAGTTGCAGCAGATTTGTATGTTGCACATCCGTGATACAAATCTTCCGTTCCACCACATCGCAGTCGGAGACCTTCAGGCCCTTTCGGTTTCTCCCACCTGCCTTGAGTTTGCAACCAGGATGGTCAAGGCTTTCTTATACCCTAAACAGGGATACGTCACTAAGGTGCCAATCATTATTCCGAGGCCTATTGTGCTGCAGGCTTTTTGTCCTCCTCTGTTTACCTCTTCGGACCAGGAAAAGCTGAACACTTATTTTCATTGGACTTCTCTGTGGAGAGGATCCGATCAGTTATTTGTCTGCTTTGGATCCCCCAAGAAAGGTCTTCCAGCCTCTAAGCAGACAGTTAGCAAGTGGATACTTGAGGCTATTTCTCTTGCTTATGAGTCCTCTGACCAGCCGTGCCCTTTGGTGGTCAGAGCTCATTCTACTAGGGTATGGCGTCCTCTAAAGCCTTATTTTCTGGGGTTTCTCTCCAAGATGTTTGCGATGCAGCGGGTTAGTCCTTGCCGCTCACTTTCATGAGGTTTTATAGCCTGGTCCTGGACGCTGCCCCAGGGTCTCGGGTGCTTAGTGTTAGTTCTGACAACAGGCTGACACTCAGGCATTCGTAAGTTTGGCGATTTGGGTATTCTAGTTCGCAAAGCATCATCGACGCATCATGAGTTCCCTTGAAAGGCAACGTCTTAGGTTACGACTGTGGATCACGATGTGTCGCCCTGCCATACTTCCTGCATCCCTGTGATCGACTTGCTTCTGCAATTTCAAAGCTAATGCCGGTTGCACCGGAAGCGCTTTTATCTCTTCCTGGTCATGACGTCACCCGGCCGTGACATTCATTCTCTCCATTGTACTAGTTGACATAGATGCTTCAGACGCAATAACGCTGGAGGCGTTCCCAAAGCGTCATCGACGCCATCGTCTTGTTCCCTACTCAGGGAACTAGAGTTACAGTTGTAACCTGAGACGTTTTCCATCTGAATCTAACCATGTCATGTCAACAAATGGAAAAGTCAGCCAGCTATTTATCGTGTTAATTATTGTGCCATTTGCTCCAACACCAAAAGAGGCGCAAGAATGTTTTGTGCATATGGTTGGATTCTTTGTTTTAATTTGGGTATATTGTCAGGTGCCCGTTCCATTTCATCTGGTTATAGTGGTCAATTATTAAACATCAGATAGGTAAATTTTGAATGAAGGCCTTGCAGCACTGTTCTCAGTAACTTTAATGTCATAATCAGCTAAACTTTTTCCTAAAGACACTGTCAAATGCTAGCATGAAGTATTGACAGTAACTGCAACTGCTAGAACTGGTCAAGCCCATATTTTCAGGTCCATTGACCATTAATAAATCATTTGTGGCCTAGTCAGTCTGGGGTGCGTTTCCCAAAAGCAACTATGGTCGCCAATTTCAGTTGTTCAACGGAACCTGCGAATGTAGTTGACTAAAGATGCTTTTGGGAAACACACCACTGAATGATTTCTTTCTTCTGTAATGTATTATTGGCCCTTTTTCCACATTATCTTAAAAGCATAGTAAAAGACAAGAAAGAATGGGAGAAGGTGGGAATGCAGGATAAACAAATGATATTCAATGTCATCCCATCCACTTTAGCACAAGTGCAATGCAGTGTTGGAGCCACTAGATCACAGCCTTGATATATCTGGATTATTTAATTATGCAATGCAGAAGAAAGTGTCTTTAGTTTAAAGGGCACCTATTATGCCCCTTTTTACAAGATGTAATATTGGTCTCGGGTGTTCCCAGAATGTATTTGTGAAGTTTCAGCACAAAATACCCCACAGTTAATTTATTATAACCATTTGAAAATGTTATTTTTGGGGCCTGTTTTAAAAAGAGCTGTTTTGGTGTGTACCACCTTAAATGTAAATGAGCTGCATATCCCCGCCCTGCCTTTGGATGAGGGCGTAAAGTAACTTATTGTAAAAAATATTTATAAATGTGCGGTTACACACTATACAAACAAGGTTTA
The DNA here is from genome assembly GCA_030578275.1 of Meda fulgida. NCBI lineage: Eukaryota > Metazoa > Chordata > Actinopteri > Cypriniformes > Leuciscidae > Meda > Meda fulgida. The sequence goes on from CM060623.1 coordinate 7,767,669, forward strand.
AATTATATACACAGACATCCTACGACGACAACAACATTAGATGCATTTGTTGTTGAATTGGCTGACATCGACTGAAATGACTATTTGCTCAAAAATCATAAAATACACTTACTTCTACTGGAGGTGACGTTGGATCGCGAACAGTTGGCATCGATTCACACTTGAGGATTAACTTTGAAACAAGACCTGCTTTGAATTTACTCTTGTTCACAAAACAGTCAGTCAGAAAATGATTCGCGCAAACTTAAACTTGTTTAAGTGGTGCCTTTCCTTCGTAAATAAAATCCATTCACCTGCGTTTTCAGTGGCTCTGATGTCAGAAGTGAAAACTACGTACATTATTAGATCCCACAACAGAACACTTATGTTTCTTAGGAGACATTTTCGACAAGGCAGCACAAATTGTCAGAACACCGGCTGTCGTTGAAACAATGGAGGATGGTGTACAGATCACCGAGGGCTGGGTCTATGCCAAAACCACAGTGTCAATCAAACCACGTCGGTGGGGCTTGCGCAATTCTACGTCACATTGCACCGAATCTTAGAACAGCTCATTCTGAGACAGTGCTTATGATTTATTGAGATTGATAAAAAACCACTGGGTGGATTTTTTTCATTCTAGGGTGGTTTTGCTCACACACTGCCAACACACATTTATGTTCAAACACCATGTAAAAGTGAATTTTGCATAATAGGTGCCCTTTAACAATTACAACAATTATTTGCCATAAAAATAAATTATGTACAGTGAGAGTGCAGAGAAATAAAACAAAACAATACATTTATTTAAACTCATTTGTGATTTTCCTCCTTGTAGTGCTTTACTTTTATTTTAGTCACTTCATAGAAGACTGTTCTAGTAGCCTCCATCTTTACATCTGTATTGTATTCTGCTTTGACGGCAGTTGATTCTTCCATAATTATCTAACATGTAGGGCAAAGCTGTGTGGTCTCTTTTGGATAGTTGACTTGTGTACTTTGACATTGACTGAGGCAATGTGCATGCAAGTCTTGTTTATGTCCTGGCTTCTTAGAGCTGTGTTACTACATATTTATGTCTATATGCTCCCGGGCAGAATTTGGTGGGCCTGAATAGATTGCCAGTGGTTTGAAATGTTCTTAATTTCAAACCCTTGACAGTAACCCCCCCCCCCCCCCTTTTTTTAGCATAGATGTAAAAATGCTCTTTCCAAACTTAAATTGTTGTAATTCATGAAAACTTTGGAATACAGACCTAAGGTTAAAATGAAAGTGTAAAAAAGTTTAAGTTTACTGTAAAGCAAATTTACAGTACTAAACATTTTTTATATTATCGAAAATATATATTTTACAATGTAGATTCTAGGGATGGGTCGGGTCAGAGTTCACTCTAGAGATGTGCGGTTGGTGGTTACTGCCGCGGATAAACCGCGGATCGAGCGAATGACGTGACGAAAAATATTTTACTAGCCCATTTCACGTGAGCCAATGAATGCTGTTAAATAACCATCAGGGACTGTATGTATAACATAAATCGAAAGTGTAATAACTGAAAGTATGTGCTTGTTTTAGAAGGTATGTATTGCAAAACTATCACGTGACTGGTTACTTTTATCAGTGTAAAGAGAAACTATATGGTGGACTGGTTTATGACTTTGAGTGCACTGATGTCAGGAAAACATCTTATTTTGTGGAGATATTTTGAGTGTGATATACTGAAAAATGTATGATTATTGTACCCTTTACGAGTTGACCAAAAATGTTCTATTCTTATTTTATTTCTATTTTATTCTCTGAAACAAAAGTCATTCTGTTAAAAAAAGAAAAGGTTCATCATTCATTTCCGGTTATGAGATTATCAGTTTTCTGAGTTTAAGTAATGACAATTTTATGTGTGTGATTAGTCATGTCTACGTATTTGCATGCTCGTGCCGCAGCCCAAGAATATTCGAGATGCGCTTCATTCATGGGCATTTGTTTTTTAACTGGATTTTTACTGTGTTTTAGTTAACTTTGGTCAAAACTAGTTTTCTCTGATTGAAAAAAAAATGAAACATGTAGCTATAGGGGCTTTCGCACCATAGGAACCTTTTCATAGTTCCTAGAACTATTGGCGGAAGTACCTGGTTTTTGGCGTGTTCTAGGAACTAGAAATAGGAACGATTTTAGTGCTAGAAACTCCTTTTGGGGGAACGGGGAACCTGCTTCAGAGTAGGGTCTAGCCCAGAAAATTAGGAACTACCGGTGATGTTAGTGTGTGCTGACTGGCAGAATGCACGTGAAACACCCGGTACCCGTTAAAGTGTAATTATAGCCTATATATTTGCTTCACAAACTCTACGAATATGGAAAACAATGATAAAGGGACCCTCTTAACTTTTACGCTAATGAGAAAATCCAATGTAACTTTGAGGGGACCAAGCGAAACATGATTATGTATTTCTCCTCAGCTAGCAACATTGGACTTCAACCACATATAATGCTAATAATTTTCCATATACAGTATTTTTTCTTTGTATAACAGTTCAATCTAATAACGTATTAGACAGGATTGTTAAACAGATCATAAACTAATGAAAACGGAGTAGAATGGGAGTGCTGTGTGTTCTGGCGTTCGCCAAAATAAAGGTCCATGCACTGCGCTGTCAAAATAAGTTACAACAAAAACTGTGGCTTATGTCACTTCAGAGTTTCACAAAATGGCCCTAGGGGAATATTAAGTTATCTGGGAACCACCCTGGTGGCTGGTTCCTATAACTAAGTTCCTATAACTGGTGTGAAAGGTGTGAAAGCCCCTTATGTTTAATCCACTCTACCCTTCCTAATACATAAACATTGGAATGATGTTGGCTTTGTCACAGGCATCTTTTGGCAAAAACAAACATAAAAAATAATCTCAATTGTCATTATTGCTTGGTGCTTCTGTGTTGACACTACAAAAGCAGATGGATTGGTGCTTATTAGATTTGGTAAGGGCAAGGAGAAGGAAAAAGCTAGGAATAAGTCAAGTCAAGTCAAGTATATTTATATAGCGCTTTTCACAATATCAATCAAATAACATAGTGTTTGTTTCTTAGTGAAAAAACATCCACGTTTGGTAGGGCTGATCAATGGTATTAATGCTTGGTTAATTATTTTGAATATCCCCAACTGAGCAAGCCAAAGGCAACAGTGGCAAGGAACCGAAAAACTCCATCAAGTGACCTACTGGTGTCCTAAAACTCCATCAGGTGACCTACTGGAGAAAAAAAAAACCTTGGGAGAACCCAGGCTCAGTCGGGGGCCAGTTCTCCTCTGGCGTTTATGAACTAGAGGCCGGATTTATAGTAACTGTAATTTGATACAGAATTTTGTTTTATTTTATCACTTCGGGGTGGGTACGCGAACCGGAATCACAACGTTTTATCTGTAGAGTGGGAAAGGGATCCTCCATAGGGAGAGGCTAGTTGGCACTTCACCACTGCGTTGTCATCGGGTCCAGGCAAAGCTCCTACTCAGATCTGGATACGGCCTGGATCCGGTAGGCTGCGGGAAAACCTCGGGATAAACAAAGACACTAAAATTAGCGTAGATGCCATTCTTCTTATGATGATGTAACGAGTACATCAGGATTTAAGGGAAGTGTTCCCAGTTCCGGCTGACCTAATCTATGCAGCCTAACATTGAATTATAGAAGTCTATAATATATTATGTGTATGCTAGGTCAAAGAGATGTGTTTTTAGTCTAGCTTTGAACTGACAGAGTGTGTCTGCTTCCCGGACAATGGTAGGAAGACTGTTCCAAAGTTTTGGTGCTAAATAGGAAAAGGATCTACCGCCCTCAGTCGATTTTGATATTCTAGGTATTATCAACTGGCCCGAATTTTGAGATCGCAATAGACGTGAAGGACTATAATGCGTTAAGAGCTCGCTCAAGTACTGCGGAGCTAAACCATTTAGTGCTTTGTAAGTAATCAACAATATTTTAAAATTTATACGATGTTTAATAGGCAGCCAATGCAGTGTTGACAGAACCGGGCTAATATGGTCATATTTCCTGGTTCTAGTAAGAACTCGAGCTGCGGCGTTTTGGACCAGCTGTAGTTTATTTATTAAGCGTGCAGGGCAACCACCCAGTAGAGCATTACAATAATCTAGTCTTAATGTCATGAAAGCATAAACTAATTGTTCCGCATTTGTTAATGAGAGCATATGTCGTAATTTAGATATATTTTTAAGATGGAAAAATGCGGTTTTACAGATACTAGACACGTTACTTTCAAATGAAAGATTGCTATCAAAAAGCACACCCAGGTTCCTAACCGACGACGAAGACTTAACAGAGCAGCCATCAAGTGTTAGACAGTATTCTAGGTTATTACGTGTGGAAGTTTTTTGTCCAATAATTAGAATCTCTGTTTTTTCAGAGTTTAGTAGTAGGAAATTACTAGTCATCCAATTTGTTAAATCAGCTATGCATTCCGATAATTTTGTGAATTGGTAAGTTTCGTTGGGTTTTGAAGAAATATACAGCTGAGTATCATCGGCATAACAGTGAAAGCTAATTCCATGTTTCCTAATGATATGTCCTAATGGTAGCATGTACAGAGTGAACAGCAGCGGTCCTAGTACTGAGCCTTGTGGTACGCCATACTGAACTTGTGATCGATAAGACATCTCTTCATTTACTGCTACAAACTGATAACGGTCAGATAAGTATGATTTAAACCATGCTAGTGCAATTCCACTAATGCCAACATAGTTTTCTAGTCTATTTAAAAGAATGTTGTGGTCAATTGTGTCAAATGCAGCACTAAGATCAAGTAACACTAATAGAGAGATACAACCATGATCGGATGATAAAAGTAAATCATTTGTAACTATAATGAGAGCTGTCTCAGTACTATGGTGCGGTCTAAATCCTGACTGAAAATCCTCGCAGATATCATTTCTTTCAAGAAAGGAACACAGTTGTGAGGATACTGCTTTTTCTAATATCTTTGACAGAAAAGGCAGGTTTGAGATCGGCCTGTAATTGACTAATTCTGAAGGATCAAGTTGCGTTTTTTTAACAAGCGGTTTTATCATAGCCAGCTTAAAAGTTTTTGGTACGTATCCTAGAGACAAAGACGAATTAATGATATTAAGAATAGGATCTATGATCTCTGGAAGCATCTCTTTCAATAGCTTAGTCGGTATAGGGTCTAACATACAAGTTGTCGATTTAGATGAATTAACGAGTTTGCAGAATTCTTCCTCTCCTATAGCAACAAATGAATAGAATTTCTCCTCAGGGAGACTACAATGCACTCCCTGATGTGATACTGTAGTAGACGGTTGCATAGTTATAATTTTTTCCCTGATATTATCAATCTTATAAGTGAAGAAGTTCATAAAATCATTACTGCTGTGTTGCTTGGAAACTTCTGTGCTTGAAGCTTTCTTTTTCATTAGTTTAGCCACTGTTTCAAATAAATACCTAGGATTATGTTTATTTTCTTCTAATAGGGTTGAAAAATAGGCGAGGTTCATGTTTATAACAGTAATCTTGTGGGGTTGACTCATTTAAAGTAATGTAATCGTTTGGTTTTAGCCAAGTTTCTGTCAAACACAGCACATCTAGATTATAATCTGAAATCATATCATTAACTATGAGCGATTTTGAAGTAAGGGATCGAATATTCAGCAACCCAAGCTTTATCATTTGTTCATCTGTATTATATCTGTTTTTTATTTGTTGAACATCAATTAAATTTTTTACCTGACGTTGTTTGGATTTCCAAATTCGGGGAACAGACACAGTCTCTATATGATGATATCTAGGTGAAAGAGGCTCTATGTGATGAGATTTATCTGACCTTGGTGACGCGAGGCCGCTAGCAGACGGTCGGTTTAGCCAGTCTGTCTGCTTCCTGACCTGGGCCCCAGATTGTCATGTTTTAGCTCTAAGACTATGTGCCATATTACTAGAGAGAAGAGCAGCACCATCCCAGGAGGGATGAACACCATCTCTTTTCAACAGGTCAGGCTTGCCCCAAAAACTTTTCCAATTGTCTATGTCTATAACAAAGAAATGCTATGTTACTCCTTGATTATTAGTTTGTTCAATTGAATCTGATCCTCACCAATATCAGTCCTTGTGGTGTCTTGCCATTTGAGATGGATTATTACAGAATAAATTAGATCATTAATGTTTAGTCCTCTTTTGTATCTCAATATTTTAAAACTACTCCATTGGTGGATAATCAAATGGTGACACTTTAGAATCTGTCATTAATGGAAAAACTACACAGAAACAAATGAGTATCCCACTATTAACATTCTAGGAACTACTGTTAACTAACAAGAAACTCTGATTATGAATTAGTAAGTAATAGTTCTCAGTTGAATGTGGTAGTTCACTATTAACTAATTAGTAACTACTATTTATTTATACCTCCCAGAGAACTACTAAGAACTACTATATTTAGGTTCATAATTAATGTGAAAAATGCATAATGTATAATTAATTCTAAAGTTAAGGTAGCCCACTAATAATGACTCAAGTATTACCAAATCCTTTAGAAGGAATTACTAATTATTTGGAGCAGATTTACTCTAAACTACTCTTAAACATGATTACTCTATATAGTAATAACTGAAATCGATTACTTTTTTTTATTATTAAATGAAAGAAATGACTTTACATTTGTTAACATTCGAAGCTGAAAAATGATTTTTTTTGACCACCTAGTTTATTATGGAGCTAGAATTGTCTTTATTACATGCGAGAAAATAAATGATCTGAGAGAAAAAAAAGTTTGAGAGAAAGTTATCACACTGATAGCAAAAAAGCATTTCATAAGAGAAAAAAGAATATTTGAGAAAGTGTTTTCTCATAGAACATAAAAAAATAAATTCAATTTTTTTTTTCTGAGAAAAGAAATGTCTCTCAAAATACTTTGAAAAAAATCTCAAATATATATTTTTTGCTATCAGTGTGAAAACATTTTCTTTAAAAAATAAAAAAAGTGTTTCTCTCAAAAACGCTTTTCTTTGCTCTCGATGCAATTTCTTACTCGCGTGTCAGGATTTTGTTTTTGCTGTGAAAATTGTGTCGTGGGCGGGGCCACGTTCCTATTGGTCAGCCGGGTGTGCATCGTCTTGTCTTGGGAGTCAAACTGAATCATTACACCATTGTTCGGTTCACCTAGGTAGATGCAGCCTCTGCCTTAATTGAGCATGGACACTCCAATGTGTGGGTAAGATGATGACACACAAAGTTGAAAGTTGTACAGGAGGTTGTATATGATGAACAAGCAGTTACTTTTCAGGTGCTTTGAGGCTAGCTAGTGCAAAGGTAGAAACTAGCTCACTACTCACTAAAGGAGTGAAACTATCTAAATCAAAACATTCATTTGGCATTTGATTTAAAAATAGTATAAAGCAGGTGAGTTTGCAAGTTTACCTAGCATGATGGCTAATTAGCGATTAGCTTTACCAGCGATTAGCAAGCTAATAATATAATACACATTCATTCATGAATATGAGTGCTATTTTTTTAATGTTTAATCTTCAGTAATGCTGAACTTGCTAGGCCAGCTACCCCCATTGAGTTGTGTGTATCATCATCTTACCCAAACATTGGAGTGTCCGTGCTCAACTAAGGCAGAGGCGGCATCTATCTAGGTGAACCGAACAATGGTGTAATGATTCAGTTCGACTCCCAAGACAAGACAATGCTCACCTGACTGGCCAATAGGAACGTGGCCCCGCCCACGACACAATTTTCACAGCGAAAGCAAAACCTGAAAAAAAACTCGAGAGCAAGAAATTGCATCTAGAGCAAAGAAAAGCGTTTTTAGAGAAACATGAGCGTTTTGAGAGAGAGAAAATGTTTTCACACTGAGAGCAAAAAATTTATAGTTGAGATTTTTTTTCAAAATATTTTGAGTTTTTTTTTCAGAAATTTTAAAAATGTCAAATTTATATTTTTTATTTTCTATGAGAAAATACTTTCTCTCAACTTTTTTTAGTCTCAAATATTATTATTTTTTGATATTGGTATGAACTTTTTCTTTCAAACTTCTCTCTGATCATTTATTTTCTCGCATGCAATAGACACAATTCTAGCTCCATAGTTTATGGAAAAAGGAAAAAGCTAAATAAGAATTTGAAGGTTGAGTACGCAAGCTCCTTGGCTACTGATACAGCAGGAGCCTATCAGCTGTGCCCTATAGAGAATTATATGATTGCAAGCATTTGAGTTAAGGACTTATTAGCCAGTGCCATCTAGAGTTTCATTACAGAACTTTGTGCCAGAATTTACTGAAGTTATTACAGCAGTTTACAGAATTTAGTTACAGAAGTTACTAGGAAATCATTTAAAACCTTCAAAAGTACGGTCTCAGTAGAGTGTTTTCTAAAACTGGACTGAAAAATCATATCAGTTAAAAACTTTGCAATTGTTGGAGGATTGTTTTCTCCAGAATCCTTGTGATAAAAGACAAATTGGAGATGGGTCTAAAATTGGCTAACACTGGTTAGGATCAAGGTTCTGTTTTTTAAGCAGAGTGTTGCATGTTTAAAAAAAAATCAGGTACAATACAAACTGTTAAACAGTTTTTCACCATAGCTGTGTTCAGGATTTCTTGGGCGGAGCTAAAACTGTGGCTCTGGGACTCACTGAGCCCTAACAATATAACTAGAGCACATTGCATCAGTTCGCCGCTCAATCGCAAGTTACTTCCAGTACTATTAGTTCCTACAGCCTACAGATTGCTAGCTAGCTAGCTATGCATTCGTCACGGAAATGCATATTACCTGGATGCCATCACTTACAAAACAGATCGGTGTCCTTGTTTAAATTTCCGAAAAACGATCATATCAAGAAGAGGTGGATTAATTTTGTGAAGAACCACCTTGATGGAGAGCTGAGGATCACCATCAACACTCGCCTCTTTAGTGATCATTTTACACAGGATAGTTTTATAAATTTTCGTCGGAGACAAATGGGATTCACTGATAATCCGCTGTTATTGGTGAATGGGGCCGAATCGACTATCTCCCGCCTCGGCCTTCATCCTCCCGTGGTTTCAGCACATCCAGCGGACACGCCACCAGCGTTTGAGAGCACAATACTGCTCATTTTTTCAAGATTTTGATTTCTTATTTTATTTACTTGGCAGCTTTTTTTATCATTCAAATTTGGCTGGGTGGCTAATAACACATTTTTCTGTGGTGTGACAAACTCAGAACACATACTTAATTTTGACTTTACAGGGACTTTAAGGAAATATGGAGCAATAATATAAATAGAGGTGCCCGAAGGCTTAAGCTGATCTATTATTTATTGAAAATAAGTGCCAGAAATGGGTTTAAAATGACTAAAACAGCAGTGCAAAAAGGGAAGTAGAGGGATCAGAGGAAAAGGGAATCATCAGCAATCTTATACCCCTTATTTTGTTGACAAAGAATTTAAGAAAGTCTCCACACATAGATGAGGACACATCATGGAACAAGCAGACAGAAGGCTTGATAGTAGCATTAATGATATTGAAAAAAGTTTTTGAACAGCGACAGTTCTATGTTATGATTTCTGAAAAAAAATACCTTGATTTCGCTGCTTCACTGCTCTCTGATATAGGGATAACAAATCTCTTAGCATGTCAAAAGAGACCTGGAGCTTGTCCTTTTTCCATTTAGCCTAAGAGAACGTATGGTGTCATCTAACCAAGACTCAGAGCTGGGTTTATGTTGTAGAATTTACAGTATATTTTCAAAATATGTATGGTACTTTAAGTATTAAATTCATAACATTAATTGGGAAAAGAGTTCCATGAAATTAAAAAAAATAAATCAGGCTACACAAAAAAAATATTACAGGTTATACAAATGTTCAATAAAAATAAGAAACCACAAGTGAATGGATTTAAAAAAACTGTGGGATGGAATTAATAAAAGTGATTGTTTCCTTGTAGGCCTATATTATTTTCTTATATATTCTATATTATCATTATATTTATATATATATATATATATATATATATATATATATATATATATATATATATATATATATATATGGCACTGGTTCCACACATTATATCCAAATAAAATTACCTTGGGTATCATTTTGGTAGAATCGTCCATGAATGCGCGATTTTCAAACTTAGTGGACATTGATTGGTTGGTTGTCTGATTGGCTGAATGTGAAGAGTGGCATTGCAGATTTAAAAATAAAAGTAACTGTTTAAAATATTGAGTCCCTGGTTAAATTATTTTGTTAACGCGACAGTAATTGTAGAACAATCCTATCTCCATGGCAACGTATCAAGGGTCACGTGACACTTTTTGGGGCTATGTGTCTGTCATATTTACAAAACATAAATCCATCCATTTCTCCTGACAGACATGTAAGTGAGTGGCTGGTGAACAAGGAGAAGACTTTAGAGTAAGGCTACCTATAGGCTGAAATGTGCGTTTGTTGTGGGGGGAAAAACATGTCTCAATTATATTTGAAAGGTTTATTATTTCCGCTTACTTAGACATCAGTGTGTTTTTTTTTTCTCAAATTATAAATGGTTCGCTAGTACTTAAATGCCTGAAAAAAAAAACATTATTTGGTTAAAAACTGTCTGAACGTGAGAAATTACAACTGACAAGTGCTGCTGAACTGCTATTAAGCGTTCTCTGGCCCAGTGCCAAAAGTGTGAAAGCAGCGCTAATTAGCGATGTGATCATGCGTCAATGATACACTGTTATACTAACTACAGTGATTACAACTCTGATCTGTGATTTTAGAAGGTAGGTTAAGTCTTTCCAAGTCACAGGGCTCCAGTCCGAGTCAAGTCGCGAGTCATTGTTGTCAAAATCTAAGTCGAGTCGCAAGTCATCTTTGATTATGTCAAGTCGAGTCGCAAGTCATCAAATTTGGGACTCGAGTCCAAGTCAAGTCCAAGTCATGCGAATTGAGTCCACTCCCCTGGTAGAGTCTTTAAAGGTGCCACTGAGTAGAAGACATTTACTTTCTGGAATTGAGAACCACTGGGTTACTGAAATTCAAATGCAATCTCTATGAAATAATTGTAAAAACCATGAATGACTGGGAAAGTCATAGGAAATGATTGGTCAATGGGTGTAGAAAGCCTAAATCTAGTTCAATTGAATGCCTCCATCTTCTGTCTTCTTGTCCCTCCATTATTGTCTTATTTGTCTTTTCAAGACCTGTCTTGTCTTTTCTTTTGTAGGATTGTTACAGCACTGGACTGGCTCTCAGTGCACGTTCTCCTTCTCTGCCCAACCCCAGTGCCTCTTTACGCTGCTATGCCCCTCGCCCTATCCTCTCAGCATATCCAGAGGAAGGACTGCCCGTGCCTGTAGGAATGCCTGTTCGGGCCTGGCACCTGCCTCTGCCAGCGGCTGCTCCCATAACTTTCACCATTCCACCCTCCACCAGCTCTCACCAGCAGGCTGTTCCATCATGAACGATGAGGTCATCAGCACTAATGCACTGGCCTGGCTGGTCTGCTCGGGAGTGTCCATCCTGGCCAATGCCTGGGGAATCCTGAGTGTGAGCGCCAAGCAGAAGAAGTGGAAGCCACTGGAATTCCTCATCTGCACACTGGCTGGCACGCACATTCTCAACATGGGCATCCCCATTACCATGTACTGTGTCATTCAGCTACGCCGACAACACTCCAACTATGAGTGGAACGAAGGACTCTGCAAGGTCTTTGTCTCCACCTTCTACACCCTTACCCTGGTCACCTGTTTCTCAGTCACCTCCCTGTCCTACCACCGCATGTGGATGGTTCGCTGGCCTGTCAATTATAGGTATGTGAAAGACACTTGAGCTGACCTTTGTTGACAAGAATTGGATTTTCATTTTCATTTACATTAATTATTAAATTTTGAAAATTCTAACCTATTTTTATTTTATTTTTTAAACTGTTAACTGGCTTTGAATATTTAGGTAATCTATGTGTATTGAATGAAACCAGATGTAAACTTAAAATTACCTTGGAGTTTATAAGATAAATAAAATGTCTCGGTTACATATGGTAACCCTCATTTCCTGAAGGAGGGAACGGAGACGCCACTTGGAGACAGACAAATCTAGCTAGAGAGGCCAATCTACTTCGAGTGAAACTAATCAAGCCAGTGTACATTGGCGTGCAATCATTTGCATCAGCTGCGCAGCCTCGCTATATAACGCCTCGGTATTTAACGAGCAGCATTGCGATTGCAGTATTGCGAAGGAGTGCGATTGCACTTCGGTTTTTTTGCTGAGGAGCTAAGCCTGATAAGCTGGCCGCCCCACCATGTCCGGGCCGAGGGGTTTGGAGGACTCAACAGGTTTTTCACTCTGGAGTGCACAGTACAATAAGGGTGCACAGTAGGGTGCAGCAAGCTGACAGAGCCGGACCTCTCAGTGCTTCTACCCGTTTAGGGTGAGAACACGGGAGGAGACTGGCTCTACACATAGGCTATAGTATCTAGCGAACGTGTAAGATGTCGCCCAGCCCGCAGCTCTACAGATATCTGTTAGTGAGGAGCCACGTGCCAGAGCCCAGGAGGATGCAACGCCTCTCGTGGAGTGAGCATGCAACCTGAGCGGGCAGGGCACGCCTTGTGCTTGGTAAGCCAAGGCGATGGCATCCACTATCCAGTGGGCCATCCTCAGCTTGGAGACAGCCATTCCCTTCTGCTGGCCTCCGTTACACAAAGAGCTGGTCTGAGCTCCTGAGACTTTGGATTCTGTTCACGTACAAACGCAGAGCACGAACGGGACAGAGCAAAGTCAGGGCTGGGTCTGCCTCCTTCCAAGAGCAGCGCTTGTAGGTTCACTACCTGGTCACTGAAGGGAGTGGTAGGAACCTTGGGCACATAGCCAGGCCAGGGTCTTAATACTACGTGGTTGTCACCCTACCCGAACTCTAGGCACAATTTGTCGACCGAAAATGCCTGCAGGTCCCCTACCCTCTTGACAGAGGCCAGTGCAACCAGCAGCAAAGTCATCATGGAAAGAAGCTTTAAGTCTACTGATTGCAAATGCTCAAAGGGAGCATCCTGAAATGCTCAAAGCACCAGGGAAAGTCTCAAGAGGGTATGGAGGGGGGTCGAGGAGGATTTAATCGTCTCGCCCCCCTAAGAAACCTGACGACCAGGTTGTTCTTTCCAACTGTTTTTGCATCTATGTGGTCGTGATATGCTGAAATAGCTGCAGCATGTACTTTGAGGGTGGAGGGAGACAGCCTTCGGTCCAACCCTTGCTACAAGAAGGAAAGCACAGACCCTATCAAATATCTTCAGGGGTCTTCTAGGCGAGAAGAACACCACTCGACAAACAGGTTCCACTTCAGGGCGTACCCATGTCTTGTGGACGGAGCCCGTGCTGAAGTGATGGTGTTAAGTACCTCTGGGGGTAAGTCACCTAGAACCTCCACCCTAGGGTGCCCCGTCTCTGAGTCAGAAGATCCTTCCTCAGAGGACTGGGCCAGGGACTGTCATGAGGAGCATGAGTTCTGGGAAGTCCGGGTGGGCCAATAGGGATCCACCTGTGCAAGTAGGCTCACTAGGAAAAAGCATATTTGTGGAGGCCCTGGGGCCAGCTGTGTGCCAGCGAGTGTTCCCTCGGTCAGGAAGTAAAACAGCTGGCAGTAGGAGGTCTCTGAGGAGGCAAACAGGTCTACCTGAGCCTCCCCGAACTCTCTCCAGATCAGCTGAACCGCCTGTGGGTAGAGTCGCCATTCTCCCGGGCGAGTTGCTACATCCGACAATAGCGTAGACCACCTTGTCGGTTGATGTACGCAACGGTCGCAGTGTTGTCTATATGGACCAGCACATCCCTGCCCTGTAGCGGCCTTTTCAAGCGGCTCAGGGCGAGATGTACTGCTAGCAACTTGAGGCAATTGATGTGCCAATGCAGTTGGGGGTCCGTCCACACCCCTGACACTGCATGCTCGTTGTAGGTGGCACCCCAGCCAGTGGCAGAGGCATCTGTGAATACCACAGCAGAATCCAGAGATAGAATTTCAGAGATAGACTTTCATGAAGACACGGGGGGGGGGGGGGGGGGACAGGGACAGCCCGAAGGGTAGGACTTTGTACTGATATGTTCTATCCTCAAACGCAAAGCGTAGAAACGGCCTGTGTTGAGGAAGAATCGAGACATGAAGGTACGCGTCCTTCAGGTCGATCGCTGCAAACCAATCTCGGGGACGGATGCGTTTCTGCGTGAGCATTTTGAACGGTAGTTTGTGGAGACTCTGGTTGAAAACTCGCAGGTCCAAGGTCGGTCGTACCCCACCACCTTTCTAGGGTACAATGAAGTAGGGACTGTAGTGCCCTGACCTCATATCGGCTGGAGGGACCGGCTCTATCGCGTCTTTCAACCAGTAGGACTGCAATCTCTTCGCGCAAGACATGGGCATTGGCTGCTCTCACTGTAGTGGAGTGGATGGTCCGAAACTTGGGGGGATGCCGGGCGAACTGAATCGCATAGCCAAGCCTGATGGTCGGAATGAGCCAGCGAGACGGACTGGGGAGCGCTAACTAGGCTCGCAGAGACCGTACAAGCGGGACCAAAGGGACCGTAGGCATACCCGGAGTGGGGCAGCGAGGTGGGACGTGGCTCGGGAGGCTCTCTCTGGGAGGCGGCCCATAGCGGGGTCTGAGTCTGCTGTGCAACACTTACCTGGTTCCACGGGGCAGGAGATGCAGGAGGCGGATTGATAGCGTTCCTGAACCGCACCCTGCTGCCCGCTGGCGATAGAAGAGGCAGATGAGAGTGGTGAGGACCCCCCATTGTGCCATTGGCCTGATGGACCTGCAGCAACACCATAGCATGCATGGCAGAGGCAGATTCCCCACAGACCTTGTAAGCCTTGCCGGATAAGTCTGATGATTACCTTTATTTATTTATTTTACCTTTATTTAACCAGGTTAACAGGTTCTCATTTGCAACCGCGACCTGGCCAAGATAAGGCGCAGGGTACAAGGCGACATAAAGGAAGGGAGATACGGTTCTCCATGCCAAGTGGAGTTAGGGTACAGTTGCATTGCAATGGCCTGCTCCACTGGAGGGATACGTGTGTATCCCTTAGCTGCCCCACCATCAAGGGTGGTGAGGGAGGAGGAGCCACCGAGGCGGTTTCTGGCAGTAAAAGGTACCGTCCACATCCCTGTAAGCTCCTCATGCACCTCCGGGAAGAAAGGCACTGTGGTGGGTTGCTGAGAACCAACGTAAGCCACCCGGAGATACCAATCATACAGCCTCGATGGCTCGGGACACGGTGGAGGGTTTCACACGATCCCGATCCTTTTGGGAGCCCGGGAAAGCATGGAGGGTTGGAACGAGGCAGAGGCACGGGGATTCCGTCCCTTTACAGGAACGAGAGTTTCGACCGTAGTTCCGAGTTGGTCATCTTCCCAGCGTGTTTGAGGCCCAGACACACGAGGCAGCGATCGTGACCATCCCGTGACCCCAGGTAACGACCACATCCAGGAACACACAGATAGAACATCATCTTGAAAAAGACGCGAACTATCTGTGTAAGCTGTTTTAGGGACTACTCACTGGTGCTGTAGCACGCAGGGAAACTGTCACTGCAAACACAGACAGGAACTCAGCAAACACATTTACGTTGTGGCAACGTCTGTGGCACGTTGCATTTCTGCTATGGCAACGTCGCTGTCTAACGTGTTCATAACATTGTAACAACGTAGAATTGTAAGACGCGACAGGGCTGTAGCAACGTTGTTGCGTGACATTCAAAAACTGTGATATGACATTCTGACAATTTTTTTTTTATGCTAGATATACATCCCCCATTTAGCATTTTATGTTTCGAGGTTAATTTTTAGTTAGTCAGATGTTAGATTTATATTTTTATAATCATATTTAATTATTATATTGTTATATAATTCTTATATAATTATATTGTTTATTCTTATTATTAATGCGGCTATCAGTAAATTAGCCTAATAATAAACACCTGCAAGTGTACACTTTGAAGAGTAAAAATGAATGTTACGTTAATTCAACTTTATTAAAACAGACACATCAAATGAAAAACTAAAAAGTGCAAGGCTACATTAGTCAAATTAGAAAATGAAGTGGTACGTATGTTATTTAGCTGAGGTAAATAAAGCGCAATACTCTGTATCCTTGTTTGATGAAGAATAAGACAACACAATGAGCCCAATGGGCGGTTGAAATTTAAAAGGCTGATTTTGGCGCTTCAGGGCAGTGACGAGTAGGCTACATGTCGTCCAGTGGTTATCCAGACACCCTACGCCCAAACTTAAGCAATCAACCTGAACGGTGGTTTAATGTCAACATTGTGTCAACGCTGTAACAACCTTCACCACACAATGTAGTTATTGCAACCTTTTGGCCATGTTGTTAAAACGTTGTTAGAAGGTTAGGTACGTTGTGCCAACGTTCTGTGTTTGCTGGGAATATGCACTCATCTGTGCCCTGTCTCTCTCTCGCTGACAGGTCTTACCAGCTGTGAAAACAGCCTTTGAGCGCTCTGAGGCGCAACTTACCAGCTGTTACAACAGCTTTTTTTGTTTGCTCAGTAATTAAAACAAAAAAAAAGACAGAGAAGAGAGAGAGAGAGAGAGAAAAAAAGACTGCTCGCGTTGCTGTGCTGTCACGCCCGCACCGGGAAGGATAGGTCCAGAAAGGCTCGAAGATTCACTCTCTGTAGACAGCATTCGAAGTGCTTGGCTCCAAAGCAAAAAGCTGAAGTGCAATCGCACATGCTGCTCGTTATATACCCGCGGCTATGAGGCTGCACAACTGATGCAAATGATTGCACGCCAATGTGCATTGGCTTGTTTAGTTTCACTTCAAGTAGATTGGCTTCTCTAGGGAGATTCCTATTCGTCGGTCTCGACGTGGCGTCGACTGACCGACTGAAGAGGAACTGATAGAACACTCTGGCCTGGTTTCACAGACAAAGTTAAATTAGGGCATTTAAGTACCTTTTATAAACGTGTCTTAGGGTTCTTTCACACTGGCAGTTTAGTTCAAAACGGGGCACAGTTCACATAAAAAAAACAATTGCTAACGTGAAAGCTGTCATGCAGACCCGAACCCAAGACTACCTGAAGGAGGTTCAGTGTGAAACTTTACAAATGTGCATCTTGAGACAAAACAATGCCAGAAAGATATTATATGTCAGAGTAATTTGCTTTCAGTTAAAACAGCTCAAACATGCATATTCTGGTACTAGGCTTAAGCCTGAAACCGGAAGAATGAATCCTATTCCATTCAAATATGCCAATGTAATTATCTAAATATACTGTAAAAACATTAGATATTCATTCAAGTTAAGAAATAGTAAAATCCTTCCTTCATTGATGTTATCCGCAATGTTTTTCATATGGAGGTCAACGCAAATTCTTGTTGAGAGTTGTTTAAGTCCTGATACAAGTCATGCATATTTTTTTTTACTGTTATCCTTTGAAATAACATGACTAGTGCCCAAAAGTTGCAATAGTCTTTTCTTCCCTATTGTGACATATATATCCAAGTTAAACGGCTTCTTGAACAAAAAAGAACAAAAAATGTAGGGTGGGATTTGATTCTGTCCATCAGGAATTGATTGGATCATTAGATCGTTGTGGTTTGCTATTGCTGTGATCTCATGTGAGTGACGGTTGTCCAGCCCTCGTGCCAATAAACACGTCATTAGAGAAAAGATGTAGTTGCAAGAGGGAGGGAAAGGTTTTTTTGTTTTAAGATTACAAGGGCACATAAATAAAAAAAACAATAATGTGCACTGATAAATCATTTATAATAAATGCTACAGCAATATTCCACAAAAAATAAGAATTGTCAGTTTGATTTCATCGTGACTTTAACAAACACTATAAATGTTTACATGCTCCCAAATAATCCATTTAATTGGATGTCAATCCTTGAATCTGACTATTCTCTCAAATAGATAATAATTTTCTCAAATAAAATCTATACACACAATTATTTTTACAGTGTACACAATTATTTTAAGTATGTATCAAATTATTTACAATACACAGCATGGTTTTTAATGATATCTTTAGGGGGGACAGAGCTATATCTTATGGCTTGTTTCCACTGAGCGGTACTGTATGGTACAGTTCGGTATGGTACGCAATTATTTGGTTTCCACTGTCAAAAGTTGCGAATTGTACCAAAAAGCCGAACCGTACCGTACCACTTTTTGGGTACCCTTCCGTTGGGGTACCTAGCACAGTGGTATGGTACTAAAAGGTGGAGCTAGACTCACTGCAGAACGGTGATTGGTTGACAGAGGATCGTCACTTGCGCGTGCTACAAGGGCATTAGAAGTGCCATTTTTAATATAGCCTAAAGTTGAAATATAATACCACTGTTATTGTCACAAAATTTAGTTTTAAGAGTTTTTCAGGTTAGAATGTAGTTTTTTTAAAGCTCAAATCTGTGGTTTATTTTTAGATTTATGATTATTTGACTGAGATCCATTCCAAGCAATCACCGGACGCTCGGCGCTCGTGCACCCCGCTTGGAACAGCCTTTCCTCGTCTAGTCATTCTGATGTTTGCCGCTGACTCTAACGTCTCTGTAGTGGATAAACATGAGATATAATTCGTCTTGTAGCCTATAGATCTAACAGGCGATCTTTGGTTTCGTGAATCTATAATTCGCTCCCTGGCCAATAGTTTTGGCAGAAGGCTAAGTGAAGTTTCATATATTTGAGCGCTGAATTTGTATATTTGACTGAATTGTTTGCTTTATGTTATTAAAGCTTTACTGTATATCTTTTTGTACCTTTTACTTATACTTTTATAATGGCTATTATTGATAAAACTGAAATTCAACAAAAAGAGATCGTTTTGTTATTTTTATTTTATAACAAGATCATCTGTTATGTTGTTTATTGCAACATTTGTACCAATGCAATATGCAATACATTACATATTGCCTGGAATATGTTTGATATTTTTTAATTTAAACGAAAAGAGGCAGGGTTGTGTTTTATATTTAGTTTTGTTATAAATATATACCGTACATATATGAAGTGAATATAATCAATAGGCTATGCGTTGCCTGAACCACATTTGTGTGCTTATAATTTTTAAAATGTATTTAAATATAATCGAAAAGAGAGTGGTGTTTTGTTTTATTGTTGCCTAAAATTAATTTATTCGTTTTATTGTTGCCTAAAATACAGAGTACACAGCTTCATTACTTGAGTAAAAGTACAGATATCCCTTGCTAAATTTTACTCAAGTACAAGTAAAAGTACTACAGTCAGATGTCTACTTAAGTAAAAGTACTGAAGTACTTGGTTTTTAAAAGTACTTGAGTATCAAGAGTACAAGAGTACATTGTCTAAATATTGCATGACTACTGCCACAGTGCTTACATTTATGTAAAGAAACGTCCTACATGGAGTTATGAAAAATTTTAATGTTAATACTGGAGAATGTAAAAGGAATTGAAAGTAAAATCAAGTCATTTTCATCTTTTTACCATGTTGCTTTATTTAAAATACAAGAAAATTTCAGAAAATGTAAATAGTCTGGCGAGGAGGGGCCACGGATGGCACATTCCCGGGATGGACCTGCTGCGTCTTCTTACATTTTTGTCCATGGTTTAGTCTCTTATAATGCTGCGTTCCAGGCAGGTTTTTGAGCACGTAAATCACGACTCATGACTTTGTAGCGTTCCAGGCCAGTCACGCCAAGCTAAGTTACCTGAGCGCAAGGATTTTTTTTTTTTTCATAAGCATGATCAATGCTGTCAAGTTCAGGTTTACGTCACCTTAACATTTCCATGCGGCAATACACTTTCACTACATACTTATTGTTAGTTTCAGACACATAACATTGTAATACATAATCGTGTGTATTATTATTATTATCATTATTATATTATTATTAATTTGACTGCAACGTTATATTGTCCAAAAGTGTATTCTCACCGTGTACCGCCTGCAGAAACACTGCATCCGTAGGGGCTGCCATTGTTGTTTTGTATGGTTTCGCGGGCTATGTGAGCTCGTAACTGGGAGTACATCGATCTAGTACGAGTTCACGGGTGGGAAGTCACGGGTTTGACTGCCGTTCCAGTGCACTTTCACGGGTATAAGGTTGGAAAAACACGGGTTACAGGTTGCCTGGCATAAATCTAACCATGAGTTGACTTTGGCGGAAAGCTGAAGGTGATTGCTGATAGGCTGTCTCAATCAGTGGCGCCTGCACAATCCAATCACGTTTGAGAGGGAAACAACAAATTTAGGGTTTCCGAGATTTTTCTTTTTTCCTTTTTTTTTTTTTTTTTAGAAGTAGTAACGGGTACTCACGGTTATGGATTGAAATGTAGTGGAGTAAAGAGTACAATATTTGCCTCTCAAATGTACTTGAGTAAAGTCATAAGTACTCCCCAAAAATGATACTCGAGTAAAGTACAGATCCCTCAAAATTGTACTTAAGTACTGTACTCAAGTAAATGTACTCCGTTACTTTCCGGCTCTGCTAAAATGTAGCCTACATACAGAGATAACCGGAGTAGCAGAGCGAGCTGAGTGGCGCTTTCAAGAACGCGCTGTTCCATTAGCAGAATTACTGGACTCGCGTCCTTGAGAGTCGGACTTTGCGTAGGCTACTTGGTATTGAGAAACGCGTAATGCCAGCGCTTTCTTGTGACAAACATGCCGAGAAGCAAGAACAAGATCTGCTGCATGTCAAGATCTGTTATTAACTTAGGGGCCGACACATTCTAACAGAAAACCCTTAATGCGATCCGGCCGCTCATTTGCACAAAATAGATGATCGGATGCAGCTGGCGCCGATGATCAGCAGTAGGGCTGGGACGGTTACTGCAATACCGCGGTCACGTGACCCCTACCGCGGGTCTGAGCTCGTCACCGTCATAACTGCAAAAAAAAAAGTGCCTGCACATGTGCAGGTTTTGTCTAATTACATGGAGTCATTGATTCTAATGACTTGGATTGAGTCTAGTGACATTGTGTCTAACATGTATTCAAGGTTTTCTAAACAAAACATCATCAAAAGATGGAGCAAATCCGACCTTTCGCGAGTTGGGGAGCGGAATGTTTCATGACTATTCGGCCTGTATGCGAGATTACCTGTGTAATGTCTCATGTAGCCTATAATTTGAATTCTATTTTGCTAAAGCATTAAAATACAGGCACATGGCTCAGCAGAAAGCTCCAAAAGCAGGATGTCAGTTTTTAATTGCACGTGCTTATTTAACGATTCTCTCACGTGGTTGAGCTGCGCAGCCAGGTAGGTATAAATAATCGTTTGTTAAATAAGAGGCGATCTGAAATGTGTTATTTTTTAAATCAAGTGACCAAAGTGCTCGTTGCCGCAGATACAGTGTTCTGTTGTGACTCGCGCATAGTCTTCACTCGGACACGCGCTTCAATCCGTTGCGGAGAGACTCTCTATTCATTGCGGTGAATGTCAATGTCTTGTCAATTCGTTGAAGAAACTATGAATGATGCTTTTACTATTAATATGTTGTTGTTACCGACATATCGTGTATACAGTCACTTCGATCTTCAAAGTACCAGGTTTTAGAAACCAAATATGTCACATATCTGATTCTGGTTGATCATAGTGTGAACAGTCTGGAATAGTAAGTATTAGAGTTTACATGAAACAAACCACATAAAAGGCCACATCTTAAGATTGGAACATTAGATGCATGGTAATATATTTCTCACATGGTTATATATATATATATATATATATATATATATATATATATATATATATATATATATATATATATATATATATATATATATATATATAGAGAATATATAGGATTGGAAAGGTTTCATTTCTCTTTCTCAGCAAGAATTCAGAGAGGGAGAGAGCCACAGTTCTGTGAACATTCCTTTAGGTCATAAACACTGTTATCTAAGAACACCAGTGATGTTAGTTTTGGGCTCTTTTCACTCCAAAGATGGAAAACATAGTAAACTATATTTTACTGGATATTACTGTACGTATTCTGATTGATCACACCGAAAGCATTCTGGAGGTGTCCAGAACTATGTGTACAAGTTATGGGAATAGACAATTATATTTAAAATGCATAATGAAGGTATTTATAATTCACTTTAAGCTACGATAAAATCATAGTCATTCCAATGTGACATGGGTAAATGGACACACATAAAAACACATTGAATATATCTGGTTAAATGTCTTTTAAAAAGAGAAGTTTCTTTCTCTTTAGAAATCACCTTCTTTGGGACATTCCAGTCAGTCATAAAAATGTCTCGTAACTGGACACCACGCTCTGTCCTGAGCGGGCTTCACTTGTGGGGGATGCGTGTGTGGTTGTGTGTGTGTTACATTCAGGCTTTCTGGGTCTGAAGGCTTTGGGACTTTAGCAAGGAAGCATTTTAATGATCCAGATTCACCCTCGCCCAGTCCTTACACTGCGGGAGTTTCTTGCTTTTCAACCGTGGTAAGAAAAAATCCATACCGCCCCAGTCCTAGTGATCAGTGACCACGCCCACACACAACAACACAGTGCAAGAAAGAGTCAGTGAATTCATGAACTGTGATAGTACCCCTCCCCCTAGGAGCGCCCCCAGAAAGACCCACCCGTTCATTGTAATCATCAATAAGGGAATGATCCAGAATGCCCCTAGCAGGAACCCAACTTCTCTCCTCCGGACTGAAATCTGTATCCCCTCTGTCTCGAGTCCAGAATATGATTAACCAAATATGTAGGTTCCCTGTCTACGAGTTGCGGCGGTGGGGTAACCGGTGCCGGCAGATTAATGTGAGAATGAAACACGGGTTTTAATTTAGAGACATGAAAATCGGGATGAATTCTCCTGTTCGTGGGAAGAAGTTGGAGTTGGACTGCCACCGGACTAAAGAGTTTGGTGACAGTGAAGTGGCCGATGAATTTAGGTGCTAACTTGTTACCCGGTCAGCCTTAGCCTTAGTGCGCACCCCCACCTGTAGCAGAGTCTCACAGTGTTAGACGGTATTCTAGGTTATTACGTGTGGAAGCTTTTTGTCCAATAATTAGAATCTGTTTTTTCAGAATTAAGTAGTAGGAAATTACTAGTCATCCCATTTTTATATCAGCTATGCATTCCATTAATTTTGTGAATTGGTAAGTTTCATCAGGGCGTGAAGAAATATACAGCTGAGTATAATCGGCATAACAGTGAAAGCTAATTCCATGTTTCCTAATGATATCTCCTAATGGTAGCATGTAAAGAGTGAAAAGCAGTGGTCCTAGTACTGAGCCTTGTGGTACGCCATACTGAACTTGTGATCGATAAGACATCTCTTCTGCTACAAAGTAATAACGGTCTGATAAGTATGATTTAAACCATGCTAGTGCAATTTTCTAATGCCAACATAGTTTTGTAGTCTATTTAAAAGAATGTTGTGGTCAATGGTGTCAAATGCAGCACTAAGATCGAGTAACACAAATAGAGATATACAACCACGATCGGATAAGAGCAAATCAT
The DNA here is from genome assembly GCA_030578275.1 of Meda fulgida. Taxonomy (NCBI): domain Eukaryota; kingdom Metazoa; phylum Chordata; class Actinopteri; order Cypriniformes; family Leuciscidae; genus Meda; species Meda fulgida. Next base: position 7,791,119 of record CM060623.1, read on the forward strand.
TTGTAACTCTGAGAGCTGTCTCAGTGCAATGGTACGGTCTAAATCTGGACTGAAAATTCCTGCAGATATCATTTCTTTCAAGAAAGGAACACAGTTGTGAGGATACTGCTTTTTCTAATATCTTTGACAGAAAAGGCAGATTTGAGATCGGCCGGTAATTGACTAATTTTGTATGATCAAGTTGCGTTTTTTTAACAAGTGGTTTGATCATAGCCAGCTTAAAGGTTTTTGGTACGTATCCTAAAGACAAAGACGAATTAATGATATTTAGAAGAGGATCTGTGACATCAGGAAGCATCTCTTTCAGTAGCTTAGTCGGTATAGGGTCTAACATACAAGTTGTCGATTTAGATGAATTAACGAATGTGCAAAATTCTTCCTCTCCTATAGCAACAAATGAATAAAATTTTTCCACAGGGAGACCACAATGCACTCCCTGATGCGATGCTGTAGTAGACGGTTGCATAGTTATAATTTTCTCCCTGATATTATCGATCTTATAAGTGAAGTTCATAAAGTCATTACTGCTGTCTTTCTTGGAAACTTGTGTGCTTGAAGCTTTCTTTTTCGTTAGTTTAGCCACTGTTTCAAATAAATACCTAGGATTGTTTATTTTCGTCTAATAGGGTTGAAAAATAAGAAGATCTAGCAGCTTTTAAAGCCTCTCTGTAAGCAAACGAGCTCTCCTTCCATGATATCCGAAATACCTCTAGTTTTGTTTTCGTCCAGTTGCGCTCCATTTTTCTGGCTGCTCTCTTAAGGGCCTGAGTGTGCTCGTCGTACCACGGCGTTGGACTATTTTCTTTAATCTTCTTTAAGCGCAACGGAGCAACTGTGTCTAAAGTGCTGGAAAAGAGTGACTTAAAAGTTTCTGTTGCAATATCGAGTTCTTCTAAGCTATCCGGGATGCTGAGATGATGAAACTGATTAGGAAGATTATTGATAAAGCAATCTTTAGTAGCAGAAGTGATAGGTCTAACATATTTATAACACAGTCTGCTTTGCAGCCTTGGCTAAATGTAATTTACATGAGACTAGATAATGATCTGAGATGTCATCGCTCTGCTGCAGAATTTCAACGGCATCAACATCTATTCCATGTGATAGTATTAGATCCAGAGTATGATTACGACAATGATTAGGTTCTGACACGTGTTTAACTCCAATTGAGTTTACAATGTCTTTAAAAGCCAATCCCAATGCATCTTTTCATTGTCTGTGTATATTAAAATAACCAACAATTAGTACTTTATCTGCAGCCAATACTAATTCTGATAGAAAGTCTGCAAATTTTTTGATAAAATCTTTATGGTGCCCTGGTGGCCTGTATACAGTAGCCAGCAGAATTCTCAAACGTGATTTATCATTTAAACTATATATTTGAAACTAGATTTCTTAGTGGTTTTGAAAATATTACTATAAATTACAGCAACTCATCCCCCTTTGCGTTTTGGACGAGGTTCATGTTTATAGCAGTAATCTTGTGGGGTGGACTCATTTAAAGTAATGTAATCGTTTGGTTTTAGCCAGGTTTCTGTCAAACAGCACATGTAGGTTATAATCTGAAATCATATCATTAACTATGAGCGATTTTAAAGTAAGGGATCGAATATTCAGCATTTCAAGCTTTATCATTTGGTCATCTGTATTATATCTGTTTTTTATTTTTTGAACATCAATTAAATTTTTAACCTTAGGTGGGTTTGGACATTTTTTGGATTTCCAAATTCGGGGAACAGACAGTCTCTATATGATGATATCTAGGTGAAAGAGGCTCTATGTGATGGGATTTATCTGACCTTGGTGACGCGAGGCCGCTAGCATGCGGTCAGTTTAGCCAGTCTGTCTGCTTCCTGACCTGGGCCCCAGATTGTCATGTTTTAGCTCTAAGACTATGTGCCAAATTACTAGAGAGAAGAGCAGCACCATCCCAGGAGGGATGAATACTCTCTTTTCAACAGGTCAGGCTTGCCCCAAAAACGTTTCCAATTGTCTACGAATTCTACATTATTATGCGGACACCACTCAGACAACCAGCGATTGAGTGAACATAATCTGCTAACTATCTCATCACTCCTGCGAACAGGAAGGGGGCCTGAGCAAATTACAGTTTCTGACATCGTACTTGCGAGTTCACACACCTCTTTAATATTAGTTTTGGTGATCTCCGACTGGCGGAGTCGAACATCATTAGTGTCGACATGAATAATGATCTTAGAGAATTTACGATTAGCATTAGCCAGCACTTTTAAATTTGCTTTGTCAGGCGCTCTGGCTCCCGGCAAACATGTGACTATGGTGGCTGGTGTCTCTATTTTCACATTCCATGTGATCGAATCACCAATTACCAGGGCACAATCAACAGAATTCTCAGTGGGTGTTTCACTGAGTGGGGCAAATAGATTTGTTATGGTAATCGGAACGGAAGAGTGTTTTTTTGATCAGTGACTGGAGCGATCCCTCACTGTCACCCAATTGCCCTGCTGCATGGGCTCTACTTCAGCCGAAACATAATCATGTAAAGAGGTCACTATGCTAGGCGCATCCAAAATAGTATCTAAAGCTCTTTCTTTTTTCAATTAGAGTTTGGATGCGTGTCTCTAGTTCTGTCCTCTGAACAAAATACCTTGTTACAGTTTAGTAGTAATGGTTTCATGAACTTCTTCACTGAGAAAATTGAAAGCATTAGAACCGCAATTGTAAACGTTCAATCTTTGCTCACGCCTTATAATTCAGCCTCAATTATCAACCTGCAAATACAATTACAATGCTTTACAACTATAGAACAAAAAGAGTTAAATAAACTTATCACTTCATCTAAAACAACAACATGTTTATTCGATCCTATACCAACTAAACTACTGAAAGAAGTGTTACCTATTGTGGAAGAGCCTCTTCTCAATATTATTAACTCATCTTTATCTTTAGGTCATGTTCCAAGAACGTCCAAGCTGGCAGTTATAAAACCTCTTAAGAAACCACAATTAGATCCAAATAACCTAGCAAATTACAGACCCATTTCAAATCTTCCATTTATGTCCAAAATACTAGAAAAAGTTGTCCGCTCAACTGGGCTCTTTCTTGCAAGAAAATGACATCTATGAAAAGTTTCAGTCTGGGTTCAGGCTACATCATAGCACTGAAACTGCGCTCGTTAGAATCACAAATGATTTACTTTTAGCTTCAGACCAAGGTTGTAGTGCTGCATTCAATACTATAGATCACACAATACTCTTAGATCGACTACAAAATTATACTGGTTTTCAAGGACAAGCATTAAGCTGGTTCAGATCATACTTATCTGACCGTTACCATTTTGTCTGAAAAATCTATCATAACTTCGGCAAACTATGGAGTGCCGCAGGGATCTGTGTTAGGCCCTCTATTATTCTCAATATATATGCTGCCACTTGGTAATATTATAAGGAAACATAGAATTAGTTTCCATTGTTATGCTGATGATACTCAAATATATATTTCATTACGGCCAGATGAATACGGCCAGGCATTCATATAAAAAAATTTATCTTACAGTTACTGTAAATCCGGCCTCTAGTTCATAAACGCCAGAGGAGAACTGGCCCCCGACTGAGCCTGGGTTCTCCCAAGGTTTTTTTTTTTCTCCATTAGGTCACCTGATGGAGTTTTAGGACACCAGTAGGTCACTTGATGGAGTTTTTCGATTCCTTGCCACTGTTGCCTTTGGCTTGCTCAGTTGGGGATATTCAAATTAATTAACCAATCATTAATACCATTAATCAGTCCAACTGTCACGATGTGGGTTTGTGTTCTGTCATGTTTGTTCTATGGTTCCCTGTCTTCTCTATTAGTTATCCCAGGTGTTTCTGTTTTCCCATGCCCCCTTGTTCTCTTGTCTAGCTCATTTGTCCCTAGTTATTTAAGCCCTGTGTTTCAGCCTTGTCTTGGTGAGTTCTTATTGAATGTCTGCATGTTAACGTTGATGTTGGTTGTTCCTGTATCCGGTTCCTGAGTACTGTGTCCTGTATTCAGTCTAGTTTGTGTAGTTCATAGTCTGTTAAATAAAGTGTGTGCTGCATTGCAGTAGCCATGCCTTTCTGGAGTCCAGACGTCCAGATTCTCTGTCTCCGTCAAGAGAATCGCACCATAGAGGAGTACGTCGCGAACTTCATTAAACTGGCCCTGCCAAGTCTGCGCTTCACGTGAGCCCTACCGAGTCTGCTCTTCACGTGAGCCCTGCCGAGCCTGCGCTTCACGTGAGCCCTACCGAGTCTGCGCTTCACGTGAGCCCTGCCGAGTCTGCACTTCGCGTCGGCCCTGATGAGCCTGCACTTCACATCAGCCTCGACGAGCCAGAGCGGCAGGTCAGCCTCAACGAGCCATAGCTTCACGACAGCCTCGACGAGCCAGAGCGTCACGTCAGCCTCGACGACCCAGAGCCACTGACAGTCCCAGAGCCTGTTCCAGTCTATGTCCCCGTAGGTTCCCCCAAGTATTTTTTTTTGGGGGGTGGGGGAGTAGTGGGCTCTACGAGGAGACCATGAAGGCCCCGCCACCATGGTCTCCTGGAGGGGGTTCTCCACCGTGGCCGCCTGAAAGGGCTTCTCCACCATGGCCATCCAAGGAGGCTTGACCGCCCTGGTCTTTGCCTCATCCTGACCCGCCCTGGCCTTCACCTCATCCTGCCCCGCCCTGGCCTTCACCTCATCCTGCCCCGCCCTGGCCTTCGCCTCATCCTGCCCCGCCCTGGCCTTCGCCTCATCCTGCCCCGCCCTGGCCTTCGCCTCATCCTGCTCCGCCCTGGTCACCGGCCCAGTATGGTCTGCCCATGCTCTGTGGCCCAGGCCCGCCTTGGCTACCTCCTGGTCCCGTTCCCCTGCACAGCCCTGGCCCTCCGTCCCTCCCCAAGACTGCTCTTCCGCCCTCCTGAATTTTTTGTTGTTTTAATGGGCGTCAGGAGCCGCCCTTGGGGGGGGGGGGGGGGTTATGTCACGATGTGGGTTTGTGTTCTGTCATGTTTGTTTCTATGGTTCCCTGTCTTGTCTATTAGTTATCCCAGGTGTTTTTTTCCCACGCCCCCTTGTTATCTTGTCTAGCTCGTTTGTCCCTGATTATTAAAGCCCTGTGTTTCAGCCTTGTCTTGGTGAGTTCTTGTTGAATGTCTGCACGTTAACGTTGATGTTGGTTGTTCCTGTATCCGGTTCCTGACTACTTTGTCCTGTATCCAGTCTAGTTTGTGTAGTTCAAAGTCTGTTAAAAAAAAAGCGTGTGGTGCATTTGGATCCTGCCTCATCTCTACTTCAACCGCACCTCGTTACACCTACCAAGCGTGGATGTTTTTTCCACTTAAAAACAAACACTGTTATCTTATATTCAGTTGGGGATATTCAAATTAATTAACCAATCATTAATACCATTGATCAGTCCAACCAAACGTTGATGTTTTTTCCACTAAGAAACAAACAATGTTATGTTATTTTGATTGATACTGTGAAGCTGCTTTGATACAATCTATATTGTGAAAGCGCTATATAAATATACTTGATTAACTGATTTACTGAAATCTTCTCCGTCAGCCTGACTGTCTCCTTGCATTTATCACATATAAATCCTATATTGCCAATGGAGAAGGCTATGCTAAACATGTGACATGAAGTGCAGGTAACAATAACAGGACAAGACATTACTCACCGTGTTTATTGACTGATTCTTACTCACCTGGGTTTTTATGAACTCAAACGAGCGGGCGAGCGAGAGAAAAATAAATGAATAAATAACAGCGTGTTCAGGTGGCACGTTAACAGGCTAGTAAGTTACTAGCGTGTTGAACTAAGGCAAGGCAAGGCAAGTTTATTTATATAGCACATTTCATACACAATGGTAATTCAAAGTGCTTTACATAGAAGAAATTAAAACAAAAGAAATCAGAAAAATTAAAACAGTGTAGAATAAAAGATAAAATACAGAAATAATCAAATAAAATCAGAATAATTAAAACATTAAATAAAGTACAGTACAAACAGTCGGACGAGCAGTGGCACAGTGGTCATTCAGTAAATGCATAGGTAAACAGAAGTGTTTTGAGTCTGGATTTGAATGTGACTACTGTAGGAGCACATCTGATCTCTTCTGGAAGCTGGTTCCAGCTACGGCTGGCATAGTAGCTAAAAGCACACTCACCATGCTTAGAGTGAACCCTTGGTATTTCTAGCTGATGTGATCCTAGTGATCTGAGTGATCTGTTGGGTTTATATTCAGTGAGCATATCTGCAATGTATTGAGGTTCTAGGCTATTGAATGATTTATATACCAGTAATAAAACTTTAAAATCAATTCTATATGTAACTGGCAGCCAGTGTAAAGACCTGAGGACTGGTGTGATGTGTTCATATTTTCTGGTTCTGCTCAGAATCCTGGCAGCAGCGTTCTGTATGAGCTGCAACTGTCTAATGGTCTTTTTAGGAAGGCCAGTGAGGAATCCATTACAGTAATCCACCCTGCTGGTGATGAAAACATGCACATGTTTCTCTAAGTCTTGACTGGAAACAAAGCATCTAATTCTTGCAATATTTTTCAGATGATAGTATGCTGATTTAGTTATTGCTTTGACATGACTACTGAAACTAAGGTCTGACTCTAGAGACACACCCAGATTCCTGACTTGATTTTTAGTTGTTTGACCCCTAGACTGAAGGTAAGCGTTCACCTTGAGAACTTCATCTTTGTTTCCAAACGCAATGACTTCAGTTTTGTCTTTGTTTAACTGAAGAAAGTTTTGGCACATCCAATTCTTTACTTCATCAATGCATTGGCAAAGGGAGTCAATGGGGCTGTAATCGTTAGGCGATAGGGCTAAGTAGAGCTGTGTGTCATCTGCATAGCTGTGGTAAGAGATTTGGTTCTTTCTCATTATTTGTCTCATTGGCAGCATGTACAGGTTGAATAACAGTGGCGCAAGAATTGAGCCTTGAGGGACTCCGCATGTCATAGATGTCCACTCAGACCTATGCTCTCCTATAGTCACATAATAACCTCTCCCTTCTAAGTATGACCTGAAGGGAGAGGTTATTATGTGAACTAACAATAACGAAAGCTAGCGAAGTAAGGTTAATCTGAGATGTTGGGTAAGCTGAAATGATAGTAAATGATGGTTCAAAACAGAAAGAAATACGAAGCTAATACGAGGCTTAGACGGAGCTTACAGCCTCAAACAGCGAGGCAGCGAGGCAGACAGGACTTTCAAATCGGCTTTGGCCACGATGAAAACTTGGAGTTCAGCTTTTCTTTGAAAAAAGAACAAAGATGAACTAAAAGAACCAACAAAGATGTGATTATGGTGGGGAGTTCTTGACCATTTAGTGTGTTCACAGAAATGTTTTTCCTGAGTGATGTGATGGGTATCAGGAGTTTAGGAGCCAAGGTTCAGGCCATAAAATTTCCTTCAGCCTCCGAGTTCCAGTAAGGCTTGACACTGGTGGGACCGGGTTGCCCATGGCAGGCTTACCGGGAGGAGAGTTGAAAATGAGGTCTTATCCGTGGAGATCCCGCCCGACAGTAACCCCATACTTATTGCCGAGCCCGGTCTTTTACGGGACAGGTGTTCAGGAAGTGGCCAGCTCCCCCACAGTAGAGGCACAGTCTGTTAGATCTCCATCTCTCTCTCTCCTCCCCGGAGAGCCGAGCTCTACCCACCTGCATGGGTTTGTGATCTTAGACGGGGCTGACCATATCGCTGCCACTGGCTTGTGGGCTTTTGAAACTCCTGGGGACCAAGATTGTACGAGTCCACTGCTCCACGGGATGTAGATGAGAATCTACCCCTAGAGCCAGCTCAATCAGTCCATTAAGGCTTCTGGGAAGATCCAGGGTGTATATCTCCCTCTGGATATGGTCAGCCAACCCATGCAGGAACATGTTCCACTGCGCTTCTTCGTTCCAGTGGCACTCTGCAGCAAGAGTGCAAAACTTAATCGAGTAATCGGAGACAGTTATGTTAATTTGGCGGAGATCTGAGAGTTGCCGAGCCGCCTCTCGTCCCACAATCGCCCGATCAAAAACTTTCTTCATCTCCTCAGATAGTGCCTGGAACGAGGAACAGCAAAGATGTTTGTTCTCCCACACCACCGTTCCCCACAGAGACGCACTCCAGGACAACAATGTAAGCACAAAAGCCGCCTTAGACTGCTCAGTACTGAATGTTTGTGGCTGGAGAGAAAAAAAACATTGAGCATTTGGTCAAAAGTGCTCTGCTAAAACCTGGCTCACCAGAATAAGACTCAGGAGTCTGTAGGCGTGGCTCCGGTTGATGGCTGGATGCTGGAAGAGTGGGGGGAACAGGCAGTGGGGGTGGCACAGTGGGATCCGCTCGTTGTTGAATCTGTTGGGTGAGCTCGGACACCTGCGCTACCAATGCTTGCACACGCGTCCAGTCACGGCCAGGTTCTCCTCCTGTTGATCCATCCGAGCTATGCTTCGGGAAAGGACCTCACTCAATTCAGGTGTACTTGCTGAATCCATGATGTGTCAGATAGTTCACGTTTAGTAAAACAGCGGATTCATTTGCAAGTAAAAGGATGTTTATTGACAACAAATCGGTAGAATAGCAATGAGTGGTCAGGAGGTGCAAGTGCCCAGGAACAATCGCTCTTGGCAGCACAGGGACGCCGATGAACAACCCGGTCATCCGTGTGGTAGAAGGATTGAAGAATGTCTAACACAATCTCCGAAACCGACTCAGGAACTAGAAGATAAATCCTCAGTGGAAGAAGGCAGGACGACAGGAACTGGTCCACAAAATCCAAAGTGCTAACACGGGGAAACTCGGAGACAGGCAGGAGACAAGAACAACACCGGGAAACATCCACAACGATCTGACAAACACAAGACGAAAACTGTGACTATAAATAGGCAACGCTGATCGGATGTAGCTGGCGCCGATGATCAGCAGTAGTTATTATGGATACCATATTATGGATAGCACATAAGACCTGTCCAAGCAAGACCAACTTAGTCAAGTGTGCAGATATGTCACCATAGTGAGGAACCTAGTGGACATAGCTTTCGATTTCAAAGTAACTGAAGCTTTTCTCGGATTTGAGAAAACGTCACATCAAGTGAACCGGAAAACAAAATCCTCAACAAAAAAATGGCCTTAATATTTCTAAATGTCGTGGGCAGGGATACAACGGATTGGCCAATATGAGTGGCGTCTATGTGGGAGTACAGGCCAGGATCAGTAAAAAAGAGCCACTTGCGACGTATGTACACTGTGCGGCACATTACCTGAACCTAGTGCTGAATGATGCAGTAAAAAACATTCCATAAGTGTCACAGTTCTATGATACCATTGAATACTTGTATATGCTTTTTTTCCCCCACAGTATTAATAGGTGGGCAATGCTCACTGGCATAATCGATTCCTCAGCTCACTCGGGTGTAACACCGAAGCGACTGTCCAACATTCCAGTTGGTAATATGACACAGTAGCATTATAAATGAGATATTCTAGATATGAATATCTAGAGATATTCTAGATAACTCATCTAGATATGAATCCATTGTTGCTATAAGGTAAAGATATGTGGACATAATAACAGCACAGACCAAAATATCTCTGACAAGTGACAAGAAGCAAGAGGGTGGTGAAGCAGCAAGAATAAAGAAAAAAAATTGAGAAATTCACTTTCATTTTCTGCAGACTATGCAGACTAAATTATGGAGAGTGTGAATGCTGTAGCTACAATGCTTCAAGCTACAAACACTGACATACAGAAGGCTGTGACATTGCTAAACAATGCCATTCAGAGTTTGTCTGAGTATTGTGGCGCTTTTGACCAGGCAAAGATGACAGCACAGATGCTCGCAGAAAAAAGGGGATCTCAGACAACTTTTGAAAATGTGAAAGTCAGGAGAATGAAACGTCATTATGACGAGTTGTTTGAAATATCGTTATACGTTGGACAGGCGCTCATCTTCAGAGTCAACATTTTTAATGCCAATCTGGACACAATCATCCACCAGCTCTCTCAAAGATTCAACAATATGCGAGCAGCCTCAGGCATGTTTGAGGCCCTAGACCCCATGACTCTTCAGCTCGCAGGTGATGATGAACTGTATGTCAAGGCAAAACGTTTGTAATCACCACTACAATAGGGACAAATGATTTGTTTCCTGCACAACTACTGTCATCCAGGGCCTGTTTTAAAGCAGAAATTGCGCAGCAGTCCTAATCTACCAACTTGCCAAGATGTTGATTGTGAATCATCACTCCATAACATCCACCTATGGTGAGGTGTGCAGTCCCCTGCTACTATTTTTGACATTACCTGTGATAGTGGCAGAGCCCGAGCGGTCCTTCTCCAAATTAAAATTGTTAAAGACTAACCTGAGGAGCAGCATGAGTCAGGAGAGGTTGAGTGGACTGGCTATACTATCCATTGAGTTCACCAGAGCCCGTGAAATGGACATTAATGTTACGGAAGTAGACTCGAGATGGAACTGAATGCAAACAGTAAGTTTATTGACAACAACAGGGCTGGTGGTGGATCGATGGAGACGTGCAGAGATGAGATCTGGTCACCTGCTAGTTCTAGACTGGTGTAATCAGGTGGGTACAGACTCCAGGGCGATGCCGGACTAGCAGGTGACCAGGGTGGAGCCGGCAGCTGAGGCGGCCATGGCGGAGACTACCCTTTAGGTAGCCATGGCGGACCCGGCAGTTCAGGTGGCCATGGCGGAGCCGCCCCATGAGGTAGCCATGGTGGAGGTGACCCTTCAGACGGCCATGGCGGAGATGGCCCTTAAGGTGGCCATGGCGGAGATGGCATCTCAGGGGACCAAGACAAAGCTGGCATTGAGGGTATATGCCCTCTCCCCCCGAAACTCACTGGCCTCTGGAAGAGGGCGGTGACTGGAGATTCAGGCTAGGCAGCGGCCATCTTGGACGAGGGCTCAGGCACGGCAGCTGCCATTTTGGACGAGGCTCTGGAATGGTGGCAGCCATCTTGAGACGAGGCTCTGAGATGGGGGTCTCAGTGGGACGAGACCCTGGAAGGGTGGTCTCGTCTCAGGTTGGCCTCGTAGGGACGAGACCCTGGAAAGGTGGTCTTGGTGGAACGAGACCCTGGAAGGTTGGTCTCAAGTGTCAACTAGTCCCTCCCCTGTGAAGGCCTCCTTCCCTTCCTTTTACCTCTGTACAGATAAAACATTGGGAACATGTCGGGAAAATTACGGTTCACGTGGTTACGTGGAAGCGATAAAAAAATTCTGTATTATAAATTTATCAAGGCTTGTACCTTGGAACCTATTTCATGGTTTGCGTTCTCGAGCCACCAGGCACTGTTTTGGTCAAATGAGTGGCCGGATCCCATTAAGGGTTTTCTGTTAGAACGGTGTCTAAGTTAATAACTAATGATTGTTGCAAAGGAAGTGAATCTATCAAAACTAACTTTAGCTAGACAATAACTTGATTCAAGAGCTGCTGTAAAGCCAAAACAATCTTGTTAGTTTAATTTCCTATTAGGGATGCAAATTATCGATTAATTCATTAATCATTAGTTGATTGACCTTATCGATCGATTAACGATTAACTGATAAGCGGCTATTTTCCTGAGAATGTAAATTTCTCACAGTATCAATAGTGTCTTTAACATAAAAAGCAAAATATTACATATATACTGAATAAAAAAATTGTTAAATTGCTCAATTGATGTTTTATTGTAACAGTTGGGATACAGTACAAATAATGGCATTTATGTAGTTTAACTAAATAAATTATGCACAGAAAATTAAAATCCATAAAAAAATAATTGTGCACTGGCTCACCTGTTGCATGTGAAACATTAAGCAACATAAAATAAATTTTAAATAAAAATCTATATGGGTAGGCTTAGCCTATATTAAGCTATATTATTATATTACATATAATAATCTATCTGGTAAACTACTCATGAAAAATTTGAAACATTAGCAGCAGCACTTATAATCACTCATATTTTTGAATGGTCGTGCATTATTCCCTCATTTTCCTCTGAGATGGGAGAAATACAGATTTCAGTGTTGCAGTTCCTGCTTATGATGTAAAAAATCATAATTTTGCGTCCTTCTAAGCAAGAAGTCTCATATCTTTGTAGAGGGGTTGAGACTACAAACATTTTTTCCACCAAACTGAGCAATCGGGTGAGAAGGGGCTTGGAAAGATAGGTGACCAAGAACCTGTAGGACTTTCTGGTTGCGCTCCAGAGACCATATGTGGAGATGGGAGAAACTTATAGAATGATAATCATTACTGCAACACTTCTCCAAGTTGGGCTTCGGCCTTTCCTCAGTAAAGTCACATGAAAACCTGCATGGAATTTGAAACAAAAGACACCTAAAAGACCTATCAGACTTTGATTATCTGGTCTCATAATCGTCAATTTCAGGCATCATATCTGGAGGCAATCCAGCACTGCTCCCCACCTGTGCAGTACAATTTCAAAGGTGAAGCCTGGTGGTGGTAGCATCTTGCTTAGGAGGTGATGTTAGCAGCAGAGACTGGGGAACTGCTCAGAGTAGAAAGAAAACTGAACTCAGAAAAACAGATATATCCTTTAATTAACGGGCCTTGGACTGGGCCGAAGGTTCACATTCCAATAGGACAATGACCCTAAGCACACAGCCAAAACAATGCAAAAGTGGCTAAGAAAATTCTGTGAATGTCCTTGAGTGGCCCAGCCAGAGAAACCTGAAAATTGTTCACCACAAACAGTCCCCAATCCAACCTGACAGAAATTTTAGAGGATCTGCAGAAAAGAATGTTAGGAAATCCCCAAATCCAGAAGTGCCAAAGTACTGAGTAAGAGGTCTGAACCCTTATGCAAAGTTATTTCATTTTTTTTCTTTTTAATAAATTTGTAAAGCCATCACAAATCTGCTCTTTGCTTTGTCATTATGGAGAGTATTTGTAAAATGAAGTCCGTCCTTGTTATTTCTGAGCAAGGTGACAGCAAGACAGTTTAAATAAGCAATTTTAATTATTAAACTCAATAGGGAATGTGTAAAGTGAATTAGAGTACACTCTATAAATGAATATGAACACAGCACAATCACACAGCCGCATTGCAATTTCTTATGCAGATCGATCTGCAAGTGTGAAGTTGTCATGGCAACCAGTTACACTGCACACTGATATGGCCTACAATGGCTGTGCATTTAAGGTAGCTAGAAGTCTAGAAATATACTCACCTAGAGGATTATTAGGAACACCATACTAATACTGTGTTTGACCCCCTTTCGCCTTCAGAACTGCCTTAATTCTACGTGGCATTGATTCAACAAGCTGCTGAAAGCATTCTTTAGAAATGTTGGCCCATATTGATGGAATAGCATCTTGCAGTTAATGGAGATTTGTGGGATGCACATCCAGGGCACGAAGCTCCCGTTCCCCCACATCCCAAAGATGCTCTATTGGGTTGAGATCTGGTGACTGTGGGGGCTATTTAAGTACAGTGAACTCATTGTCACGTTCAAGAAACCAATTTGAAATTATTCAAGCTTTGTGACATTGTGCATTATCCTTCTGGAAGTAGCCATCAGAGGATGGGTACATGGTGGCCATAAAGGGATGGACATGGTCAGAAACTTGCTCAGGTAGGCCGTGGCATTTAAATGATGCCCAAATGGCTCTAAGGGGCCTAAAGTGTGCCAAGAAAATATCCCCCACACCATTACACCACCACCAGCAGCCTGCACAGTGGTAACAAGGCATGATGGATCCATGTTCTCATTCTGTTTATGCCAAATTCTGACTCTACCATCTGAATGTCTCAACAGAAATCGGGACTCATCAGACCAGGCAACATTTTTCCAGTCTTAAACTGTCCAATTTTGGTGAGGTCTTGCAAATTGTAGCCTCTTTTTCCTATTTGTAGTGGAGATGAGTGGTACCCGGTGGGGTCTTCTGCTGTTATAGCCCATCCGCCTCAAGATTGTGCGTGTTGTGGCTTCACAAATGCTTTGCTGCATACCTCGGTTGTAACGAGTGGTTATTTCAGTCAAAGTTGCTATTCTATCAGCTTGAATCAGTCGGCCCATTCTCCTCTGACCTCTAGCATCAAGGCATTTTCGCCCACAGGACTACCTCATACTGGATATTTTCCCTTTTCACACCATTCTTTGTAAACCCTAGAAATGGTTGTGCGTGAAAATCCCAGTAACTGAGCGGATTGTAAAATACTCAGACCGGCCCGTCTGGCACCAACAACCATGCGACGCTCAAAATGGCTTGAATCACCTTTCTTTCCCATTCTGACATTCAGTTTGGAGTTCAGGAGATTGTCTTGACCAGGACCACACCCCTAAATGCATTGAAGCCATGTGATTGGTTGATTAGATAATTGCATTAATGAGAAATTGAACAGGTGTTCCTAATAATCTTTTAGGTGAGTGTGTGTGTGTGTGTGTGTGTATATATATATATACACAGGTCCTTCTCAAAACATTAGCATATTGTAATAAAGTCCATTATTTTCCCTAAATGTAATGATAAAAATTAAACTTTCATATATTTTAGATTCATTGCACACCAACTCAAATATTTCAGGTATTTTATTGTTTTAATACTGATGATTTTGGCATACAGCTCATGAAAACCCAAAATTCCTATCTCAAAAAATTAGCATATTTCATCCAACCAATAAAATAAGTATTGTAATACTTATATAATATCAAGTAATATCAAATAATTATGTTCAGGTATCCACTCAATACTTGGTCCTACAATCCTTTTGCAGAAATGACTGCTTCAATGCGGCGTGGCATGGAGGCAATCAGCCTGTGGCACTGCTGAGGTGTTATGGAGGCCCAGGATGCTTCGATAGCGGCCTTAAGCTCATCCAGAGTGTTGGGTCTTGCGTCTCTCAACTTTCTCTTCACAATATCCCACAGATTCTCTATGGGGTTCAGGTCAGGAGAGTTGGCAGGCCAATTGAGCACAGTAATGCCATGGTCAGTAAACCATTTACCAGTGGTTTTGGCACTGTGAGCAGGTGCAAGGTCGTGCTGAAAAATGAAATCTTCATCTCCATAAAGCTTTTCAGCAGGTGGAAGCATGAAGTGCTCCAAAATCTCCTGATAGCTAGCTGCATTGACCCTGCCCTTGATAAAATACAGTGGACCAACACCAGCAGCTGGCATGGCACCCCAGACCATCACTGACTGTGGGTACTTGACACTGGACTTCAGGCATTTAGGCATTTCCTTCTCCCCAGTCTTCCTCCAGACTCTGGCACCTTGATTTCCGAATGACATGCAAAATTTGCTTTCATCCGAAAAAAGTACTTTGGACCACTGAGCAACAGTCCAGTGTTGCTTCTCTGTAGCCCAGGTCAGGCGCTTCTGCCGCTGTTTCTGGTTCAAAAGTGGCTTGACCTGGGGAATGCGGCACCTGTAGTCCATTTCCTGCACACGCCTGTGCACGGTGGCTCTGGATGTTTCTACTCCAGACTCAGTCCACTGCTTCCGCAGGTCCCCCAAGGTCTGGAATCAGTCCTTCTCCACAATCTTCCTCAGGGTCCGGTCACCTTCTCGTTGTGCAGCTTTTTTTGCCACACTTTTTCCTTCCCACAGACTTCCCACTGAGGTGCCTTGATACAGCACTCTGGGAACAGCTTATTTGTTCAGAAATTTCTTTCTGTGTCTTACCCTCTTGCTTGAGGGTGTCAATGATGGCCTTCTGGACAGCAGTCAGGTCGGCAGTCTTACCCATGATTGCGGTTTTGAGTAATCTTCTTCTTCTGGTGTTTAATGGCGGATTGGCAGACCAACATAAATGGTGCATTCCCGCCACCTACTGATCTGGAGTGTGGAGTATACTTGGCTTTGGAAGAAACGAGAGAGAGAAAAAAAAAACAAATTCTATTTATTATTCCTGTTTTATTTAAATATTTAAATATTAATCCGTTAATTCTTGATTGTCTTGACCCATTTCCTAACAATACTTTTATTGAAATTGTATCAACTCCCATCCATTGCAGCTCTTGAATTTACTCTTGTCTCTCCCATTCGTATGCTGCACATTCTAAAAGAATATGCTGCACTGTTTCTAAATCCCCACACTTATCACAGTTTCCTGTATCATGCTTCGCTATTTTATAAAGACTATAATTCAATGCAGTGTGATCAATTCTTAACCTTGTAATAATGACATCTTTTTTCCTATTTCCATATATTTTCCTCTCATTTCCAACCTGTTCTTGAATTTGATAAAGATGTCTTCCTTTAGAGTCACCATTCCATATCTTTTGCCATCTTTTATTAATTTCAATTGCTATTAATCTCTTGATTTCTGATTTACTTAGTGATACATTCATTTCTATTTGTGCATGATTTAATGCTTTCTTTGCCAACCGGTCTACCTCCTCATTACCATCCACACCCACATGTGCAGGCACCCAGAGAAAAAAATACCAGTATCCCTAACTGCCTTGCTCTAAATAAACATTGCAAAACTTTAAATCTTGAAAATTGCAAAAGATTAAATCTTGCCGAGATTCAGATTTTCCACTCATAAGACTAGTAAGAGCAGCCATTGAATCCGTACATATCACGATTCTAGCTGGTTGAACTTCTTCAATCCACTGTAGCGCTAATATGATAGCAATTAATTCAGTAGTAAATACCGGTACATGATCCGATATTCTTTTTGCAATTTTTAAATTAAATGTAGGAATGAATACTGCTGCTGCAGTTCTTCCGGACTCTGATTCCTTTGATCCATCTGTAAATACCTGTAATACTGAATAGTACTCTCGATTTACATACTGTTTAACTACTAATTCAGTTGATATGCTAATTGATTTATTTATTTATTTATGTATTTGTAAGTCAATTAATGGCATGGGATACATCCAAGGAGGAATTGCTGGTATTGGAACAGAGGGGGCTATTAAGTGATCTTTCAATCCCAAGCTGTTTGCCTCCTTCCCTACTAACCAACCAAAGCTTGCTATTTCTTTGTATTCATACTCCCAACATTCCTTCAACAATATTTTTACTGGATGACTTTCCAGATGTCCACATACACCTGACCAGTAACTCATCCTCAATTGAAGTCTGCGTTGTTCCAACGGTAATTCTCCCAATTCAACTTGTAGTGATACTACCGGAGAAGATTTAAATGCTCCACAACAAATTTGTAAGGCCTGATTTTGTATTACTTTTTTTTTTTAAGTAAAGTTTTATTCGCAGAACTGTACACCATACTTCCATAGTCTATATTTGACCTGATCACTGCATAATAAATTCTTTTCAGTGACTGGCAACTTGCCCCCCAATCAGCACCTGACAAGCATCTTAAAACATTTATTCCTTTTTTACACTTTTCTATCAATTTCTGAATATGGACTCCAAAATTTAATTTAGAATCCATCTACATTCCCAGAAATCTCACTACTTTGACTTGTTCCAGCTGATGACCATACATTTTAATATTTAACTTAGGATTCTTTTTCTTATTAGAAAAACACATTACTTGAGTCTTTACCACAGAAAACCGAAAACCCCAACTATTCGCCCATTTCCCCACCTCCTTCACTGCTTTTTGCATTTTATTTTCTACAAACATCATATTACATCCCCTTTTCCACAATGCCCCGTCGTCTGCATACAATGATCTTCCTATTCCAGTTTCAATATTACTAAATATGTCACTAATCATTAATTTAAAAAGAATAGGGCTGCTCACACTTCCCTGAGGAGTTCCATTCTCAATTGAGAGAATCCTAGAGTATTCAGACCCCACTCTAACTTGAATCGTTCTTTCAAACAAAAAAATTGAAATCCAGTTATACATTTTTCCCTCAATTCCCAAACTTTCCATTTTCATTAACAGCCCTTCTTTCCACAACATATCATAAGCCTTTTCAACATCGAGAAATACTCCCATCAACATTTCTTTATTAATGTGAGCTTTTCGAATTTCCGCCTCCAAACTCAAAATTGAGTCCATCGTATTTCTCCCTTTTCTAAATCCGCTTTGACATGCTGACAGAATGTTTTTACTCTCTGTAGCAATGTTCGGGGAAGAAGGAGGCGGGAACCGGCGAACAATTAAAATATAGTTTATTTAAATAAGACAAACAAACGAAAATACCACCAGCAGCCCCTCGCGGACGACTGCTGGCTACCGAAAATAAACATAAGGAACTGCCAGCAGCCCCTCGCGGACGACTGCTGGCTAAAATAAAATACAAAAACAAAACACAACTAAAACACAGGCCTGTTCCTCTCTCTATCATCAACGTCGTCGCTCCTCCTTTATGCTTCCGCTCCTCCGTGAGAGATGTGAGACCGGTGTGCCTCACATGTGTTGCTCATTAGCAATCGCACCACCGGCCTCGCGCCGTTCTCTCACGTCCCTCGGCCGTCCTGTTCGCCACATACCCCCATCGCCCCTCACAGGCCGGGGGGGTACCCACGAGCCTGTGCCTACTCCCCCCCCCGGCGGCGGCGATCCCTGGGGAGTATGGACAGACAAACCGAGGGAAACGGAGACGGAAGCATGAGGAGCGACAGATCGAGAGAGGGGAGAGAGGAAAAAAAAAAAAAATTGGTCCGGTTCCCACAACGCGCTGCCATCTGGTCCCCCACCAGCTAGGCGATCTCCTCCGCGGTGCCTGGCGGTGACGCTGGGTAGCCCTCGGTGGACGGCTCGACGCTCCTCCGCCGCCCGGTGGACGGCGACGGCTCCTCGGGTGCCTTGGGCAGACGGTAGGAGTCCCCCGCTCCCTGCTCCTCCCCTTCACTGGTGGACGGCAGCAGGCTCCGGCCCACGGCGAGCGGCGGCGACTCCTCCTCTCCCTCCCGGATGGCAGCCGCCCCTCCAATACCCAGGCGGCCGGCAGCGAGCTCGACCGTCCCACCGGCAACTCACTCCAGCGCCCCGCCTCGAGCGTCCGTGGCCGCGAGTCCCCCGCTCCCTGCTCCTCCCCTCGCTCGGCGGATGGCAGCCGGCTCCGGCCCACGGCGAGCGGCGGCGACTCGCGCACCATGCTCGATGGCACCGCGGATTCCCCACACCGGCGAGGACTCTCTGACAGCGCGTTCCTCCCTCTTCCCGGGTTTCGGCACCAGTGTAGCAATGTTCGGGGAAGAAGGAGGCGGGAACCGGCGAACAATTAAAACATAGTTTATTTAAATAAGACAAACAAACGAAAATACCACCAGCAGCCCCTCGCGGACGACTGCTGGCTACCGAAAATAAACATAAGGAACTGCCAGCAGCCCCTCGCGGACGACTGCTGGCTAAAATAAAATACAAAAACAAAACACAACTAAAACACAGGCCTGTTCCTCTCTCTATCATCAACGTCGTCGCTCCTCCTTTATGCTTCCGCTCCTCCGTGAGAGATGCGAGACCGGTGTGCCTCACATGTGTTGCTCATTAGCAATCGCACCACCGGCCTCGCGCCGTTCTCTCACGTCCCTCGGCCGTCCTGTTCGCCACACTCTCCATTTCATACTCCAACCTATTCATAACCATCCGTTCCATAAGTTTGCATAAATTAGATGTCAACGCAATGGGTCTATAACTAACTGGCTGGGAATGGTCTTTTCCAGGTTTAGCGATTGGAACTATTACTCCATGTTTCCAATTCACAGGAATATTCCCTAAATCCCAAATTTTATTAAAAAGTCTTAAAATTATATTCAATGATACATCTGACAATTGCTTAATCATCTCATAACATATTTCATCCTTTCCTGGTGAAGTATGTTTAACCCCTACAAGGTAAATTTTGAGTCTAACCCACTTCCTGATGTAATCTTTTCATATATATGCTCATTCTCTTTCACTTTCTGTTCCCTATACTACTTCATATTATCTGTAATATTATCATTACTATGCACCTTTACAAATGCTTCCACTAACATCTCTGCTTTATCACTATCTTTTATCGCTATTTTCCCCTGTCCTACTAAAACTGGAATAATATTTCTTCTCTGGATCCCTCCCATCTTTCTAATCATGTTCTAAACATTTATTTCAATGTCTTCCCCTATTCTATTACAGTATTCCCTCCAGAACATTCTTTTTGCTATTCTTATTTCTCTCCTTACCATACCAGCCTGAGCTCTCTTAAAAATAATATAAACAGTAAACAATATCGATTTTCTGGCTTTCTTCATTGCTTTATTTCTTTCCCTTACTGCCTTACTACATTTTTCATTCCACCATGGGACTGCTTTTCTACTACTTATAGCTTTCTTTTTTCCTATTACTTCCTCTGCCGTATTTCTTAACGCTTTAGTTATTTCCATACTTAACTGTTCTATTTCTTCAATTTCTCCCATTTCATTCATTTTGTTATTACACAGTTCTTTAAAAAGCTCCCAATTAGCTGCCTTAAATTTCCATCTTGGCATTCTCTCCACCACAGTTTGTACAATAACCATACCAATTTGACACCATACTGGATAGTGATCACTTCCCAATGAACTTTGCCTGTTTACATTCCATTCACATTTTCTAGCTAGATTTTCTGAAACTAGCGTTATATCTAACGCTGAATTACGCCCATTACTCACATCTATTCTTGTTATATTTCCATTATTAATACATACTAACCGTCCCCAATCTAGCATTTCTTCCACTATCCTCCCATTATAATCGGTTTTAACACTCCCTCATAATGTATTATGTGCATTAAATCTCCACACCATACTACCTTCTGATTAGTATTACCTCTTATTTTTTCCATCTCATTCTTACATAACCTTTCACATGGATAATAAAAATGTATTATTTTAATACTTTGATTCCCTTCCCATACTTCCATCATCAACACCTCTTGATCCTCACTCGCTTCTAGATTCCTATATCCCACCCCATGTTTTATAAATGTTGCTACTCCACCTCCATTACCTTTTTTCCTATCTTTCCTAATTAATTGATATCCTTGTAAAACAAAATTCAACTGAGGTTTGAGCCAAGTCCCCTGTATACATATAATATCTGGTCTTTTCTCCAGATCAAAGATGAATTTTTTAAACTCTTGTCCATTAGCAATTAGGCTTCTCGCATTCCACTGTAAAATTAAAAACACCATTATGAACCACCACATCCTGCTTGCGTATTTAACTGCACCTTTAACTTCTCATTAATCATTTCCACAGATATTCCCTCAATCTCTAGGTATTTTTCAGCTGCTTTTATTATTATTCTAATTCTTTCAGTCCGGCTTTCTGTTTGTGCAGAACAATTTACCACTTCAGCTATAAAGGTAACAAATGCCACATTACTCTTAATCCCGAAGTTCTCTTTAGTTTTTTTCCTGAGCCGTTTCCATATTTTGTTGAGGAATTCCTTTACCATTATCCCGATTCTAAAGTCTTTCCTACTTTCTTTACCGCCTCCGAATATGACAATCCTTCTTTTATTCTTACATTTTGCACTTGAGCTGCATTTTTCCTCACCTCACATCCTCCATATCCCGCACTATGTTCCCCTCCACAATTACAACACTTGGGATCCACTCCTTGCTCACATTTGCCATATTCATGCTCTACTCTGCATCTCGCACACCTTTGTTTACCTCTGCATACAGCCGCTACATGTCCAAACTTTTGGCATTTGTAACATCTTAGAGGAGGGGGTACGTAAAGCTTAACCGAAAAACTCATAAATCCTATGAAGACTTTACTTGCCAATCCGCCCTCAATCCATCGGTTTTGAGTAATGGAACACGCTGGGAGTTTTTAAAAGCCTCAGGAATCTTTTGCGGGTGTTTAGAGTTAATTAGTTGATTCAGATGATTAGGTTAATAGCTCATTTAGAGAACCTTTTCATGATATGCTAATTTTTTGAGATAGGAATTTGGGGTTTTTATGAGCTGTATGCCAAAATCATCAGTATTAAAACAATAAAAGACCTGAAATATTTCAGTTGGTGTGCAATGAATCTAAAATATATGAAAGTTTAATTTTTATCTTTACATTATGGAAAATAATGACCTTTATCACAATATGCTAATTTTTTGAGAAGGACCTGTATATATATAAATCTGAGGTGTTTTCAGGGCCCTGGAGGTGTTCTAACAGGCTCTGACATTTTTGCTTATTTCTGTTACTTGTAACATTAATGGCTAAAGTCTGATTACACTGTATTTGTAATGGTCACCAGCTGGAGTGCCCTTGAGAGCCACCAGAGGGCACTCCACACCAGACTAGTATTACTCCCTCACAAACTACATTTCCCATAACTCACTGCCCGGACTCATCACTGATTGCATTCACCTGTGTCTCATTACCCTGTTAGTCTCAGGCTATTTAAACCATGTTCACACATTCACTCACTGTGAAGTTTTGTATGTTGTTGCACTGCATTTCTGAGCGTTTTCCCTGGTTTCATGTTACTTGGTTTTTGGATTTCTTGCCTATTCCTTGGATTACCCTTTTGCCTCTGACCCATTTGTTTGTTTGGACTGCCTACCTGCATTTGACCTATTGCCTGTATATTGGATTACGTGTCTGGATTGCCCCTTAATTAAAGCTGCATTTGGATTTCAAACTTCATGTCTCAGAGCAGTTCGTGACAGTATTTAGCCCAAACTCTGCTACAAAAATATGTAAGCAGCATATACGTAAAAGTTTATTGTTTTGAGAAAATGAAAAATTGTAGTCACTAAAAAGGCCATATAACCCATTTTGATTATTTGTTCACAAGACTTTTGAAAATTGTATCACGTAGCCTAGAATATTTGCTTCAAAACTGTGAAAATCATCCTGCCCACAAACAATATATTGATTTAAAATTAAGACATGCTTTGTGTAAGAAAGCTTTATGTGAGGAGGGCTTGATTCATCATGAATATTGTTGTGTTTCATATCTGCAAAGACAAAGACCCTCCCCTAATGGCCCTATCAGGTGGGACTGTGAGGGAACCAACAAAAAATATGTAGTTTAGAATGGCTTTTTGATTTTTTGGATTTACTTACAATAAAACATAATCCAAATATACACAACAAAGGTCAAAAGGGCAAATTATTGAGCACAATGATCTAAACAGAGAGACTCAAGTAGTCACACACCTTTGTGCCATTCCTAAAACAGTTACCATTTAACATACATATTCATTTCCAAGGAGTTTGCCTTTTCATTTTACCATGTTCGTTCGTTTAGTGTCGTAAACATAAAACGACAAGTGTCGCAAACCTGAACACCAGGTTTGTTGTGTCCTTTAGGCATATACTTGTATGGCTGCATAAAATAATAGTAACAATAATAATAATTTTTACGTTACAAAAAACTATTTTTGGTGTCAGAAAATACTTTCTTCCCCCCAAAAAATTGTACTTTTAAAACACACAGTGTGACTCAAACTCACAGCGCGTGCAGAGAACATTTACTGAAGCGATCGAGTCGATCCTTCGAAACATTGTTACCACATTATAATAAACATCTATGTTTGAGCAGATATCCACGAACACAGTGTTTCATAGTAAACACCATCCTATACATTATAATATTCATCATGCTAGTGTAAACACTCATACTAGCCGACTTTTATATCATGCTATGTTTTATATCAAAGAGCATAAAAACATTCTCATGTCATACATGTATATTTATTTATCATTTAAAGGTTGCCCATTTTAGTCTAGCAACAGTTCAACTGCAATGTGAAGTTTATGCAACAATAACACTAACTAATATATAATTCAGAATACATTTCTCACCTTAAAATCTTTCTTATCTTTAAATTGCGTCCTTCTTCTGAGGTAAATCCAATGTAAGCTCACAGCATGTCTTCCAAACTCGACGAAAATCAGGAGAATGATGAAGTTTGGTACTTTGTTTATGAGGTAATGAGGGTTTTTACAGGTTTGTGTTCCTTCATGTGGATGATTTGCATGGGAATCTCTTTTATTTCGTGTGGGTGTGGTCAAATTAGAGCTAATGAGTGCTAGTTTGATAATCTTGTTGGTTTCATACAAATTACTTAAACAGAGAATATTTGTTTTCGTTTTGAATTAGATCATTTTAAAGTACACACTTAAATGTATATAAAGATGTATTGCTCATGTGTGACAAGTATTCGTTGAATTTTGGTTCAGTTTATAGACGTGCTCAAGAAAAAAAAGTTCAAGGAAATGGAGAAGCAGAAAGCACACCCTGTTTATTTTCTTTATTTTAAAAAAGCACAATGTTTTGTTTAGATTGTAAGTGGACACATACAAAAGTAGACCTCTTACAGATTCTTTTTTAATTTCTTTTTTTCTGTATGACCATAAGTTAGTGATTTAAGAAAATCCAGCAAAATGCGCCGGCGTGTTTGTCGTCCCCTAATGGTTAATCAGAAAGGTCCCTGAGCTGGGACTCGAACTCGGATCACCCAAAGCACAACTCAAAGCATTGCCTATACGAGGCTATTGGCTTCGACAGTTATTTAAATAGGCTAAATTTTATAATCATAATAAAACATATTATTTTATCTGTTATACAAGGCATATTTGTTTAGTGATAACTATGAATACAACAGATGTAAAACCATAGACATACCGGTCTTATCAAGTACTTGTACGCACTTCCTGGTAAAGCCCCGGCCACTTCCGGTTTATCCGAATATCTGACACAGATACAAAGAATTTGGAGGATATTGGCTCCGCTGCACACCCCTAGTTCAGATGATTGGAGGCATTTTTTGCCTCGTTTATTCCTTTGCTGACAGGACACTATGAAAAATGTACTAGTGCTCCACTTTTAACTTTAAAATCATATTTTCTTTTCAGTAAAGATTTCAGTCTTATTTAATTAAATCAAAAATAGAGAGAGTGATTTATAATCAGTGCTGTGATCTAAAGTGTAATGTGGCATATTTATAAGTGAAACTAAAGAAAAATGTAGGGGCGGAATATGATTCTATAAATGAGGAATTCTAAATGATGATGTAATCATTTACAACTCACCCTGGTTTATGACCATACTCAGTAAAATTAACGACCACACATTTTTATAGCGATGTTGCAAAAATAGAGTTAGAAATTAAGCTCAATGATGCAATTATTAACCACTTAAATAACTAGTGTATCCATTATAGTATTATTAAAAATACATTTTCCTCAGATATGTGTGATTCTGTTTTTGCAGATATACACTGAACAAAAACACTTTTGTTTTCGCCCCCATTTTTCATGGGCTGAACTAAAAGATCTAAGACTTTTTCTATGTACACAAAAGGCCTATTTCTCTCAAATATCGTTCACAAATCTGTCTTAAATCTGTATTAATGAGCACTTCTCCAAAAAACAGTCAGTAGTGTGACCACCATTTGCCTCACGCAGTGCAACACATCTCCTTCGTATAGATTTGATCAGGTTGTTGATTGCGGCCTGTGGAATGTTGATCCACTTCTCTTCAATGGCTTTGTGAAGTTGCTGGATATTGGCAGGACCTGGAACACACGCTGTCGTATATGCCGATTCAGAGCATTCCAAACATGCTCAATGGGTGACATTATCATGGTGCAACATGAGGTGATGGTCATGGATGAATGGCACAACGATAGGCCTCAAAATCTTGTCACGGTATCTCTGTGCATTCAAAATGCCATCAATAAAATGGTCTTGTGCTCGTTGTCCATAACATGCGCCTGCCCATACCATAACCCCACCGCCACCATGGGCCACTCGATCCACAATGTTGACATCAGCAAACTGCTCACCCACACAATGCCATCTGCCATCTGCCCTCTGCCCTCTACAGTGAAAACCGGGATTCATCCGTGAAGAGAACACCTCTCCAAAGTGCCAGAAGCCATTGAATGTGAGCATTTGTCCACTCAAGTCAGTTACAACAACAAACTGCAGTCAGGTCGAGACCCGATGAGGATGACGAGCATGCAGATGAGACGGTTTCTAACAGTTTGAGCAGAAATTCTTTGGTTATGCAAACCGATTGTTGTAGCAGCTATCCGGGTGGCTGGTCTCAGACGATCTTGGAGGTGAAGATGCTGGATGTGGAGGTCCTGGGCTGGTGTGGTTACACTTGGTCTGCGGTTGTGAGGTCATGGATGTACTGCCAAATTCTCTGAAACGCCTTTGGAGATGGCTTATGGTAGAGAAATTAACATTCAATTCACCTGCAACAGGTGCTGAGAGCAGGTGGACATTCCTGCAGTCAGAATGCCAATTGCACGCTCCCTCAAAATGTGCGACATCTGTGGTATTGTGCTGTGGCCAGCCTAAGGCACACCTGTGCCATAATTATGCTGTCTAATCAGCATCTTGATATGCCACACCTCTGAGGTGGATGGATTATCTCTGCAAAGGAGAAGTGCTCAATAACACAGATTTAGACAGATTTGTGAAAAACATTTGAGAGAAATAGGCCTTTTGTGTACATAGAAAAAGTCTTAAATATTTGAGTTCAGCTCATGAAAAGTAGGGGCAAAAAAAAATGTTGCGTTTATCATTTTGTTCAGTGTTTTAACCTTTCATTAAGAATTTGAATCTTTAATCTCCTTCATCGTCTACCAGGTTGAGTAACATCAAAAAGCAAACATTTTCCTCACATATGTGTGATTATGTTTTTGCAGATATATTAACCTTTCATTAAGACTTTTAATCTCCTTTATCTTTTACCAGGTTGAGTAACACCAAAAAGCAGGCTGTACACACCGTCATGGGCATCTGGATGGTGTCATTCATTCTGTCCACCTTGCCCGCTGTGGGCTGGCATGATACCACAGAACGCTTTTACACCCACGACAACTGTCGCTTCATTGTGACTGAGATTGGCTTGGGCTTTGGCGTCTGCTTCCTGTTGCTGATCAGCGGGAGTGTGGTGATGGGCGTCATCTGTATTGGAATTGCCCTCTTCCAGACCTTTTCCATCCATATGGGCCAACACAAGGACAAGAACAAATTTAACGTTCCCACCATTGTAGTGGAGGATGCTCAGGGCAAAAGGCGTTCATCCATTGATGGCTCAGAGCCCATTAAGACATCGCTGCAGATCACCTATCTGATCAGTGGAATAGTTTTTATTTACGATTTTCTAACTGGATTCCCCATATTGGTGAGTGTTTGTTTTCATTTAAAATAACATGATTTTCAAGAAGGGCTTTAGTGGAGATTCAATGGATTTTGGTGGAGTACAAGTGTTATTTGTCTTTGCATAAGTTAATGAGTTGAGGAGTTGGTCTAAATTGACTTATGAATGATATTGACTTGTTTGAGGACTATTGACAAATATAGTTATGTTGATCATAACAATCCTACATGAAATCCTCAAATCTGTTGTTACCATTCAACAGTTCTCACAGCTTCACATAGCTAAAAAAAAAAGTCTGTCATAAAAGCCTATTTTTGAGGAAGAGAAAAGCTCTCCGCCATATTCTATATGTATACATTTTATGGATCTTTTTCATAAATACACATATTAGGTTTTCAAGTGGTTTTGCAGTTATGACATAGAATCTGTAAATTGACACATTTTGTACATCAAATTATAAACGAGCAGAAGTTGGATTTACTTTTTTAAGGTTTGTTGTAATGTGTTCAGGTCACAATATTTATTTTGAACACAACAGGCTTGTGTTTGGTATCTAAATGTCTCATGGTTGACCTTCAAAGTGGATCTTCGACACTGTGTCATGGCGTTGATACTATGGGAATGCTTCCGCGTGAGACGGTGTCTGAAGCACGTCCCTGTAATAATTACAATGATTATTATTAGTACTAAAAATATAAGTATAGTATAATATATTATAAAATTGTAATGCTTAGATTCAATGAAGACAAAGATGAAGATAGGATAGGATAACACAAGGTTTAACAGACAAATACAAATAGACAGCCAACATGCGAAACAACATGCAAACAAACAATACCGGTCACTGAACAGAACACAGGCAGGAACTTAAATACACAGTGATGATTAAGTAAAAGACGAACAGCTGTGATGATTAGTGTTAGTGTCCATGACTGATGAGTGGCGAGAAACTAGAACAAAGGAACACATGTGATGAATGGAAACAAACAGAAAGTCCAAGAAAACTGAAGCAAACTGAACATGACTGCGACAAATATAGTAATAAAAATAATAATGATAATTTTACTTTACAGAAACCTTTTATTTTATGGGATAAATGCAGGGGGCCTATACAGTAACTAAATAATTAGAAAGGAACACTTCAGTAGAGAAAAATATATGGATCATCATATACTGAACAAAATTATAAACGCAACACTTGTTTTTGCTCCCATTTTTCATGAGCTGAAATCAAAGATCTAAGACGTTTTCTATGTACACAAAAGGCCTATTTCTCTCAAATATTGATCACAAATTGGTCTAAATCTGTGTTAGTGAGCACTTCTCCTTTGCTGAGATAATCTATCCACCTCAGAGGTGTAGCATATCAAGATGCTGATTAGACAGCATGATTATTGCACAGTAAAATATTATAAGGCCACTCTAAAATGTGCAGTTTTATCAGACAGCACGATGCCACAGATGTTGCAAGTTTTGAGGGAGTGTGCAATTGGCATTCTGACTGCAGGAATGCCAGGTTAAATTCCACTTGGGATCTGAAGTGGATTCTTATCACAGAACGAGGCAGACAATATATTCAAACACTTGATTGACGTTATGAAGTGAGTTTGAATAAAAACATGAAATGTTTGGCGCATTTTGCTTTTTAAATGCACATCGTAGGTGACCCAAACTCACAGCGCTTGCGGAGACCATTTACTATATGAAACATTATTGTTTGAGCAGATATTCTCGAACAAAGTATTTCACAGTTAGCACTGGTCAAAACATTCTAATATTCATCATGTTACAGAGTAAACACTCATATTACTTTTATATCATATTGTGTTTAATATTATAGAGCATAAAAATAACCTTGTTTACGACACTTAGATTTATTTCAAGATTTTGCATTGAAAGGTTGATCGTGCCAGCAGCCATATCACCCTGTAGCGCAAGACTGGTTGCCCACTGAAGCTAAGCAGGGCTGAGCCTGGTTAGTACCTAGATGGGAGACCTTCTGCGAAAACCAAGCTGCTGCTGGAAGAGGTGTTAGTGAGGCCAGCAGGGGGTGCTCACCCTGTGGTCTGTGTGGGTCCTAACGCTCCAGTATAGTAATGGGGACACTATACTGTTAAAGAGCACCATCCTTCGGATGAGACGTTAAACCGAGGCCCTGACTCTCTGTGGTCACAAAAAAAATCACAGGATGTCTTTCGAAAGAGTAGGGGTGTAACCCCGGCATCCTGGCCAAATTTGCCCAGTGGCCTCTGTCCATCATGGCCTCCTAATAATCCCCATATTGGTCAATTGGTATATATATATATATATATATATATATATATATATATATATATATATACCAATTGGCTTCATCACTCTGTCTCCTCTCCACCAGTAAGCTGGTGCGTGGTGGGCGTTCTGGCGCAATATGGCTGCAGTCGCATCATCCAGGTGGATGATGCGACTGCAGGTGGATGATGCGACGGCATTTCTTCATTTATGACGGCAAACTTCATTTAAAAGTGGACACTTCAATATTTCTAAAGACATATATCACATGTCTGTGTGGCAAGTATTCACTGAGTTTGAGCTAATTTTTTAAACATATTTCAGAAAGAACTTCACAGAGACTGAGAGGGCACAAATAAAAGTAGATGTTTTCGTCAACCCCAGAGGGTTTAAATCCTGGGTTGCTGGTATGATGCGACTCTCAAGGACACTGAACAAGTGGACCAGCTTAGGCGGGACACCCTTAGTGGCCTTAAGAGAATTGACAAGACCTTGGTCCCTGGCAGGTTAAAGTCAGCCCTTAAGCACAGAGACATCGTTGGACATGTGCAGCAAGAGAGTGGTGGCCTCAGTCTTGGAGATAGGAGACAATTTTGGCACACTCAAACTTACTTGTTGCTTGCTCTTGCCAGGGCATCTCCCTAACCATGAGATCTACCAATCTCAAACAAATCTACCTCTCAAGCAAAGCAAGGGCAGTGGATGAGACAGTAGGGATTTGAGAGGTGACATTTCTCTTGGGAGGAGCTGTAGAGCATGGAAGCATCTCAAGTAAGCTTTCCATTAGGAGCCACCTATGATGTCCTGCCATTCCCTATTCAGTGGGCCATCCTCTGCTTGGAGACAGCCTTTCCCTTCTGCTGGCCTCAGTGTCAGTGTTCACCACCTGGTCCCGGAAGGGAGTGGTAGGAACCTATCCGGGCCGTGGTCTCAGGATCATGTGAGAGTTAGCCGGGCCGAATTCCAGGCACGATTCACCAACCGAAATGCATGCAGGTCCCCTACCCTCTTGATGGAGGCCAATGCAACCAGGAGTACTGTTTTACGGGACAGAATTTTTAACTCCGCTGACTGCAATGGCTCAAAGAGTGGTCTCTGAAGTGCAGAAAGGACCAGAGACAAACCCCAAGAGGGTATAGAGAATGGGCGAGGAGGATTCAGTCTTCTCGCCCCTCTCAGGAACCTGGCGATCAGGTCGTGCTTTCCCAGCGACTAACCTTCAACTGCATCGTGATGTGCGGCGATAACGGCAACATGCACTTTAAGGGTGGAGGGAGATAGCCTTCGCTCCAACCCATCTTGCAGGAAGGAAAGCACGGCTCTGATCAAACAAGTTCGGGGGTTCTCCTCATGAGAAGAACACCAATCAACGAACAGGTTCCACTTCAACGCATAGAGGTACCTCGTAGAGGGGGCTCTAGCGTAAGAGATGGTGTCAACTACCGCTTGGGGAAGGTCACCTAGAACCTCCGTATCCCGTCCAGGGACCAGACATGGAGTTTCCAGAGGTCTGGACGTGGGTGCCATAGGGTGCCCCGTCTCTGAGAGAGCAGGTCCTCTGTCAGAGGAATGGGCCACAGAGGGGCTGTCATGAGGTGCACCAGTTCCGGGAACCAGGTCCGGTTGGGCCAATACGGCGCTACCAATAATACCTGCTCCTCGTCCTCCCTGACCTTGCACAAGGTCTGTGGAAGAAGGCTCACTGGGGGAAACGCATACTTGCATAGGCCCGGGGGCCAGCTGTGTGCCAGAGCATCCGTGCCGAGGGTCCCCTCTGTCAGGGAATATAAAAACTGGCAGTGAGACGTGTCCGGGGCTGCAAAAACATCTACCTGTGCGGTCCCGAAGCACCTGAAATCAGCTGGACCACATGGGGATGGAGTTGCCATTCTCCCGGTAGCAGCTGCTGCACGGTTGAGCAGGCCCAGGATAAAAACGGCACAAAGCAATCTCAGATGCTTCTGACTCCGAAGGAGGAGGGCGAGTTGTGACATGCTTTGGGAATGTAAACCACCCTGTCAGTTGGTGTTTGCAACAGTTGCAGTGATGTCCGTACAGACCAGTACATGCTTGCCTAGTAGCTGCGTTTTGAAGCGGCCCCACGCAAGATGTACTGCTGACAGCTCGAGGCAGTTGATGTGCCAATGCAGTTGAGGCCCCGTCCACAGACCTTAAGCTGCATGCCCATTGTACGTGGCCCCCCCAGCCGTTGGCAGAGGCTTCCGTGGTGACCATAGACCACTTGTTCTAGGGGAACACCTGCCCGCAGGAACAGAGGGTCCGACCACAAGCTGAGAGTATTGCGGCAATGCGGGTTCACTTGGACACGGCACGAGCCGCTCTGCCACGCCCATCTCGGGACTCGATCGTGGAGCCAGTGTTGGAGCGACCTCATATGAAGCAATCCGAGTGCCGTTACCGTGGCTGCAGATGCCATATGCCCCAGGAGCCTCTGAAAAAGTTTCAGTGGTGCCGCTGTTCTGAGTCTGAGTGAGCTCACACAGTTCAACACTGACTGGACACGGGCCTCAGTTAGGTGCGTGTATGTTGATCGAGTCCTACTTCATACTGAGAAAAGAGATCCTCTGCCCGGGGGTGAGTTTGCTCTTTTCCCAGTTGACCCGAAGCCCTAGGTGGCTGAGGTGACTGAGCACCATGTCCCTGTTTTCGCACAACTGCTCTCTCTCGACTCGGCCATTTTTGGATAAGCCAGTTGTCGAGGTAGTTGAGGATACAAACACCATGCTCGCTCATGGGAGCAATGGCCGTCTCTGCGACTTTCGTGAAGACACGGGGTGACAGGGCCAGCCCAAAGGGTAAGACTTTGTACTGATATGTCCATCCCTCAAATGCAAAGCGACGAAATGGTCTGTGTCGAGGGATAATCGAGACATGAAAGTACACGTCCTTCAGGTCGAGCGCTGCAAACCAATCTTGAGGAATGCATTTCTGCGTAAGCATCTTGAATGGCAGCCTGAGAAGGGACCGGTTCAGGACACACAGGTCCAAGATTGGTTTTAACCCACCTCTTTTATTTGGTACAACGAAGTACGGGTTGTAGAAGCCGGTCTTCATATCCGGTTTGATTGCGTCCTTCGCCAGTAGGACTCCAATCTCTGCCCGGAAGAAGGCCGGGTGACGCCGGGCGATCTGAATCGCATAGCCGAGTCTGATGGTACGGTTGAGCCAGCGAGATGGGCTGGGAAGCACTAGCCAGGCTCTCAGACACCATACAAGTAGGATCAACAGTATGACAGACGTACCGCTGGTGAGATGCCAGTGGCGGAACAGAATGAATCAACAAAAGTTATCCACCTAGCCCTCCTCCAGGGAAGAGCAGCTGACTCTGGGTCGCCCGTCTCCGGGCTGCTGAAACAGGTGATGCCGTCTTCCTGCGAAAGCTCAACGTCACAGTTGAGCTGGCTGTGGCAGAGTTTGTTTTGTTTTGTTTTTCGCAGGGACTGACACCCATGGTAACAAACAGACTGAGGGTTCACCAGTGGCATATTGTGGCATGCTTTTGGTTACCTCAGCCTGCTGATGCAACGATCAACGTCTAATCCTCCCTTGGAGCCCCGAATCAAATGCTAGGTCCATCATGAGAATGACCAGCATCTCATTCAGAAGCTGCCAGGCATGCAAGACAGTGAATGTGGCCGTCAACTTGATGGCACACAGCACGCTGATCACTTAACCTTAATGAAAAGGCAAGACGAACAACGTGCTGACGTGATTATGTTCTCATAAGAGAATATAACCACCCACAAACAGTCTCAACATGTCTGGATACGAGGAGTGAGGGGCCCACACGGATTGGTTACCGGGCGGGGAAGCCCTCAATATAATCCTCCAGTCACCCTGGCTATACGCAGAAGTAGCCCTTTTCTGGAGCACCAGAAGAACTAGATCTGGGCATAGGCGAGGGGACTCCACCTCGTTTGAGGCAGTTGAGTCTCGACCGCGCATCTAGAGTGCAGAACGACGCGCGCTGGGTTGCTGTGACAACCCGCTGCGCTGTCACGCCAACACCAGCTTTGAAGAGGCGTTCTCCTGAATAGCAGACTCGTTTTCTTCTTTAGAAGTTCAACACTGTCAGAAAATTGTAGAGCAGGAACAGTAGAACCGCTCTGCTCCGAAGTGAAAGACAATATGCGACGCACCTGCTGCTCGTTATATGCTCGAGCTGCAAGCAGAGCAGCTGGTGCAATTATCGCATGCAATGTGCATTGGCTCGTTTTAATACTCTCTAAGTAGATTGGTCTCTCAAGGCGATCCCAATTACGTCGTCACGTCGACATTACGTCGAACGTGAGTGACTGAAAGGGAACTTAAGAGTATTAGCTGCAGGATTAGCATACCCCAAGCAAGTACAAATATTTGTGTGAATATTGTTAATTTTTTCATTGAAAATTGAGAAACTCATTACACAACCAATCAGATAAAGTCAAAGAACTGACACCATCTGCATTAAGTAGACTGTTAATTGTATGAAAGAGTTGTCTAGGATTGTTTAGAATATTTTCAATAATATATGAGAAATATGCAGATCTTGCAGTTTTAATAGTTACGCTGCAGTGTGTCACGCAATTTTTCCAAGCTTGGAAAAACACATTTAAACCAGTGCAATGCCATTTTCGCTCCAATTTCCGACATGCAGCCTTCTGTAAACGCAAATCATCATTGTACCAGGGGGCTGACTGTACAAATGAGACATTACGTGTTTTTATGGGTGCAAAGATGTCCAAGTTGGCTGTAAGATCATTGTTAAATACTATGATTTTTTCCTCAAGAGGAGCAGGAGACATAACATCTAAAGAAGAGACAATCGAATTTGCAAAAGTAGCATGATCAATTGATTGCCATTTACGGAATGAAATAGTTTGTGAAGTCTCTACTAGAATGACGTATCTCAATAATAAAGAAGATAGCTAGAAGGTCAGAAAGTCCAACATCCACAACAGAGAAATTAGAGAGAAAAGAATAATTTGCAATAACTAAATCCAATGTATGACCTTCACAGTGAGTAGGGACGTTTACAAACTGAGAAAGATTAAAATAGGAAATCATTGGCCATTGCACAGGCTTTCTTCCTTTCATCTACATAAGTCGCCCAGAATCAAAATTCTCTTAAATTTGACAGACAATATAAACAGTAGATTCAGACAAAAAAAATCCTTATTCGACTTAGGAGGCATATCGATAGTGACCACAGCAGCATGGAGAGCAGCATAAGTAGATACGTTTAAAACAAGACATTCAAATGTTTTGACGGACACAGGGTGTATCTTGTATTGCAGTTTATAGACAAACTATAATACCCCCACCTCTACTTGTAGTCCGCGAGACGTGTACTGTAAGGCCATATTCATTGAAGCCGCGTCTGCACCAGCTCCAGATAGGCCTATCTGTGAGTCTACAAAGCCAGAAGAAGACCAGCAGGTCAGCACCAAGAGAAGTAAACTCCCGGCATACATAAATAAAATACACCGCATGACAACGTCTAAAGACACCTAATATAAAGTGGAACCGTGATGTGTATCACTGCCACAGTTAAATGATGCATAAGGTGAACTGTATGTGTCTGTATGCCATTTGTCTTTGCTTTTTACCATATAAATAATTGCAGTGCTTCATTGTAGGTGGTGAGCTTTGCCAGCCTGAAATTTGACCGCTCTTACAACTGGATGGTCCTATGTGTGCTCTGGTGCTCCATAGCACAATCAATTCTCCTTCCCATGTTCCTGTGGGCTTGTGACCGCTACAGGGCAGACGTCAAGATGGTATGGGAGAAATGTGTTGCCATCATGTCCAACGATGAAGTGGATGAAGGTAAGGACCACTGAGCTTCTTTTAGCGTTTTCCAAGGGGAAAACAATGCTGTATTCAAAATAACATAATATTGTATTCAAATATATTCAAATATTCAAATTAATTAACCAAGCATTAATACCATTGATCAGCCCTACCAAACGTGGATGTTTTTTTTCCACTAAGAAACAAACATTATGTTATTTGATTGATACTGTGAAGCTGCTTTGATGCAATTTATATTGTGAAAAGCGCTATATAAATACACTTGACTTGTACTTCTTACATTATACTATACCAGTGTTTTTTTTTTTAAATAGTCAGAGATAAGACAATACACAGTACTATACAACAATAAATACTTGAAATACTAGATATTACATACTTGTCAGTCACATAACTTTACTCTTGGATTCTTGAAATGCTAAAAGGAAAGAATTGCAGACAAGGTGCGTTGGATTGTGGGGAAAAAGCAAATGAGCTCTGCTTGTATAAATACAAGTAGTATGTGTAGTATAATTGTAATTATTCAGTGGAATTGAAACACAGCGTCTGATGTTAGAGTGGGGGTGGAGAAAGTAAAGAGAGTTTTATCTTTCAAATTATAAGTTTGTATTATTTTTTTGTCTTTCGAATTAATTATCATTTAACGTATTAATTGATTAATTAATTTTACATTCATTACTGCCATGTTTGAAAAAAAAAAAATTCTACTACAATGATGATAACAGTCATTGGATTTATCATGTGACCTTCATTTTGAGATGGATGGCTATTATTTTAAATTGTTTTAATCTCTCATTAGTATGGTTTAGCTAACATAAACTTAAAAATAAATCTATAACATGAATTCCTGTTAAGAGATGCCTTTGTAGAACTGCCACTGTAGAAGTTTTGCTGCAAAGTTCCTTCACTCTAATTTATGTCACAGGCAAATGCTTCAGTAAGCCTGCTGTAGGCTGTTATATCTAAACATTTTCAAGCACCCCTATTTGTTTTTCAAATATTATCTGTCATGTAATATGTAATATAGCTGTCTGTAGATGTAAAAGATCTGCAAAGTTGTGAAGCCGAAAGTGCACGATAAAGAAAGTAATAAAAAAAAGTCTAAAAAAAAAAATTGAACCGCCTAAACGAGTCGTCAGTAATTCGAATCCCACTTTGTTACAGCTACACGTCCCTGGGTAATACATTTGCATTATATGCCTGCCTATGGCCCGCAAACAACTTCTTCTTTGACAGGCCCTCAAACACTATATCTGGTGTTGTGTACATGTTGAGAAGACACTGTTTTCTACTCTGCAAAAGCAAATTCTGTTTGTAAACACTTCCAAAGGATGAGGATGTGAATAGTCAGTGGTTAAAATTACCACAGCGATATTGAAAGCAGTATAACATTTTGACGATTGCTTCTCAAATCTTTGTGAGGTCCAAATGGGATTTACAAAATGTTTATTCATTAAAGATGGGACAGTACCCACTTTATTTGGACCAACTAGCTCTTCTGAATCACAAACTGTAAGAATAATTATTGATGTAAATATTTTCTGCATAGTTTTGTGCTTTATATTGTTTATATTATTACCTAAATATTTTCTACATAGTTTTGTGCTTTACATTGTTTATATTATTACCTAAAATTGTGTCCATTAATGCAGATTGTCAGTTGTCCTTACTACTTTGAGTAATGATAAAGGATGGAGCAAGATTTGTTTTACAAACTTTAATGTTACATCAGTCTCTCACGTTAGTGCTCAGCTAACGTATGCGTCTATGTACTATTATTGATACAGTTAATGATGCAGTTCCCACATGTGCACCACAATAAATTGGAAATATAAACATAGGTTTGTTGATGGACATACAGTTGTTAATGTGGATGGTGAGCAATTACAGTTGCAACATCTCATAATGTATGTCAAATTGAATAGCGCGTCACTGAGAAACGTCCTGCTCAAGTCATCCTTGTGATGGAGGTTTGGGTTTTGAATGACTAGTTCTTCCAAAGTTTCATCATCGGACTCACGTTCAAATTGATATGGTAAAATCAACGCTATTGTTACTGTCTTTACAGTCTGTACAATCGCTGAGCTTTAGGAAGCCTCCGGAGCTGAAATTCAATTATGTTAATGGATAGTGTCGTTTCTGACCAATTACAACAGAGTGGGACGTCTGGCCAATCAGAGCAGGGTAGACTCGTGGAAAGGAGGGATTTAGGGGGCTGAATCTTCGAGTCCTTTGAGAATCATTGAAAAATGTGAAATGTATATTATGAGAAAATGAAAGCATTTTTTGACGTTTGATGCATTTAAACCTGTTGTAGGAGGCCTCCGAAACAAAACTAGGAACCTTTGAAGTAGCATAATAGGGGCACTTTAAATTACATAAATCCAGAAAGATGAAAAAAATGTCTTAGGTCACGACTGTACCCATGGTTCCCTGAGAAGGGGAATGAGAGACTGCGTCTTGGATTGACAGTCTGTGACGTCATTAGCTGAGTGACCCGAAGTATAAGAGGGCGCCCATAACACACTTCATCAACTTCTTTGTCTCAAGGAGACGTGCAGGCAGGCCAGAGGCATGACAACAAGATGCAGTGTCTCGTTCCCCTTCTCAGGGTTACAGTCGTAACCTGAGACGTTCCCTTTCAAAGTGGAACTCAACACTGCGTCTTGGAACACTATTGGGAACAATTACACACTGTTGACACTTGCTGGGGGAATGCCTGCCTCTCTAGGTGCTATGTACAACTATAGTGGGCATAGCATAAGTTGACTCAACAGATTTATTTTTTAACCAGAGTCAGATCGTTAACCCAGGGCTCAGCCCTTCAAAGACTCACATGGAACCATTCCCTAAGTCACCCTCTCCCAATAAAATATGCTGGCTTTAATGTTCTTTTAGCAAGGGAAGTCCTGGCCTTTACAACCGTCCTCCCTCCCTTGCAGGCCATTTTTAGCCCCAACAACAAAGCTCTAAGGAATGAACAGCTTAGCTATGACACCCTCATTCGAATGCCACAGGCTTTCAAGGAGTATTCATCAAAGGGAGAATATTTAAACTACAACCTAGATGATACCATTACTTCCAAGAGGGATGCAACCCTTAACATTTCATGCGAAAGATTAACAAGAATGGCAAATATAGTTGCCTAAAACTCCTGCAGTCAAACTCCGCCTTCTCAGGGACCCGCTGGGGAGCTCCAGCTCTACTTTGCCCAAAAACAACCGAGGGAGAGTGCTCTCTCCCTGCTTGAATTTGACCCAGAATCCAACCAGACTTCTCTATGACTCTAGTACGGAAGTGCAAAATAACAAGGAGGACTGCCAATTTTAGGCAAACTACCTTTACTTGTTAGGTTCTTAACATGGACCACTGGTCTTCAGAAGGGACAAGCAAGGGACCCTACTTTAAGACCCTTTATTATGATTATTAGGCTGCTGTCACTTTAAGACTGCATGCACGGATCCAATATAATGATACACACGCAGTATCTTTCTCGACTGTTTACGTTCCCTTAAAATTAATGTTAAAGAGGTATGTGAACTCGCAAGTACCATGTCAGGCACTGTAATTTGCTCTGGCCCCCTTCCTGTTCGCAGGAGTGATGAGATACTTAGATGAGATAGTGGATTGTCCTCACTCAATGGCTGGTTGTTTAAGTGGTGTCCGCAAAATAATATAGAATTTATAGACAATTGGCAAAGTTTTTGGGCCAGACCTGAACTGTTGAAAATAGATGGTATTCATCCCTCCTGGGATGGTGCTGCTCTTCTCTCTAGTAATATGGCACATAGTATTAGAGTTCAAACATGACAATCTGGAGCTCTGGTCAGGAAGCAGACAGACTGGCTAAACTGACCGTCTGCCAGCTGTCTCACGTCACCAAGGGCAGATACTGTAAATCCCATCGCATAGAGCCTCATTCACCAAGATATCATCATTTATCTGTTCCCCGAATTAGGAAATACAAAAAACTTCCAAACCCATCTAAGCTTAAAAATGTAATTGATGTTCAACAAATAAAAAACAGATTTAATACAAATGAACAAATGATTAAGCTTGGGTTGCTGAATATTCAATCCCTTAATGATATGATTACAGACTATAACCTAGATGTGCTGTTTTTTACAGAAACCTGGCTAAAACCAAACAATTAAATTACTTTAAATAAGTCCACCCCACAAGATAACTGTTATAAACATGAACCTCGTCTGAAAGGCAAAGGGGGAGGTGTTGCTGTATTTTATAGTAATACTTTCAAAATTACTAAGAAGTCTAGTTTCAAATATAATTATTTTGAAGTGTTGGTGCTTAATGTAACAATATATAGCATAAATGATAAATCACGTTTGAGATTTGTGCTGGCTACTGTATACAGGCCACCAGAGCACCATACAGACTTTATCAAAGAATTTGCTGACATTCTATCAGAGTTAGTACTGGCTGCAGTACAGTAGAGTAAAGTCCTGATTGTTGGTGATTTTAATATACATGTAGATAATGAAAAAAATGCATTGGGATTGGCTTTTAAAGACATTCTTAACTCTATTGGAGTTAGACAACTCGTGTCAGGACCTACTCATTGTCGTAATCATACTCTAGATCTAATATTATAACATGGAATCAATGTTGACGCCGTTTAAATTCTGCAGCAGAGCGA
Source organism: Meda fulgida (assembly GCA_030578275.1). Classification (NCBI taxonomy): domain Eukaryota; kingdom Metazoa; phylum Chordata; class Actinopteri; order Cypriniformes; family Leuciscidae; genus Meda; species Meda fulgida. The sequence goes on from CM060623.1 coordinate 7,830,871, forward strand.
TGACATCTCAGATCATTATCTAGTCTCGTGTAAACTTCATTAAGCCAAGGCTGCAAAGCCGACTCAAATATGTTAGACCTATCACTTCTGCCACTAAAGATTGCTTTATTAATAATCTTCCTGATCAGTTTAATCATCTCAACATCCCAGATAGCTTAGAAGAACTCAATATTGCGACAGAAACTTTTAACTCTCTCTTTTCCAGCACTTTAGACACAGTTGATCCATTGCGCTTAAAGAAGATAATCCAACACCGTGGTACAACGAGCACACTCAGGCCCTTAAGAGAGCAGACAGAATAATGGATCGAAACTAAAATAGAGGTATTTCGCATTTCATGGAAGGAGAGCTCTATTGCATACAGAGAGGTCTTAAAAGCTGCTAGATCTGCTTATTTTTCCAACCCTATTAGAAGAAAATAAACAAAACCCTAGGTATTTATTTGAAACAGTTTCTAAACTAACGAAGAATAAAGTTTCAAGCCCAGAAGTTTCCAAGCAGCACAGTAGTAATGACTTTATGACCTTCTTCATTTATAAGATAGCTAATATTAGGGAGAAAATTATAACTATGCAGCCATCTACAACAGTATCACATCAGGGAGTGCATTGTAGTCTAAGGAAAATTTTGATTTATTCATTGCCATAGGAGAGGAAGAATTTTCTAAACTCGTTAAATCATCTAAATCGACGACATGTATGTTAGACCCTATACCTACTAAGCAATTGAAAGAGATGCTTCCAGAGGTCATAGATCCTCTTCTCAATATCATTAATTCATCTTTGTCACTAGGATACGTACCAAAAACTTTTAAGCTGGCTATGATTAAACCAATTGTTAAAAAAACAACAACTTGATTGTACAGAATTAGTCAATTACAGGACAATCTCGAATCTACCTTTTCTGTCAAACATACTAGAAAAGGCAGTATCATCACAACTATGATCCTTTTTAGAAAGAATAAAATGTAAAATTATAAAAAAAATCATGTAAAACTATATCTGCGAGGATTTTCAGTCAGGATTAAGACCGTACCATAGTTCTTAGACAGCTCTCATTAGAGTCACAAATGATTTGCTCTTATCATCCGATCATGGTTGTATCTCGCTATTGGTGTTACTCAATCTTAGTGCTGCATTTGATACTATTGACCACAGCATTCTTTTAAATAGATGCAAAAATTATGTTGGCATTAGTGGAATTGCATTAGCATGGTTTAAATCATACTTATCTGACCGTTATTAGTTTGTAGCAGTAAATTAAGGGATGTCTTATCGATCACAAGTTCAGTATGGCGTACCACAAGGCTAAGTACTAGGACCGTTGCTTTTCACTCTGTACATGCTTTTCCCTCTGTACATGCTACCCTTAGGAGATATCATTAATCATAAAGCATGGAATTAGTTTTCACTGTTATGCTGATGATACTCAGCTCTATATTTCTTCACACCCTGACGAAACTTACCAATTCAAACGAAATGCATAGCTGATATAAAAAATTGGATGACCAGAAATTTCCTACTAATAAATTCTGAAAAAAAAAAAACAGATTCTAATTATTGTTCAAAAAACTTCCTCACCTAATAATCTAGAATTTTGTCTAACACTTGATGGCTACTCTGTCAGGTCTTCGTCGTTGGTTAGGATCCTGGGTGTGCTCTTTGATAGCACTCTTTCATTTGAAAGTCACGTGAATCTATAAAATCGCATTTTTCCATCTTAAAAATATATCTATATTATGTCATATGCTCTCATTGACAAATGCGGAACAATTAGTTCATGCGTTCATGACATCAAGGCTAGATTATTGTAATGCTATTATGGGTGGTTGCCCTGCACGCTTAATAAGCAAATTACAGCTGGTCCAAAACACAGCAGCTTGAGTTCTTACCAGAACCAGGAAGTATGACCATATTAGCCCGGTTCTGTCAACACTGCATTGGCTCCCTATTAAACATTGTATACATTTTAAAATATTGCTGATTACTTACAAAGCACTAAATGGTTTAGATACAGTACTTGAGCGAGCTCTTAACGCATTATAATCCTTCACGTCTATTGCGATCTCAAAATTCCGGCCAGCTGATAATACATAGAATATCAAAATCGACTGCTGGTGGTAGATCCCTTTCCTATTTAGCACCAACACTTTGGAACAGTCTTCCTTACATTGTCCTGGAAGCAGACACACTAGAGTTCAAAGCTGTACTAAAAACACACCTCTTTGACCTAGCATACACTATAGACTTCTATAATTCAATGTTTGGCCGCATAGATTATGTCTGCCGGAAGGGGGAACACTTCCCATAAATTCTGATGTACTCGTTACATCATAAGAAGAATGGCATCTACGCTAATATTAGTCTCTCTGTTTATCCCGAGGTTTAAAGCAGTCCGCCATATCCAGGCCGTATCCAGATCTGATGAAGGACCTGAGCCTGGACGCGACGACAACGCAGTCCTGAAGTGTCAACTAGTCCCTCCCCTTTGAAGGCCTCCCTCCCCCATCCCTTACCTCTCTACAGATAAAGCGTTTTCGGGATAATTCCGGTTCGCGTGGCTACGCCGAAGTGATAATTCTGTATTATAAATTTTAAGGCCAGACAATTTAAGGTAGTTTGTTAAGGGTTTTTTTTTTAAGGAAGGACTACATGTCTGCGGACATATATTCAAACGCCCAAACCTATAGAATAAACTCTTAATACACATATGCATGCCATCATCGTTCTCACAGGTTCGCGTTTTTAATGTTTGCGTAGAGAACTTAAGAGTTTTCTGTTAAAACGGGGAAACCAACGGGTGGCCCCTAAGTTAATAACTAATGATTGTTGCGACGGAAGTGAATCAATCAAAACTAACTTTAGCTGGAAAATAACTTTATTCTAGAGCTGCTATAAAGGCAAAACAATCTCTATTACTTTAATTAGGGGTTCAAGCACGAAGTGCTGAAACCCTATTGTAATTATGCTGGTTTTTATTATTATTTTTTTCCGGTAAAACACATTGTGCTGCCCAAACTGTAAGAGCTACAGACTTGATATTTGGGATTAAGGTAGCACAGAAATCGAGGAGAGGTTGACAGAGTATGACCTCGATTGGCCCATAGGTGGCGCTGTAGTAACCAAAAGCACGAAACTGCTCCTAACTCCTAAACCGTATGTCCTAGACTTAAGTGTCTTATATCATTGGAAAGCTGGAGTCCTGAAAAAATGTATATCTCCAATTTCATTTGCGCCATAAAAGATTTTCAGCCATTTTGAATTTTGTCAAAAAACTACTTTTGCGAACTAGTCCTAGGTTTTTCGCCCGATCGGAACCCAAACCAGTGCAGAAATCTTCTCTGGATTCTGAATGTTAAAAATTATCGAAAAAAAGTTTATATTTCGATTTATGGTCGCTAAGGTGCGCAAAATGAAGTGGGAGGAGCCTATTTGACTAAAATGGCTATAACTCAAGAAGGAAATTAGATATCTTCACCAAACTTGGTGTACATATGTATGAGTTTGATCTGAGGTCACAATAAAAAAAATCGCGACGATTGAACTCTAGGTGGCGCTATAACATGAAAATAACATTAAAAAATGCTATAACCACCTGACCGTTCGTCCGATTGACTTGAAAATTGGTATGCAGTGTCTTGGTCCAAGGTGCCATGTATGTTTATGAGGACTTTGGTGTATTTCAAAAAACATGTCCGCCATCGGCCAATGAAGTTTGAGCACCTATTAGACAAGGTTATCGGAGTCCGATCGGAACTCGGTGAGCATGTTCGGCTCACGGCCCTAGAGGTCTGTAAGAGTTTTGAAAGAAATCGGTCACTAGTTGGTGCTAACGAGGTTTACACCCTCTCTAATCACATGGTGTTGCTCACATCCCCACAAAATGCATAGCATTTGATAGATCTCCTCATACTGAAAAACTTTACCTCTAGAATCATTGCTGTCAATCGAATTGTTCATTAAATATTTGAAATTATAATAAAAACCTACTTTTGCGAACTAGACCCTGGTTTTTCGCCAGATCGGAACCAGACCAGTCTAGGACAACTCTCTGGACTCTCTAGATCAATAATTATTGAAAAAAAGTTGAACTTTTGCATTTTTCGTATGGCTATAACGGGGTCATTTAGAAAATGGGCGTGTCAAAATACACTCAAAAGCCTATAAATCATAAATAAAACTCAGAACTTCACAAAAATTGGTGAGGATATGTGACATAACATCATGAACAAGCATGCAAAGTTTTATTGATATCAGACCATAGGTGGCGCTATAACTGTTGAAAGGCTTTAAAATAATGTATTTCCTATGGTAAATTGCCTGTATCGGCTGTTAATGGTGTGTTCCATCTATGGTCATATAACGTTCAAAACCAGTGCAGTACAATTCTCTGGACTCTCTTGATCAATAATTATCAGAAAAGGTATAACTTCTTCATTTGGATGGCTATAATAGGGTCACTTCAATATGTAGCCTTGACCAAGTGTCCCCGAAAGCCTATATCTCTTCAATGAATGCTCAGATCTTCTTTAAAAAATCACTCTAAACAAGCATGAACATTTTCAGACAGATTGGACAAAATATGCCTTTTATAACAGTTACAAATGTGAAGATTATTTGAACATAATGCATATTAAGCCAATAAGTGATCTTCTACTGCCCCCTTCGGTTTAAAATAGTCATTTTGTCATACTGCTCACTAATATTATTCTATAATTCATATTTAGACTATAAAATCCTTATTTTAACATTTACAATCACATGTAGTCAAAATTCATCTATTGGAAAAATATGACTCTAAACAAACATGAAAAATTGCAGAAAGACAGTTAAAAAGGTGAAAATTACAATGTTTATATGAATGTAATGGCATATTAAGCCAATAAGTGGTCTTCTACTGCCCCCTTCTGTTTAAAATAGTCATTTTGTCATACTGCTCACTAATATTGTTCTATAATTCATATTTAGACTTTATAAAATCACTATTTTAACATTTACAATCACATGTAGTCAAAATTCATCTATTGGAGTATTACTGACAATTGTGACCTACTTTCAGGATTCCCATTTCTCAAAGTACAAAGGTTTTCCGCGATTTAGGCCACGCCCCTCCAGTACAAATTCACTCATAACTCGAAAATGAAAAGTCGCTGCGCGCTCAAATTTTGATGGTAAGGCACTATATAAATGAAGATGACTTGACTTAAGACATAACCGACTATGATTACCAGAGACGGGCGTTTTTTGACATAATTTTGTTTACATTTGTCTGTTCAATTGCAATAAGACGTTAAACAGAGAATTCAGTATTCCCATAGGTTAACATGCGTTCACTTTCATGTTACCCACCAACTGCCGATTGACAATTTTTACTTGCGTTTGGCAATTGTTATTTTTAGGCCCTGTTTCTACCCCGCCCTAAGGGAGCCTCAGCTTTGCACCATCAAGTCAACCCATGGGAGCCACAGGGGAGTTAAACCATGCTTAAAAACCCAGATTACTCGTAGGAGGCAGCTCGAAACCTACCCTTCTAGGACCTGCCATAGCCAACGCCGAGTTTCTTTTCCATTACTAAGTGACTGAAAACTAGGAGGGACGCCCCCCAGCTTCTAATGAGGTCAACTAGAGGCATCTAAGTACAACCACCCTCCAAGGAACATTAACCCCTACTTACAAACACAGCTGTAGTTGGTGTATAGGTGGAGTAGAGGGAAATAGAGATATCTAGCTCAGAGGAGACTAAGCAGCTATCAAAGGGAGTCTAAGATTAGGGCTGGGGGGAGGAATGGGGAGGAGGAGGGGGTATGTTACTTCTCATCAGTGGTCCTATCTTTCTTACTGAACCGCTTTATTTTGATCACCTTCAAGTTTTGTCTCTTGATCCTGAGGCTTTAGGCAGAGGTCTCGATTGGTGCAGGATACTTCCTGAATACCTCTCTAAACTTTCCAACCACCATTTCTACAGATGTGCCTAAAAGCTCAGAGGGCGAGAAATTAATTTCTTTCTTCTTGATGTCCACCAGGTTTAACCACAAGTGCCTCTCCATCACCGCCATTGCTGCCATTCCATGACCAATGGCAACGGCTGTTTGTTTAGTAGCTCGGAGGGCTAAGTCCATGGTGTTGCGCAGCTCAGCAACTGCTTCAGGAGACAACCCCTGCCCCGATACAAATCTCTCAGCAGATCCACCTGGTAGGGCTGTGACAACCATAGTGTAAATGGCCCCTCCGACCTGACCTGTTGCCACATACACCCTGCCATTCAAGCATGAGGTGGCTCTTTAGCGGCTTACACCGTGTCTACATCGGACACAACCGTTGACGCGTAGCAACCACAACAGCTAGAAGCTGTCTACATTGGAAAAGAGAAAGTGACCGTTGCAAATCCATTTCTCCTTCTTATGAGAAGTATTGTAAGTGCTTGGAGTATGTCATAAATAGAACGAGACATATGTTTACCCTCGGGGATTCGTCACGTCACAAAGTGCCATATCCAGTTTAGACCACATCACTGATTATAATGAGTTATATTGTCCTTTGTCACGTCACATCGTTCCGCTCGTTTCCGGTGTAGATATGGTGTTAGATGGCAGGGCAGGAACCTTCAAAAGTGGCTGGAGCCTTCAATGCTCGCAAGCATCTCTTCAACAGGTGTCATCCTCAAACACCATGCTTGCTCAATCCCTCCATATTCGCATTATTCAAATGATGAAACTGAAAAAGGCGAGCTGAATGTTGTTTCTTTCAGGTCTTCTCCACTTCCAGTTGGAGATCAGAAAGAAACGGAAGGCTCATGGGGAAAGGACGATTTTGCCCAATCTAGCAATGGCATGGGCCATAACATCAAAAATTCCCCATATGCGGGGATGGCAGGCTGAGAGGATTCAGTACAGACCATAGTTTGTAAAAAATGTTGAACGATGTTTCCACTTCCTTCCACTATAGAAAAATGAATTCAAAATATCCCAGAAACAGTGAATTGTCGATTACGCCATTTGGAGCCAGAGTCTATGCAGTAGTGTTCTTGAGGTGTAGCAGCGGTATCAAGGTCCTGCCCATACTCCTGCTGCCATAGACTCAATCGCAAGCACAGCTGTCAATTATGACATTACACCCTGTTTTCATAGCATCAAATAACTAAACATAACTTACTAGAAAAACAAACACTTCAACATAGTTCAGCTTGATAAGAACTAGCCAAAAAATAGCAGAAACCATCTTTGGAAAAATAAATATTTGAAATGGAATTGGATTTTTTAGTTAGGCTCATGTCCAATTTGATTACAGGGAAAGAGCGGGGTTTATGACCTATACTGCAGCAAGTCAAATGTTTTGGCTTCACTTTACAGGATGTGTGTGGCACACTTGGTACAAATACTATCGTCGCCCTCTTCAACCACATCTGGCTCCTCCTGGTTGGATGGTGCCAGCAAAATGCTATCTGCTGGATCAGAGGACGCTAAAGACAGCTCATCCTGATCCAACAGATTGCTCAAGCCTGCAACTGAGGAACAATTACCTACATTTCTTGAATTCCTCTGCGAGCTCAACCTGCGATCTCCACAACTTGAGCCACCATTGTGCCTCGGCTACAGCAGGGCCTGAGCCACGAGGTGCAGACCTTTGTCCTACATCCCTTGAGAATAAGGCCAAAGCATGAGTGGAGCTTCCACATTGTGAACGTCTCACAATAGGCGCATTCAGAGCCCTTGAGCACTGAATGCACATACACCTCACCCAAGCACAGAATGCACGGGTTGTGTTATGTCTTCAGGTGTCAAAAACCTGGGACACAGAGGCACACACTTCCTTTAACGTTTGCTAGTATTTTCCATAATCTGCATAATTGCATACTATTCACACAAACTCCTGTAGACAAAAAAACTGATGATGTGTGTCTCCTATACTTCCAGGGTTAGGGTTAGGGTTAGGGTTAGGTCCATTAGCTCCACTAATGATGTCACGGACTGTCATCAGCCAATGAAAATGGCGTGTGTTCATACATGTATCAGACACGCTGTCAGTCACGCTGATGGTATTCCCCATTGTGTCAATCCAAGACTTAGTGATGTGTTCCGCTTCGAATGGGAATTGCAATGGAGCACAAAAAGGGAAAAAATAAAAGGAAATTTAGAGAAGAGCAAGCAAGACTGCCCAAAATTACAACCCACGCTACACTAATTATTTCACCCACGCTACAACCTTTTTTGCATGATGTCACTACTTACTGCCCCTGCAGTACCACTGGAAAAACCCTGTAGGTGTAGTGACAAGCGTAGGACTACAGGCATTGTTATTACACTGTCAAAGATTTAAGAGTGAAATTAGAGTATATTCCAGGTTAATAATAATTGCATTACTTTCATAGTAATTTCACAGTAGGACTTGTATCTAACTGCACTCTCAGAAATTTCTTGTAAAATCCACAGTACTTTATTAGCCAAGTTTTTACAATTGTAATTCTAGGTTTTGTCTAGGTGTGTCCCAATTCACGTATTTATGCACCAATCTATGAAATTTTGTTGTATAAATAGTGTGTTCACATTAAAGAAAACAAATAGAAAAAGTAAACTTTAAATACCCAGATGATGCACTTAATTAACCGAAAAAACTAAGTGTGGAATGTTGAACACTTCATGCACTTAAATGTTGCAACTTTAATTACGTAGCAGAGGGGGAGGTGCTATCAGACTTCGATGTTGAATGACAAAATAACCTTAGAAAATTAATTCACTACACGGTTGAGTACATGTGCATAAGTGTATAAGTGCATAGTGCATCATTTGGGATACAACTTTTGATACGTTTTTTTCTGTGCTGCTGAACTTATTTTTGGTTGACTTTTAGCAGTTTGTTTTGTAATGTTCAGAGCTTATCTTTTATCTTTTATATATGTTTTTCTTTTTTCATTGTTGTGTTTTGTATGTTGAGTGATGATTTCACACCTTTCAAAGATGTATCTCCAGCAGTTGCTTGACTGTTGTAAAAGACCCGTCTACAAACAGTTATGAATTTAATATAAGATCTAAAATAAAATATTTGTATTCATGCTAAGAATATTTAAAATCAGTCAATTACTTTATTCACAGCCTATACTCGTACAGCCAAAGGTGAAGGCTGGCCAGCCGACTCGCAAGCAAGTGAGAGAGCCTCAACCCCCCACTTGCTCATCCTCTGCTTAGATGCAGGACACCCCTTCCTGGTTGACCCAAAACAAACAAGCAGCTGTTCAGATTTCCTTCACAGGGCAGCTCTGTGGTAAGCATCTAGGGCCCTCACTGGGCAGAGCAGATTTAGTTTCTCTTGGTCTGACATCAGAAAAGGAGGAGGACAGAAAGCCTGCAGAACTCTTGGTCTGGCCATGGATGGAGGAAGGCCTTTACCATGCCAGGCGAGAATAGCAAGGATATTCTTCAATGCGTGCGAACTGAGCTAGGGAGAGGCCTTCTAATACAACGGCCAAGTCCCATGTCGGCACCTTCGTGCGGACTGCTGGCCTCAGCTTTAAAGTGCCACAAAGGAAACTTGTTATCAATGTCTCCCCGAGCAACTCCATTCAAAGGGACGTGATAAGAAGCTAGTGCCGCCACGTACTCCTTCAGTGTGGAGGATAACCCTGCAGAGAAATACTCCTGCAGGAACTCCAGCACTGTACCCACTGGGCAGTTAACCGGGTCCAACTGGTGTTCTCCACAGCATGAAGTGAATAACCTCCACTTCAAGGCATATAACTGCCTCGTGGACGGAGCTCTGGAGTGGAGGATGGTCTCAACAACCTCGGTTGAGAGACCTGAATTTTTGAGCTGGGCCCCCTCAGAGGCTAAGTTCACAGTTTCTACAGTTCTGGCCGGGGGTGAAGGATCATCCCACTTGCCTGAGAGAGTATGTCCCTCCTGATCAGAATCTCCAGAGGAGAGCCGTCAAGGAGAGACACTAGGTCTGCAAACCATACTCAGGCCGGCCAAAACGGGGCTACCAACAGTAGACTGACCCCATCCCGGCGAACCCTTTCCAGAACTACTTGGAGCAGAGCAATTGGGGGAAATGTGTACAGACGGGACCTCGGCCATGCCTGCACCATAGCGTCCAACCCCACAGGGGCTGGATGGCTCAGAGAGAACTACAGTGGACAATGTGACGTCTCATTGGAATCAAACAGGTCTAACTCGGGATTACCAAAATTCTTCCACAGGAGCTCCACCACCTCGGGGTGGAGTATCCATTCCCCGGGCCTCGGCCCCTGCCTCGACAGGATGTCTGCCCCCTGATTTAGATACCCTGGGATATAAATCGCCCTTAATGAAAGTAGCTTCCCCTGGGCCCACAGGAGGATATTTGTATTGTGGCGGGAGGAGCAAACGACATACACAGTGGGAGTGGTGTTTATTAAATTAAACAAACATGAAATGTCCAAAACAGGGGGAAATAAAGTGTTAAAATAAAAGGGTATCTGGTGTCCTCGTTGTGTCAGGGAATTGTGATGGACGGGTAGTGAAGAGATGGGATGGGTCCAGGTAAGGGGGCGGTGTCTGGCGGTCGCACGCGCTTCACTCTCTCTTTGATCTGAGGCGCGAGGGGGCGGCGGCTTCGGTATTGTGGCTTGTCCTCTCTAGGTCCCGACAACGGAGGGGAATAGCGGCCCGGCATCCTAGCCTGTAAGCGACGTCACACATGTTCTCCGTTAGGGCCGCGGGTCCGGTGACTCAAAGCTCTGTTGGTGCAGGAATCCCTCCGCGCTCCCTTCCTGGACCGACGAGAACACCAGTGTGCTTGCACAGGGAAGAGACCGGTCTCTTGAGGAGAGGCGCACTTAGCATTTAACAGCGGCGGTGATGAGGCTACATTCTCGTAAAGTGTGCCTCATCACACATTTTTTTTAATGGCCAGTTATTTCATGGATCCAGGATATTATGCATCCTGATATAGTTCCCTTGGCCTTTGGAATTAAAATAGTCCCACATCATCACATACCCTTCACCATACCTAGAGATTGGCATGGTTTTATTTCAGTTAGCCTAATAGCTGGTTTGATTTGCATTGAGAGATGATCTTATGGAAAGTAACCCATGCCAATCTATTAGTATGGTATGTGATGATTATAATAATAATTCATTACATTTATATAGCGCTTTTTTTGGGACCTCAAAGAGCTTTACATGGAAGGGGGAATCTCCTCAACCACCACCAATGTGCATCATCCACCTGGATGATGAGACGCAGCCATATTGCACCAGTATGCCCACCACACACCAGCTTACTGGTGGAGAGGAGAAAGTGATGAAGCCAATCAGTATATTGGGATGATTAGGAGGCCATGATGGACAGAGGCCAAGGAGCAAATTTGGCCAGGATGCCGGGGTTACACCTAGCCTGGTTAAAACCAGACCATTCTCAGTAGTAACTGAGTTACGGTCTGGCAAAGGGACGTCACCAACGGAGAAACATCTCCGAGTGTTGTTCTTTGCTCGGGTTTTAACAAAAAGGAAAGGTTCAAATCGCTTAAAACAGACGCGATAGCTAATTCGAACGAGTGATGTTACACGGCGGCATCCATCTTTGTAATTTACAAAATCTGTTTCACCGTCCCTCCGCTGTCGTCATCGTTTATCGTAATCATCGCACCAACATTTCTGATTGGTGCCTCGATTTCGACGGATTAGAAATGGGCTTGAATGAGCTCTTTGCCAGACTTACTAGCAGAGCAAATCTAAATTTGCCGGAAGTTGTCTGGGTTTTCCCAGGCTAGGTTACACCCCTACTCTTTTTCAAAGGACATCCTGGGATTTTTAAATACCACAGAGTCAGGACCTCGGTATAACATCTCATCCGAAGGACGGTGCTCTTTGACAGTATAGTGTCCCCGTCACTACACTGGGGCGTTAGGACCCACACAGACCACAGGGTGAGTGCCCCCTGCTGGCCTCACTTACACCTCCTCCATGATGTGGGGCTTCCAAAGGCCAAGGGAACTTTATAAGTTTGCATAGTATCCTGGATCCATGAAATAACTGGCCTTTAAAAAAAAATCTGCCTGCCTCATGCCCCCTGTATTTTAAGGAAGAACATTTATTTATTTGTGATACATCAACTTTAGCATGGGTGCATTCACTTATGCTAAGCATATTTATATATAAGCTAGCGCTGTTGTGATTCAGGGGTGCTTTATAGTTTCCTGGTCGATGACGTCACCACCCACCTATGACGTTCCGTCTCGCCATTGGACTGATTCCATACGTGCTTCATGACACAATCACGCAGGGGGTTCCCGCAGCGTTTTGACACAGCAAGAGTTCCCTTGAAAGGAAAATTTCAATATGAATGTTTAGTTCAATCCTGTTAAATCCTGGCATTTCTTACAGTGTACAATAACATGTGTAGCTTTGTATTAGCCACCACTATCATAAAAAAGAAAATAATTAATTAAAATTACAGAAAGAAGCTTCTTACACCCTTTCAGACCCTATATTAATTTACTATACGCATAGTTTTCTATACCCAAGAAAATACTCATTCTCATCAAAAATAGCTAGAGGTCACATGATAATTATATCATTAATATGCTTAATCACAAACTATTAGTAGATTGAAGCTGTCATTATTGCTGAATGTAGGTGTTCAGTGTCTGACTTTGCTGTTAGCTGTATTTCATTACCCTTCCTGCTATTTGGCACCATTTCTAAGTTTGCAGTCATAAGAAATATGTGCAATAAATGGATTTTGTGATCTTAATTTTACAAGTGCTCTGCTTCTTTTCAGACGGTTTGCCTTGTGTAACACAACTCAGTTGTATGTATAAGGGTTGCTTCTTGTACTTGTTTCACTCAAATGCATGTTAAGCTCTGCTGCCTGTGCTAATAGCTGATCTCATCTGTCATCCCGCTGTGTGGCCCCATTTTGCCTTTAGATCAGCATTTCACATTGCTCTACAACTGCTTTTAAATTTCTGAAAAGAAAAATTTTTTGTAGAATCTTTTGCACCAAAACAAATTTTAGGGAATTTTAATTGGTAAATGGCAACAGTCAGTCATGATTTTCAGTACAAGACACTTTAGTGGATGCTAATGATTTCAAATAAAGCATTTTTACGACCTCCAATTCTAATGCGGACCACGTAAATCTATAAAAGGGAATTTATTTTTCCTACCTATTCGTCTGTCTGTCTGTCTGTCTGTCTGTGTATATTGAGCACACTGATTTTTAATCCTGATATATATGCTTTCTGCGTTTGCAGAAAACAGCCAGGATGGAGGCATTCATCCGGACTTAATATTTGACAGACCATTTGACTATAGCTCCGCTGGTGATATCATGACGGTAGACCGTATTGCCAAATACGAATTCTCAACCTTAGAAAGGGGGGGCTCCCAGGGTTATCCAATGAGGGAGCTTCAGGAAGATAAAATGCACTATTTGCAGGTATATTTCCATTGATTTTGTTTTCAAATTGATCTTTTCTTTATTTTTAATTAAAAATGTGCATGTTGCAATGGCCCTCCACCTCAGTATTTGCAAAACCTTTATAGTCACTATATTATACAATAATATCACCTCTTTTATTGGAATCATTTTATATTCCCGTTGTCTTACCTATTAGACTTTTCAAACGTCAAGATTTGAAATTGTAGACTTGTTTTGTGTGAGAATTGTTTGGAAAATGTGATCTAACAAACACTTTTGTTTTCTTCACCCAGTGGTATGTTGGTATTTTTGATCTAGGCCTACTGTTGCAGGGCTCATGTGATGACTGCCACTGATGCCTTTTCAGTTTATACTTTAAAGTTAAAAGCTTGAAGTCATTGCAAAAAAAAATGGGTAAAAAAAAAACTAAATTCAAATTAATAGACTGAATTTGAGTGACTAATCATGTCTCTTGTTGTAAAAATCCCATGATATAAATATTATGACCCACTATAACTAGACACAAATTTATTTAACCACTTCTACAAGGAAATAGTACTATTAAGGCTTATAGACTCAAATTATAGACTGCCAGTATGTTTTAGAGGTGTGCAATGCTTCACTTCAAACTTTTAACCTTTTTACATTTAAATGATTACGTCACATACTGACCATAAACCCTCACATGTAACCTCCACATGTAACTTTCATTGGCCTGGATTATAATTTTTTCTCTCTGTATAAATAATGAACCAGTTATTAAAAATATGCCTGACTGGAATGAAAAATTGGACTTTGGAGGTTAAATGTGGAGAATATGCCATAAATGTGTACGCCAAACACTACCCAAAGCTCTGTTAAACAATGTGCAGTGCTTGACTGTTTTTCATTGCTGATTTTATTGCTATATACATTGCACGAATCAACTTTTGAAGTTCTCTTCAAAGTTTATAAAACATTGTGTGTTAGAATTGCTCCAAAGACGTTCAGCAAAAAACACTGATGATTATTGATAAAGACCTCAGTCATGTGCCTACTTTAGAACATTTTTGGTTCTATTAGACTACAGAATCAATGTTCTTTTTCAATTTCACCAGTGTTTTGCATCATCATCATCATCAAGTATCAGAATGTCATAATAATTGGGAAGTACAACCTGCTATTGTTTTTGCTGTCAAGCTATTTAGGTTTATAGAACAATAAATGCTTCTAGACAATAATATTTAACACTGTCAAAGAATTGTGAGGTAATTCCATCTTTATCTTTATATGAGATTTATGTTTTATCAGTGGGCAGTATGTTTAAAGCAAAATGACATGCTTTTACAAAATAGACATATCATTTTAATCAGCTGAGTATCAAGGTTTAAAAATGTAAAATGCCAAACTGTAAACATTTGAAGTGTTCATAATAGCTGGTCCTGTATCATAATATAATACATAATTAAGGTTGTGTATTAGTTTATAATATATTTAAACAGTTAAGATCATCAGCATTGGTTTATAAATAAATCTACTCCCTGAGCTATTACAAAATATTTTCTTTCTTTTTTTTTTTTAAATGAACAGACTGAATGGGATTGCTTTGATGCTTTGCTTCCCTCTTCTGGCCAGAGTATAGTAATGACCTCATAATCCATAGGACTTCTTTGTAAACTGCCGTCTCATTCCTTCATTAGCCAATACAGTTGCTTCCATGCTAGGCTTGTGCTGTATGCTTTGGATAGTGTACTAAAAGTTATTTCGAATACTAAAAACTAATTTTATGTCTTTCCTGTGTAGTTCTCAGAACAATGTGGAATGTGAGTATCTATTTGAAGAATGAGTGATTATAAACTAAAAATTATATATTTTTAAAGGACATTCCTATTAAAAGGTAAAAAATCTTTGAATATTAGTAGGCTACTTTAAAGTGAAAGCAGGCATGTGTTGCCATTATACGTAGTTCACAAAATTCCATTGATTTTGACTTTATAAGATATGCAAAAGCATAGAGAACATGTTTTGTGTCTTTAGATTGAGCCGGAAGCAGAGATGTGTAGAATTTTCATTTTAGAAATGTACTGCTTCATTTGTCTGTGTGTTACTCCAGGTGCCCCCTACAAGAAGATACTCCCACGACGAAACCGACATGTGGACCACCGGTCAGATCCCGTCTTACCTGCATCGCTGGGGCTCCACAGAGGACATCATTGGCATCCCGCAGTTCAGCTTGCCACGCCACGAGAGACGTCGGAGCAGCCCGGCATCCTACCACGAGGAGAGCCACCCTCACCGCAAAAGGAGGCGATCAGAGGACATACATTCACTCAAGCAGATTCCACGAGTCGAACGTTATGAGGACGATTTCAAGTGCTTTAGCCGCGATGAAGTGATTAATTTCATCGACGAGACACCACTGGCTAGTCCAATGAGGAGCCCTCACCAAGCCTCTGTGATCTCTCTGGTCCCGCAGACGTTCGAGCAGCACATTGTCTTTTTGCCACATTTTCCGCTCACGCACTTTGACCGCGAGCCTCAAGCGTTGAGACGCTGCTCTGGCCATGGCAAAGGAGCCACACTAACTGAGATCCCTCAGGATACACAGAGAAAAGCGAAGAATGGTGGTGACAGCAGGGATGCAGCCGGCGAAGGCTCGAGCATTAAGGGATGTGTTGAGCATAGGCATGATGCCAAACGTGCATCAGAGCTGGTTCTGTTGGCCCAGGGTGGACGGACAGGGGATCAGTCTTCAAGTATTAGGACAGGACAGGTAGATGCATCTGCTCGGGTGGACCAGAAACACCTGTCTAAAGGCGAAAGCAAAGAAAGCACAAATAGTTTTATAAGTTCACAATCTGCATCGTCAGGCTATATCACTTTTCACTCTGAATCCATAGGATCTACAAACTAAGGAACATTTTTATGAGTATTATAAAAAATAGTCCCATATATGTTAGTATTAAAGCTTTTACTAAGTGGAATGTTTTTGTAATCTAGGAAGTAGGCTTTTTGAGATGTGGTTGGTTCAAAATGGCATAGGACAGCATTGGGTTTTCTTTTTTTAAGTATGGGCTTGGCCCTGTGGGGCCAGTTCGCCTCCAAGCCAAGGAAAGCTGAACAGTAGATAAGAGTCCTGAGCTCAACACTTAAAGTGTGAGATGATCACAAGGGCTTCTGCTCATATAAGTGAGCTTTTTACTGAGGCCCTCTATCTTATATGACAGTTTTCAGCTTTTACGTTTCAATGATAATGTAGTGTTCTGGTCAAATGACTGCCTTTCTTGACTACGGAATAAGGGCCTGTTCCTTGGGGTAAGCCTGGGAGTTCATGCTTTATTCTAATACTTTATACATGTATCGCATTCATGTCTAAAGATGCATAGATGCATACTACGTTTAGCCATCTAATATTAGCCAAACAAAACATAAAGTTTCTTATTTTTTTGGCCAAACTGCCCTTGTCCTGTTTGAACATAGGGCAAGAGGTGCATTCAAAGACTTGTGCTCAGTAGACCATAATTCACATAAAAAACTATATAGTATTGTATTACTTTTGAGGGGATTAATGTTTCAGTAAACAGTTGCAGATTTCTGATTTCAGATTTTATTTCCTGCATTGTATGAAACCTCAAAGGTCACCTTGGTTGTGGAAAAGGTTGGAAGTTACAAAGTGTTTCTTTACAACACTTTATCTCACAGAGGTTTTAGCTGACTCTTTGTGTTTTTGTTGTTTCTGGTGATTTGGCATGTTTTTAATATTTTAGTTTTTAATATTTAAGTAAAGAAAAATATATTTTGTTATATCATTTGAATTCATATTTTTTAATCACAAGGTTCTCTTTGTAGATCCAGACATGCTTGCCAATAGCCTAAAAATGTTTCACAGATATGTTTTAACAAGTTTGTGTTAAGTGCTTTGTGATGATTGAAAATGTATTTCCGATGCGTTGTTATTCTCATGGTTACAGTCTTATTTGTCTGGTAGCCTGTAACAAAGTATATGAAAAGTGACACTATTTAAAAACACCCTTAACCTGCACCAAAATGCATCGATATGCACTTTTACAAAACAAGTGACTTAATCTTGTCACGTGGAGAAAACGACTTTTTGAAAGAAAGCTGGTGTTATTTGATTTGTTATAGTAGACATAACTGAATCAGAATTTGATATTTGTTGTATTATTTTATGTTGTATATGACCACATTTTCTACACTTATCCCAAGATTTCAGCTTTTAAAATTATTTGTTTTTGTTAATTATATTAAAAAAAATCTATTGCTTGCTGCCAGCATGCACTTTTGTAAGTTTCATACAGCCATATATTGGTGTTGAAATATCAAATGGTGCTTGATACCTAGGCAGCTAGGGATCCACTAGGACATTCCTAAAACTTCATGTGGGAAACTGCAGGTTACCCCTCAAAGTCCAATATACATTAAAGGCTTTAATAAGAGTCTTCCTCCTCCTATATTATTGGTGAGAATGATTCCTATTGTAGTAGCACAGTGGGTATTTTAATAGTTTTGAATATAAATGCAAACAAACTTGTTCAGTTTCAAACCAGCTTATATTATACATTAAAAAAATATAATATAATGAAACTTTAAAGCTACTTCAAAGGTTACAAGGCTCATGTCCATGCATTGAGTGTTCACTCTCTTAATTGAACAGATTTAAACATTTGTATCTCCACCTATGGCAAAGTGTTTTGATAACTGATGTTTTGTTGTTGAAATAATCAATCTCTCTCTCTCTCTCTCTCTCTCTCTCTCTCTCTCTCTCTCTCTCTCTCTCTCTCTCTCTCT
This sequence comes from Meda fulgida, assembly GCA_030578275.1. NCBI lineage: Eukaryota > Metazoa > Chordata > Actinopteri > Cypriniformes > Leuciscidae > Meda > Meda fulgida. Next base: position 7,849,056 of record CM060623.1, read on the forward strand.
CTCTCTCTCTCTCTCTCTCTCTCTCTCTCTCTCTCTCTCTCTCTCTCTCTCTCTCTCTCTCTCTCTTCAATTCAATTAGCTTTACTGACATGACTGTGTAGAATAGCATAATGTTGCCAAAGCATTAAAGGCACAGTATGTAAGTTTCACCTCTAGAGGTCACTAATTCAAAACAACAACAAAGGCGTAGCTTGATGACACAGTGAGTGAGCATGGAATCATGGGATGTGCCGTCTTGTGTCGTCTGCGTTAGCTCGGTAGCTGGTATGAGACACTTGTTGCACACTGCAATAAGCTATATTGATATTAAAATATATTAATCAAAGCTGGATGACTTGAGTTGCTAAATGCAATTCATTTCAAAACATTGTATGATGGAGAAAATGCTGTATCACTGTTACTACAAATAAATCTCTTTCTCGTTATCCTATGTTAGCCACTTGACAAAATAGTGTTGTCTGATTTACTTTTTGGGTACTAACATGTTACTCGCAGTAAATCAAAGAAAAGGAAAAAAACAATAAGACTAAACGTGTTGAGCTATTTAACAAATTATTAGTTTTTCAGTCAATAAAGGTATCCTAACAGTGGCTCACCTGTCTAATAAAACACCTAGGCTTGGTTTCACAGACAGAGTTTAGATTAAGCCAGGATTAAAAAATATAATATATCCTATAATATAATATATCCATATAATGTCCCTTTGTTCAATTACGACATTTAAGTAGCTTTTATAAACGTGCCATAGAAAAAAACATTGCAGGTGTGCATCTTGAGAAAACAATGACTCCGACATTTTTTCATGATGTTAAAATCTGTAAAATTAAGTTAAAACAGCTCAAACATGCATTTTAGTCTGGGACTATGCTTAAGCCTTGTTTGTAAAATCGGGGGATTATATTTTAAAGTGTCTTTGGGTTTTTCCATGGTTTTTATGTAAGTAAAACCGGAAGTCGAGGGTTACACGGATATGATGTAACTGACAGGCTATGCAATGACACGGGACGTTACACTGGTCAAAATAGCTGATTTCTCTGAATGTAAATATTGTTGGAGGCATTTGGGATAATGCAAGTACTTAAGTCAACACAATATATAACATTGTTTCAGTGGTAATATTCCAATTTAATCCAAAAATCTTACATATTGTGCCTTTAAGTAATAAACATATTACACACACATATTAATTAATTAATAATCATATCTATGTTAGCAAAAAAAGAAAAATAAATGTCAAAATAAATACACAGAGCAGCGATAAAATGTTTTAAAAAAGACTCATTCTCATTCTCTTATAACACATTCCTCTGTCAGCTGGACACACTTTAAAAATTTTCCCAAACATATACGAGTTTGTCTAAGTGACCCGTTCAATTCAAGCTATCTGAGTAAGGTAAGTGTATCTAATGGTCTTATATTTGCTGCTCTCCATGAAGAAGTGCAACTCGTCCTTGACGACTCCATCAGTGCAATGTGAACACAGTCTGTGCTCTCCAGGGGCCTCATTTATAAAACTCTGCGTAGGATCCTTACTAAAAGTGTGCGTGCGCCCAAAAGCCAAAAATAGCGTACGCAGACTAAAATTGAGACTTATAAAACCGTGCGTACGCACACCTGCACGCAATTTTCCATTTATAAATCACAGTCTACCTGATAATTTACGCACGTGAAAAAAATCGACATCCCGCCCTTTACCCGCCCACATTCAACCATATATAGGCCATGCAAATCACCTCGTGAATGGCCGTGCATATTAATGAGCCAGCAAAAGGTAGCCTACTTTATGCTAAAAAATGGCAGCAATTGAGAACAAGGGGAAAAAACGAAATTTCGCAGATACTGAGATAGAGGTTCTTGTGACGGAGGTGGAGGAAAGAAAAAATATTTTGTTTGGTAGCCATAGCATTGGCATCACTAACAAAAAAAAGTGTGGAATGGCAACATGTGACTGCAGCGGTGAATGCAGTTGGTTCGGCTAACAGGACGGTTCCTGAAATAAAAAAAGAAGTGGTCCGACATAAAGGTGGGGGCAAAAAAAAGGCTTGCCAGTCACCGACAGAGTGTGTCTGGGACTGGTGGGGGTCCTGGGACGCCCGATCTGTCCCCCATGGAGACTCGGCTGGCTTCTATTATAGGAGAAACCAGTGTGTGCGGCATTCTGTCTGACAGGGAGGGAGACACAGACATGGTGGAAACAGGTAAATCATTTTATTACATGAGCACAATTAAATAAAATAGAAATAGCACAATAGGTTATTGTGGCCTTGTTGTTCCAGAGGGTATGGGAGCACAGGGTGGTGAGGAGACTCCCAGCGCTGAGTCTGCAGCAGCTGTGGAGTGTCCGGAGGTCCCCAGCAGGAGCGCGTCCAGACCCCATGGCACGGTTAGAAGTGGCCGGGTGTTGACTGGGGCTGTCCTTCAGACACAGAGGGACACAATTGAGGCAATTACAGTTATAGCAGATGAGCTTAAACAAATAAAGGTTGTGTTGGGTGACATTGCTTCTACATTAAAAGATCTTGTTAAAAAATGAACCTGTGTGTTTTTGTCCCTTCACAAATGCCGCATTACTTCCTCGCGGAGCCTTGCGCCCTGATGATGCCGTTCATGTTGGGGAGGGGGGTGTGGTCAGGCTCCTCATGCTGGAGGCGAGGGAGGTCAGCGGGGAGAGGGACACCATTCCTCTGTGCCATGTTGTGTAGAATGGCGCATGCCATGGTGATCTGGCAGACTTTTTTTGGTTGATATAAAAGTCTACAACCCGAAACATCAAGGCAACGCCATCTACCCTTGAGAAGGCCAATGGCTCTCTCAACTACCGAGCGCGCTCGAGCGTGGGCATCATTGTAACGCATTTGCTCTGCACTCTGAGGGTTTGGAAATGGGGTGAGGAGCCAACGTCTCAGAGGGTAACCACTGTCACCTGCCAGTATAACAGATTAATTTTACAGTAGGCTTGAACTGTTAGAAACCATTATATGTCATTTTAACTTACCAAGAAGCCACCCATCACGCACGGCACCTGTCTCAAGTCTATTCCCTTCACTGCTGTGCATTACAATAAAAGAGTCATGTGTTGAACCAGGCCATCGCGCCACAATGTTTGTAAGAATCATGTTGGCCTCACAGATAACTTGCACATTTATGGAATGGACATGTTTTCGATTCACAAAAATGAACTCGTTCTCATGTGGAGCCCTTATAGCAATATGAGTGCAGTCAATTGCGCCGATTACATTTGGGAATCCGGACATTGCTGCAAATTGCCTTTTGATATTGGCCTGTTCCCAAATAGTGTAAGGAAACTGTATGCATCTATTGATCTTTCTAATAATCCCTTTCAAAACTGCAGGCATTAAGGAGCTCAGGGATGGCTGTGAAATCCCAGACCTATGTCAAATTAACAAAATTATAAGTTTCCACAAGAAGCTTTACGCAGAAAAAAATTGCATTATCATATTTGTAAACTTGCCTATCGGCTAACTCCCGCTGGTAACTCCCGGTTGCCAAAAATCCTAAAACTGAAAGGACTTGGGTTGGTACCGGGATGGCGTGGTTTCGTGTAGTTGGCCTTTGTAATGTTGGCCCCAATTCAGCACACAGATCCAAGAGCATGGCTCTAGGTAACCTAAATCGGCTTATTAGCCACTCATCATCGTGGGCCAGGAAATCTTCATTGTCTCTAAACACTCTTTCTCTCCTAAGTCTGCCATTGGCATAGTCCTCCAGCAATGCCAGCGCATCCATCATGCAATAGGCTACTACATGCAGAAGTGTCTCCGTAGTATTTATGTAAACAGCGATCACATTCAAACCTTTACACCTTGTCATACCAATCAGACAATGAGTGGTAAACCTATACGCCCACACTTAGATCATAACAAAATGAAATTTAAGGAAATTCAATTGATGCACTTTTATTGGATCTTTTATTGGCATTTATTTATTTAAATTGGTACTGTGAACAAGCATGCATTTATGATTAGGACGCATAATGAGGATTGAAAGTGATTTGTATGTATATGGCAATATGGATAGGCTATATGCGCAACTTTTCAAGTTCAATATGTTTAATTTCATTCATCTACCATCAATCCCTCAGCTCACCATCGGTGTCGCCAAACTGCTCCGTCTCCAAAATGTTCGTACGCATGGGTCAGAGTTTGCGTGCAGGTGCGCACATTTTCCCGTCTAGTTTGTTTTCATAAATCACAACTTATGCGTTGGAAGTGGCGTACGCCTCTTTCAGGGCCTGTTTTGTGCGTACGCAACGGTTATAAATGAGGCCCCAGGTCTCCAGCTCTGCTTGTGTCTGCCCATCTCTACAGACAATCTGTGCTCACTCAGACGATCCTCAATCAGCAGCTTTATCTGATCTAGTCTTTAAAGTTAATTTGAGACAGTGCTAATTTATGATTTTAATAATGATTTTCTTGTGCTATAATAAGCCCTGCTTGTCAATCAGATCTTATTGCTGTATCAAATTGTCCAGACGCTGAGATTGTTATACCCAAATACATTTGGCATGATTAAGAACTGTTCCACGAGTGTAAAAACGTATATTTTCAACTTCAAGTAGCATTTAGATATTTTATACGTAAAACCAGAGTTTTCATTTTTTTTTTTACAACAGTGAATATTTTTCAAGTTAGGCTTATTTTTAAAAGACAATCTGTATTCACAATAATTATAAACTGAATAATGATTAAAACAGGATCATCCTCCAGCATCTCCATGCTGAGTTTAAGATGTTGTCATGCAAGATTAAATAAACTGACTTCATTTCAGTGAAGAAAGGTGAGTTACTTTATAATTTTTAAATAAATGTATTTGCTACAACTTTACACATGTCTGCAAATGGTATTGTGTATATACATAATAGTGATAATGGGTCATACCATACACATAAACATAAATCTAGAGCTGATGTGTGCTGATTTAGGGAAGGTATGAAAAACTCAGATAATTTTTTAGATAATCATTAGATTTACTATTGCTCAGGCAAGGATTCAAAATAAATAAGATTTTTTTTTTTTAACTGTGTCACCCACGTTTGTGGAGTTATGAGCGAAAACATAAAGTTGCTTATTATAGCGCCACCTTGTGGCTGATTTTCAGAAAACATCAATACACATATCCATTTTCACAATATGTAAAAAGTAATTAGGGGCCATGCACTGAAAGTGCATAGGCACCTATTGAAATCGTTGTCATTCTTATTATTATTCCACTTCGTCTTCCGCCATGGAAGTCTACGGCAGCCCATAGAACCACTTGCGGGAAAGTTATGAAATTTGACACAGTGATAGAGGACAGTATGAAATGTCACCATAACAAATTTGGAGTCTCTAACTAAACCATCTAGCGCAACCAACTGTCCAAAGTTTCACTCATGTTTATACTTATAAATTTTGAACTGTAAGGGCTAGAAACAAAACTCAGCGCAAGACGATTCGACTGCACCCCATGACGTCATTTTCCGTCATGACAAATTGTCTCCGATTTTTACGAAAATTTAACCGGATCATCTTCAGACCATAACGACAAAAAGGTATGGAATTCAAGTTGATTCGTCAAATTGTTCTCGGATACGGTGCAAACTGATTTTATGTAGCGTTTGCATAAACAGACTTATAGTTTGCACACTGCACACTTGCACACTGAGTATGAAATTCGCGTCTGAAATTTTCGCAGGTTAAAAAGTTAATACGACCTTACGTTATGTCAATCACGCTTGCACACTCCCTCCAAAACTTTCGTCCGTCATAAAAAATAATCGGATCAGGTTCGATTTTCTGCGTTTTTCGCATCCGTAGCAAGCAGTTTGAAGGTGTTTTGACAATTCAGAGCCACCGAATCACGAATACAAAAAAAGCATACGAAAATCTCGGACTCAGTGTCCAAGGGCTGTATCTCCGCAACGCTTTATGGCATTTAGACCAAACTTGGTAGGCTATATGTCATTACAAGCATGACCTGAGGCAGCAAGCTGCGTTTGCAGTTGGCTATTTTTGCTTATAGCCAGGGTTCTCAAGTTTGATCAAATGCTTGGAGTGAGATCACATGCAGTTAGGAGAGGAGCCCTAATGGAGCCCCGCCCCCCAATTTTACCCATTGTTCATAATTAACCAGCACAAATTGAAATTATAACAATTGGTAAATCTGATAAATGACAGAGCAATTGATCACATCAAATATACTCTTTAATGTTATATTTCAAAATTACAAATATACCAAAATATAACAAATTGGTCCAAACTGTCAGGGTTGTGTGCAGGTAGCTGAAGACGAGGTCACAAGGCGTAGAAATAAAGTGGATTTATTTACAAATTAAACTTTCTAGAACATACAGGAACAAAAGAACAGATACCAGGACTTCAGGGAAAACACAACCTTACAAAGACGACGACCAACAAACACTGAGGGAAAACACAAGGCTTAAATGAACAGGGACTGATGGGAATAATTAACCAAACACAGGTGAAGGGAATACTAATCAGACATGGCGAGAAAACGAACAGGACTGAACCAAAATCACAACGACAGGGGAAACCAAGATCACAAACAGGACTCAAACACATTGAAACATGACAGTACCTCCCCCCTCCCAAAGGCGCGACATAGCGCCGTATAACATCCAAAAGGGGTGGGAGGGTGGGCGCTCTGGAGGCTGACGAGGACATGGCGGTGCAGGGACGGGAAGCCTCCAGAGCGGAGCTGGTAGCTCAGGGAACCAGGGTGGAACAGGCTGTGGGCGTGACCAGGGCGGAGCAGGCTGTGGGCGCGGCCAGGGCGGAGCAGGCTGTGGGCGCGGCCAGGGCGGAGCAGACTGTGAACGTGACCAGGGCGGAGCAGGCTGTGGGCGCGACCAAGGCGGAGCAGGCTGTGGGCGCGACCAGGGCGGAGCAGACTGTGGGCGCGGCCAGGGCGGAGCTGTCGGACCCTCGGGCGTCCAGGGCGGAGCTGACGGACCCTCGGGCGTCCAGGGCGGAGCTGACGGACCCTCGGGCGTCCAGGGCGGAGCTGACGGACCCTCGGGCGTCCAGGGCGGAGCTGTCGGACCCTCGGGCGTCCAGGGCGGAGCTGTCGGACCCTCGGGCGTCCATGGCGGAGCTGTCGGACCCTCGGGCGTCCATGGCGGCGAGGACCCTTCGGGCGGCCATGGCGGCGAGGACCCTTCGGGCGGCCATGGCGGCGAGGACCCTTCGGGCGGCCATGGCGGCGAGGACCCTTCGGGCGGCCATGGCGGCGAGGACCCTTCGGGTGGCCATGGCGGTGAGGACTTCTCGGGTATACCCCCCCCCAAAATTTCCATGGGGAAATTGACAGGAAAGAGGGAGTCCAGGGGCCAAGAGGATCTGGGATTGGGCAGGAACAGCGGAAGATCAGTGGGTTTTGATGCAGGATCAGTAGGCTCTGGCGCAGGATCAGCGGGCTCTGGCGCAGGATCAGCGGGCTCTGGCGCAGGATCAGCGGGCTCTGGCGCAGGATCAGCGGGCTCTGGCGCAGGATCAGCGGGCTCTGGCGCAGGATCAGCGGGCTCTGGCGCAGGATCAGCGGGCTCTGGCGCAGGACTGGACGGGACCGGCACATCATGTGACTCGGAACTGGACGGGACCGGTCCATCATGGGACTCGGGACTGGACGGGACCAGCACATCATGTGACTCGGAACTGGACGGGATCAACACATCATGTGACTCGGAACTGGACAACACCAGCATATCATGTGACTCGGAACTGGACGGGATCAGCACATCATGGGACTCGGAACTGGACGGGACCAGCACATCATGTGACTCGGAACTGGACGGGACCGGTCCATCATGGGACTCGGGACTGGACGAGACCAGCACATCATGTGACTCGGAACTGGACGGGATCAACACATCATGTGACTCGGAACTGGACAACACCAGCACATCATGTGACTCGGAACTGGACGGGACCAGTACATCATGGGACTCGGAACTGGACGGGACCAGCACATCATGTGACTCGGAACTGGACGGGATCAACACATCATGTGACTCGGAACTGGACAACACCAGCACATCATGTGACTCGGAACTGGACGGGACCAGTACATCATGGGACTCGGAACTGGACGGGACCAGCACATCATGTGACTCGGAACTGGACGGAAACAGCACATCTTGGAACTCGGAACTGGACGGAACCAGCACATCATGGGACTCGGAACTGGACGGAACCAGCACATCATGGGACTCGGAACTGGACGGAACCAGCACATCATGGGAATCGGAACTGGACGGAACCAGCACATCTTGGGACTCGGAACTGGACGGAACCAGCACATCTTGGAACTCGGAACTGGACGGAACCAGCACATCGTGTGACTCGGAACTGGACGGAAACAGCACATCGTGTGACTCGGAACTGGACGGAAACAGCACATCTTGGGACTCGGAACTGGACGGAAACAGCACATCATGGGAATCGGAACTGGACGGAACCAGCACATCTTGGGACTCGGAACTGGACGGAACCAGCACATCTTGGAACTCGGAACTGGACGGAACCAGCACATCGTGGGACTCGGAACTGGACGGAACCAGCACATCATGGGAATCAGAACTGGACGGAACCAGCACATCTTGGGACTCGGAACTGGACGGAACCAGCACATCTTGGGACTCGGAACTGGACGGAACCAGCACATCGTGGGACTCGGAACTGGACGGAACCAGCACATCGTGGGACTCGGAACTGGACGGAACCAGCACATCGTGGGACTCGAAACTGGACGGGACCAGCACATCTTGGGACTCGAAACTGGACGGAAACAGCACATCTTGGGACTCGAAACTGGACGGAAACAGCACATCTTGGAACTCGGAACTGGACGGAACCAGCACATCTTGGAACTCGGAACTGGACGGGACCAGCACATCGTGGGACTCGAAACTGGACGGGACCAGCACATCGTGGGACTCGAAACTGGACGGGACCAGCACATCGTGGGACTCGAAACTGGACGGGACCAGCACATCGTGGGACTCGAAACTGGACGGGACCAGCACATCGTGGGACTCGAAACTGGACGGGACCAGCACATCGTGGGACTCGGAACTGGACGGAACCAGCACATCGTGGGACTCGGAACTGGACGGAACCAGCACATCGTGGGACTCGGAACTGGACGGAACCAGCACATCGTGGGACTCGGAACTGGACGGAACCAGCACATCGTGGGACTCGGAACTGGACGGAACCAGCACATCGTGGGACTCGGAACTGGACGGAACCAGCACATCGTGGGACTCGGAACTGGACGGAACCAGCACATCGTGGGACTCGGAACTGGACGGAACCAGCACATCGTGGGACTCGGAACTGGACGGAACCAGCACATCGTGGGACTCGGAACTGGACGGAACCAGCACATCGTGGGACTCGGAACTGGACGGAACCAGCACATCGTGGGACTCGGAACTGGACGGAACCAGCACATCGTGGGACTCGGAACTGGACGGAACCAGCACATCGTGGGACTCGAAACTGGACGGGACCAGCATATCTTGGGACTTGGAACTGGATTCATACTCGAAGACTGGTTCTGGCGGGCTTGGAACTGGTTGGAGTGGAAGATCTTCAATGAGATATTTGGATCCACATGCCCAGAGCGTGTGATCCACGAAGTCATAGAAGGGCATATTGAGGTCCCTCACCAGGATTATCTGGGCTAGCGGGTCCTTCAGACCACCCCAGAAACTCTGCTTCAGTTCCTCTTCATCCACCATCATCTCATCGTAGAGCTCAAGGTAACGGCTTGCATAATCTTCCAAAGAGCTCTCACCTTGAACGAGGATAGGGATGTGGAATGGCTCTTGTTCGAAGACTGGCTCTGGCTCTTGCTCGAAGACTGGCTCTGCGGGCGTGACATGAAGATCTGGGCTGCACGGGATTAGCGGTGGAAGCTCTAGGTCTAACGAGACCAGCGGTAGATGGAGCCCTGGACTGGACTTCACCAACCCAGGGTTGAAATGAGGCCAGCGTGTAGAGTGATGTTGGGTTTCTACTCGACCTCCTCCTCTACTGCGGCCTCCACGATTCCCATGAAACACAGCTTGACGGGTTCCCACGAAGGCTTGTTTCCAGACCTCCATCTTCTTTTTCTTTAGGGTTGGTCGTTCTGTCAGGGTTGTGTGCAGGTAGCTGAAGACGAGGTCACAAGGCGTAGAAATAAAGTGGATTTATTTACAAATTAAACTTTCTAGAACATACAGGAACAAAAGAACAGATACCAGGACTTCAGGGAAAACACAACTTTACAAAGACGACAACCAACAAACACTGAGGGAAAACACAAGGCTTAAATGAACAGGGACTGATGGGAATAATTAACCAAACACAGGTGAAGGGAATACTAATCAGACATGGCGGGAAAACGAACAGGACTGAACCAAAATCACAACGACAGGGGAAACCAAGATCACAAACAGGACTCAAACACATTGAAACATGACACAAACAGTTTGGAAAAACATTTTTTTTTTTTTGCATTTTGAATGTGTCTAGTCGAAATGGTATAATGATTTATTGTGTGGTGGGACATTGTGAACAAATGGACATATTAGTATATAATTTAAAATAAAATGAAGAAATACATCTTCATTCCTTCCCATACCCACTAACATTTCCATTAGTTTCAGATAACGTAAGCTAGCCAAACTGAGCCAAAGCTTCTGGCCTGGTCGCAAAGTAGTTGTCGAGTTTTTGACTGCATCAATAATAATGTATACGATGGGCTATTAAATGTTCTAGCCTAAAAAAAATGTTAGACAAGCTTTCTTCCATCTTACATTCTCCATCACGACGTGTGTTTGCGATGTTGTTGGTTACCTAGTAACGAACATACGGTGGCCGAGAATGTTCCGTCAACTTCCGTGTGTTCGCGCATCTATGTTGCCTAGTAATGAACGCAATCTGGCCGAGATCCGTGCTGGCGCAGGAAACTTCACTTTGTGTGCATGCGCCTCTTATACAACTTTATGTATAAAGCTTGCAGGACAACTTGGTTGGCATTGCCTTTTCAGTGTGAGAAATACACGGTGTGGCGTGTGAGCGTGTGAACTGGTTAAATTGCGTGTGTCTCACAGCCAATGCGTGAGACTTGAGAACCCTGCTTATAGCCATTTTGTCTGAACGGTTTGTCCAAAAATCATAAAATTGGTCTCGTTAGATTCAGGGCGTCATGCAAAGTCGACTGAAATCCAATTTTTCCACATCGACCATTTTAGGCATCGGCCATTTAGAATTTTGTTACAAAATGCTGTATTTTATGAATGCATGAATGTATCATTATGAAACTCTGTATGGGTCATCAGTATGATGCCCTGAAGGGGCACCTAGTGGTAAAATTTAAATTTCAAAAGCTTACAACTCTGGGTGTGGTTGACTTATTTTCAAGGGAGTCATCTTCTTAGATTCCTGAATCCTTTGGCGAGTCCAATGATACCAAACATGCTAGGTTTTGACTTGTGGTTTGTGTACCATTGTGATTTAGCAAAACCGTTAGACCAATCAAGACAAAATCACCGTAGGAAGTATGGAAAGATAGGTCGTTGGCTATTCACCCATGCCCAGATGTCAAAATATTAATAGTAAGTGGCAAGAAAATGCTAAAACAAAGGCACCATGCCTTGAAGGTACTCAAAAAGTTTTGGGGCAGCGCCACCTTGTGGTAAAAAAGTTATAACAACATTTCCAAACATGCGAATAACTTTTGAATACATTTGCCTATTGTAATGACACTGGTCTTATTATATTCCTTGGATTATGCCGAAAACATAGATACCAATTTTGCCATTCTTCCTGTCCACCATCTTTATTTTCTTTTAAAACCTTTTTTGCGTAGGTTTAAACTCCTCTTACACCGTTTGTCCAATTTTCACCGAAATCTAATCATATTATCTCCAGACTGTGCCGACAAAATGTTATGGAGTTCGTGTCGATAGACGAAACCATTTTCGTATACCGCAGCAGCAAAGTTGAAGGATGATGCAAAAATGACTTCAGGCTTTATCTCTGCAATGCCTTGACATATTGACACCAAACTTTAGGGGGAGGAGGAGGAGGGGGAGGAGGAAGAAAATATTGGAAATGTTACTTTAAATGGAAATGTTACTTTACATTTACAAAGGAAATGTTTTTTTTAATGTATTGCACCAGTGTGTAAGACTATGTTGTAGTGTGTGTGTTTGTGAGGGCTTGTGTGTGATGCCTGAGGGCAAAGTTTGGTTTTTAAGTGTAGAGTGTAGAGCTTCATTTTGACCTGAAAATAGGATGTTTGTGGAATTGGGTGAGACGTTGTTGATTTGTGTTTACTGTTTTAAGAATACAATACATAGTTTCAATAAATGTGTTTAAGCAATGGAGAAAAACTGTAACAAAGTTTTACTGTTGCTTTTATATAATTGGATAATTTTAATTATTAGAATTAAAGAACTTAACAAAGTCAGCTGAACTACCACATCTAAATAGGTGTAAAGAATTAAAATAATAAAATTGGCAATTAACTAGCAAGTTTTGTATGTCTCTCTTATCTTACACACTAAATTGAATTCATGGAGCCTTCTTCTAACCAGCTAATGATCTGAATTTGGTGTGTCAGGTCATCGGATGCACATTTTCCACAAGTTGGTATGATTCTTTAGGGTCTTTGTGTAAAGTTTGAAACATACTTTGGTTAAAATTCCTCAATGGTTGCGTAAAACAACACCCTTCTTACCTCCTCAAAAACAGCTCTGTTCACAGCTAACAATCCGGGTTACTTGACTGTAACCCCCTGTTCCGTGAAAAAGTGGAATGAGATGCTGCGCTGCTTAGCACATTGGGGACATCTTTAATCGTGGCCAGCTGTAAATATATTGCATGTAACACGTCAATAGAATTGACCCGGAGGTAAAATAGCCTCGGTTGGTGACGTCATCGGCGCGCACCCGCGACACATGGATTTAAATAGACGAGCCACAGGTGCATCGTCAGAGGACATCTTTTTCAGGGAACAGGGTTACAGTCAAGTAACCCAGATCGTTCCCTTTCAAAATCTACAAACGATGCTGCGCTGCTTAGCGCATTGGGAACGAGAATACCGACGCCGCCAAGCTTGAAAGTGTCTGGACCCCTTACGGTTCTGTAGGTGTGATGTCGACTCAATGACGTGAGCAATATAGGATTTATATGTGATAAATGCAAGGAGACAGTCAGGCTGACAGAGAAGATTTCAGAACTAGAGACACGCATCCAAACTCTAATTGAGGATTGTAAGAGTTCTAGAGCTTTAGATACTATTTTGGATGCGCCTAGCATAGTGAACTCAGTGAAACACCCACTGAGAATTCAGTTGATTGTGCCCTGGTAATTGGTGATTCGATCACACGGAACGTGAAATTAGAGACACCAGCCACCATAGTCACATGTTTGCCGGGAGCCAAAGTGCCTGACATCAAAGCAAATGTAAAAGTGCTGGCTAATACTAATTGTAAATTCTCTAAGATCATTATTCATGTCGGCACTAATGATGTTCGACTCCGCCAGTCGGAGATCACCAAAATTAATATTAAAGAGGTATGTGAACTCGCAAGGACGATGTCAGAAAGTGTAATTTGTTCTGGCCCCCTTCCTGTTCGCAGGAGTGATGAGATAGTTAGCAGATTATGTTCACTCAATCGCTGGTTGTCTGAGTGGTGTCCGCATAATAATGTAGAATTCATAGACTATTGGAAAAGTTTTTGGGGCAAGCCTGACCTGTTGAAAAGAGATGGTATTCATCCCTCCTGGGATGGTGCTGCTCTTCTCTCTAGTAATTTGGTTCATAGTCTTAGAGCTAAAACATGACAATCTGAGGCCCAGGTCAGGAAGCAGACAGACTGGCTAAACCGACCGTCTGATAGCTGCCTCGCGTCACCAAGGTCAGATAAATCCCATCACATAGAGCCTCTTTCACCTAGATATCATCATATAGAGACTGTGTCTGCTCCCCGAATTTGGAAATCCAAAAAACGTCTAAACCCATCTAAGGTTAAAAATGTAATTGATGTTCAACAAATAAAAAACAGATATTATACAGATGAGCAAATTATAAACTCGGGTTGCTGAATATTCGATCCCTTACTTAAAAATCGCTCATAGTTAATGATATGATTTCAGATTATAATCTAGATGTGCTGTGTTTGACAGAAACCTGGCTAAAACCAAACGATTATATTTCTTTAAATGAGTCAACCCCACAAGATTACAGTTATAAACATGAACCTCGTCTGAAACGTAAAGGGGGAGGTGTTGCTGTAATTTATAGTAATATTTTCAAAACCACTAAGAAATCTATTTTTAAATATACTTCTTTTGACGTGTTGGTGCTTAATGTAAAAATACATAGTGTAAACGATAAATCACGTTTGAGAATTCTGCTGGCTACTGTATACAGGCCACCTGGGGACCATAAAGATTTTATCAAAGAATTTGCGGACTTTCTATCAGAATTAGTATTGGCTGCAGATAAAGTACTAATTGTCGGTGATCTTAATATACACATAGATAATGAAAAAAATGCATTGGGATTGGCACTTAAAGACATTGTAAACTCAATTGGAGTTAGACAACACGTGTCAGGACCTACTCATTGTCGTAATCATACTCTAGATCTAATATTATAACATGGAATAGATGTTTATGCTGTTGAAATTCTGCAGCAGAGCGATGACAACTCAGATCATTATCTAGTCTCATGTAAATTACATTTAGCCAAGGCTGCAAAGCCGACTCTGTGTTATAAATATGTTAGACCTATAACTTCTGCCACTAAAGATTGCTTTATCAATAATCTTCCTAATCAGTTTCATCATCTCAGCATCCCGGATAGCTTAGAAGAACTTGATATTGCAACAGAAACTTTTAACTCTCTCTTTTCCAGCACTTTAGACACAGTTGCTCAAAGAAGATTAAAGAAAATAGTCCAACGCCGTGGAACAAAGAGCACTCTCAGGCCCTTAAGAGAGCAGCCAGAAAAATGGACCGCAACTGGAAGAAAACAAAACTAGAGGTATTTCGGATTTCATTGAAGGAGAGCTAGATTGCTTACAGAGAGGCTTTAAAAGCTGCTAGATCTTCTTATTTTTCAACCCTATTAGAAGAAAATAAACATAATCCTAGGTATTTGTTTGAAACAGTGGCTAAACTAACGAAAAAGAAAGATTCAAGCCCAGAAGTTTCCAAGCAACACAGCAGTAATGACTTTGTAAACTTCTTCACTTATAAGATCGATAATATCAGGGAGAAAATTATAACTATGCAACCGTCTACTACAGCATCGCATCAGGGAGTGCATTGTAGTCTCCCTGAGGAAAAAAAATATTCATTTGTTGCTTTAGGAGAGGAAGAATTTTGCAAATTCGTTAATTTATCTAAATAGACAACTTGTATGTTAGACCCTATACCGACTAAGCTACTGAAAGAGATGCTTCCAGATGTCACAGATCCTCTTCTTAATATCATTAATTCGTCTTTGTCTCTAGGATACGTACCAAAAACTTTTAAGCTGGCTATGATTAAACCGCTTGTTAAAAAAGGCAACTTGCAATTACAGGACGATCTCAAATCTGCCTTTTCCTGTTCCTTTCTTGAAAGAGATGATATCTGCGAGGATTTTTGGTTAGGATTTAGACCATATCATAGTACTGAGACAGCTCTCATTAGAGTTACAAATGATTTGCTCTTATCATCCAATCATGGTTGTATATCTCTAAGTGTTACTCGATCTTAGTGCTGCATTTGACACCATTGACCACAACATTCTTTTAAATAGACTAGAAAACTATGTTGGCATTAGTGGATTGCACTAGCATGGTTTAAATCATACTTATCTGACCGTTATCAGTTTGTAGCAGTAAATGAAGAGATGTCTTATCGATCACAAGTTCAGTATGGCGTACCACAAGGCTCTGTACTAGGACCGCTGCTGTTCACTCTGTACATGCTACCATTAGGAGATATCATTAGGAAACATGGAATAAGCTATTATGCTGATGATACTCAGCTGTATATTTCCTCACGCCCTGACGAAACTTACCAATTTACAAAATTACTTGCATTTTAACAACTCAAGTTTAAATATATTTTTACATTATTTTGATATTTTATTAGGCAGAAGACTCTATCATTGCAGTCCCACCTGACCAGGAAGATCCTAGTATCAGAGCACAGGTGGGTTAACTACTGGAAGGAGAACGATTATCACTCAGTGATTTCTTGCATGTGTCTTACTGTGTATTTGGCTCAAACAAGAACCCCTTCACTGCAGACAAGCTGAAATGGGCTAAAACATCGATTTCAATCTTTCTCTCTATGGATCTCACCATTTTTGGACATAAAAAAAATGGGCTCTCCTCTGAAGGACTGAGTACATTTGTGTTTGTGGATCTTTGGAGAAGTTAATTTATTCACAAAGGTGGACAAAAACATTTTGTTGGCTTCTTAAAGTTTATTTTGATGATGACTTTTACTCGTATGCTGTGGAAAAGATGGAGTCAGACATTGATAATAATAAGAAATGTTTCTTGAGCATCAAAGAGACTTCTTTAAAAAACATTAGGACACTTAAATTCTTTTGGCCACCGGTGTACATGAATCCAACACATTTTTGGAAATAATAATTTTGAAGGTGGGGTTATGTGTCATGTATTGTGAAAAGAACTGTGTTTTGCCCTGTGTTGGACATTTCCTTTTTGACTGCTTAATGTATTTATATTCAGCAGTTTTATGAATGTAATGGTTGCTATTTCATTATAATAATTGTATAAGCTAAACAGCCAATGCCTCTACAATAATGGTCAAATGCTAATGTTTTGTTTAGGACAGCACATAATGTGTAATTTGTGATGGACAGCACATAATGTGTTAATTTAACATGTTTACACATCTTCGTGCTAACCTTTCTGACATAATTACTTTGTTAAAATTAACACAAAACCCTAAACTCAGCCATTAATGTGTAAAATTTTAACACATCATTTCCAGCATTGGTAGACTGTTTATTTTGTGATGTATATTAAATGTTTGAAATAAAACATTTTTTTTTAAAAATGGTATTTTGTAATAATTTTATCTAATTGATTTGAATGTCAGTAGAACTTATGTAGGATAAAAATAAAAATGAATTCTGTATCAAAATTATGAAATCTAATTTATATTTAGTACAAATAAAAATAATTACAGTAGTGTACTGATTAGCTTGATTTTTACAATAATGCACTGTATTACTGTACCATTTGTCAGGGTTGTGCAGGGGACTGAAGACGAGGACAGAATGAGCTCAATGAATATGCTTTATTCATTAACTTAACTATCAAAAACCAAAAGAGAAAACATTCCAGGACTTCAAGACACACAACCATACAACAACGACGATCAACAAACACTGAGGGAAAACACAGGGCTTAAATGAACAGGGCCTAATGGGAAGATTAACTAAACACAGGTGAAGGGAATAGCTAATTAGACAGAGCGGGAAAACTAACAGGACTGAACCAAAATCACAAAGACGGGGTAAACCAGAACACAAAACAGAACTAAACACACTGAAACTTGACAGTACCTCCCCCCTCCCCGAAGGCGCGTCCTCGCGCCGTATAACATCCAAAGGGGTGGGCGCGCCCACGTCCACGTCCTGCTCCGCCCTGGCCATGCCCACGTGCTGCGGACGCTGGCTCCGGCTCCGGAACGGGAACGGGAGCGGACGCTGGCTCCGGCTCAGGCGCTGGCGGGCAGGCGATGGGCTCAGGCGCTGGCGGGCAGGCGATGGGCTCAGTTGTAGCCTACTAGGCTTCATTAGCCTACTATAATTTTGAAGGTAAAAATTTAACTGATTTGTAGCTATACAAACACTTAAATTACACTTATTTATTTTTATAATAATAAAGTTATATGGAATATAAACATTTAAATGGTGGCTGTCATAAACACCTGCCCGATTTATTCAAACATGCATTAAATATTGAAGTACATTTATATGAAGAAGAAATTATAATGAATATGTAGTCAAGTCAAGTCAAGTGTATTTATATAGCGCTTTTCACAATATAAATTGCATCAAAGCAGCTTCACAATATCAATCAAATAACATAATGTTTGTTTCTTAGTGAAAAAACATCCACGTTTGGTAGGGCTGATCAATGGTATTAATGCTTGGCTAATTATTTTGAATATCCCCAACTGAACAAGCCAAAGGCAACAGTGGCAAGGAACCGAAAAACTCCATCAAGTGACCTACTGGTGTCCTAAAACTCCATCAGGTGACCTAATGGAGAAAAAAAAAACCTTGGGAGAACCCAGGCTCAGTCGGGGGCCAGTTCTCCTCTGGCGTTTATGAACTAGAGGCCGGATTTACAGTAACTGTAATTTGATACAGAATTTTGTTTTATTTTATCACTTCGGGGTGGGTACGCGAACCGGAATCACAACATTTTATCTGTAGAGTGGGAAAGGGATCCTCCATAGGGAGAGGCTAGTTGGCACTTCAGCACTGCGTTGTCATCGGGTCCAGGCAAAGCTCCTAGTCAGATCTGGATACGGCCTGGATCCGATCGGCTGCGGGAAAACCTCGGGATAAACAAAGACACTAAAATTAGCGTAGATGCCATTCTTCTTATGATGATGTAACGAGTACATCAGGATGTAAGGGAAGTGTTCCCAGTTCCGGCTGACCTAATCTATGCAGCCTAACATTGAATTATAGAAGTCTATAATATATTATGTGTATGCTAGGTCAAAGAGATGTGTTTTTAGTCTAGCTTTGAACTGACAGAGTGTGTCTGCTTCCCGGACAATGGTAGGAAGACTGTTCCAAAGTTTTGGTGCTAAATAGGAAAAGGATCTACCGCCCGCTGTCGATTTTGATATTCTAGGTATTATCAACTGGCCCGAATTTTGAGATCGCAATAGACGTGAAGGACTATAATGCGTTAAGAGCTCGCTCAAGTACTGCGGAGCTAAACCATTTAGTGCTTTGTAAGTAATCAACAATATTTAAAAATTTATACGATGTTTAATAGGCAGCCAATGCAGTGTTGACAGAACCGGGCTAATATGGTCATATTTCCTGGTTCTAGTAAGAACTCGAGCGGCTGCGTTTTGGACCAGCTGTAGTTTATTTATTAAGCGTGCAGGGCAACCACCCAGTAGAGCATTACAATAATCTAGTCTTGTTGTCATGAAAGCATGAACTAATTGTTCCGCATTTGTTAATGATAGCATATGTCGTAATTTAGATATATTTTTAAGATGGAAAAATGCGGTTTTACAGATACTAGACACATGACTTTCAAATGAAAGATTGCTATCAAAGAGCACACCCAGGTTCCTAACCGACGACGAAGACTTAACAGAGCAGCCATCAAGGGTTAGACAGTATTCTAGGTTATTACGTGTGGAAGTTTTTTGTCCAATAATTAGAATCTCTGTTTTTTCAGAGTTTAGTAGTAGGAAATTACTAGTCAATTACTAGTACTAGTTTAATATGGTGCATATATTTAGCAAAAAGCAATTTCTAGCTGACTAACTGACTAAGTTACTAAGTTTAATGTTTTTTTTCGGAGGTAAATGTGACGTTACATGCCATTGTTTACTTGCTGTTTAACTGACGTATTTCCAAGGATGAAACACTGATTGAGCGATACCACGTTACATGATACGGATTTCGAAGTTGTACTCTATCTTTTAACACACTTTCAGATGCTCATTGATGTTTATTTGGCGCTGTAACTGGTATTATTAAGGCGGAGTAACTGGTATTATTAAGGCGGAAGAGGAGATCATGTGCGCTCCGCGCTGCTGCTTCTCTTGAGCTGAGCCAGAGCGATCTCACGCCACAGCGCCAAAACGGTATTTATGTTTTTGAAGTTCGTAAGGAAATGGAGGTAATTCGAAATGTGAGACTTTATTTCATAATAATAGGCACAAAGCACAAAGATTATTTCGATTTATTGGATGGGATGCACGCTACAATATTCTGCTCGCTCATCAAATGAAAACAGGATGACTAATCGATTCTTGAGATTTAAGAATCGATATAGGTCCG
Source organism: Meda fulgida (assembly GCA_030578275.1). Classification (NCBI taxonomy): domain Eukaryota; kingdom Metazoa; phylum Chordata; class Actinopteri; order Cypriniformes; family Leuciscidae; genus Meda; species Meda fulgida. Next base: position 7,869,153 of record CM060623.1, read on the forward strand.
TAAAAATGAGAATCGATTAATATCGAGAAATCGATATTTTTTACCCAGGCCTAAGTACCATGTAGTTACTGTAAAACATACTCGGTTACCTAACGTAACCTCGGTTCTCTCTAGAAGAGGGAACGAGTATTGCATATTAGCTTTCGCTACGGGGTAAAGTCATCTTTTCTCGAGATATGAAGCCAAAAATTATCCTTAATTTTGTATTTATTGTCAACGCAGTGCAGCAGCTAGCAGACCTAGAAGCAGGCTATCTTGCGTGCTCATTGGCTGTGCTGCGGCTACTGCAGCAGCCTAACACTGAGTCTTGCGTGATGTCGCGCCCTCTACGCGTCACAGCCCTCCAGAATGGGTGTGGCTTAACGTATAAAAGAATGGCTCGGAGGCTGCTTCCCTGGTTTTCATCGACTGAAGTCGCTCGTGGCGCGAGCACGGCAGGTTACGCAATACTCGTTCCCTCTTCTAGAGAGAACCGAGGTTACGTTAGGTAACCGAGTACGTTCTTGTCATGAGTCTGGAATCCTTCTCTGTCTCCCTCTTCTGGTTACGCACACACTTGACCTCATGCATGTTCACTCACCCTCAGCTGTTTCTAGTTACTCTCATCACACTCATTCACACCTGTTCTCTCTCTCCTCTAATTGTTTGTGCTACTTTATGCTCTCCCTTTTCCCTGTTTCTTTGCCAGATTATTTCGTACTCTACACATGTAGAGTTGACGTTTCGTCATCCAGCCTGGCTCAGATCTATCTCTATTTTGTTCTATTCTAACCATTGCTCTGCACTCTGTCCAGCCCGCCTGCTGCTGTCGGACGCCCAGAGAATTCATCTCTCCAACCATTAGGACGCTCATCCTAAGGGATCAGAAAACAGAGCCCGCCCGACCCTGTTCACAGACTGCTTGCCGCTGTCGACTTAATAGAGAGACTTTTTAATTTATGTTATTGGAGCATCAGCATCTACAGCTGCTTTTCTGTTATTTGTCTCAAGACATATTTCTGTTGGACTGTGTACGCTCTCATCATAAAGACACTGTTATTTGCATTTCGCTCTTGGGTCTTACCTTTCATCATAACAGTTCTCTTACGAGAGTGTAGTGTAGCGTGAGCTCAGAGTGGGTGGAGGAAGAAGAAGACGGGGTCGGCGAAATTGGGACTCGAACTTTATTACACAAATAAATAAACACAGGAAAACAAAAAGGTGCGCTCGGGCGCGGCCGCTGTATCGTCACACACAGCAAACAAAACAAACATGTAACTTTGACAACAGTCTCCAACAGTGATTCTCAGTCTCTCGTGCGAGTCCCAGGTCTCTCTCATCTCCTCTCTCACAGCCGGCAGCTTATATGCAGTCTCCACACCAATTACTGCAATCAAACACAGGTGTTCGTCATCTGCACTTGACCCACTTACTCACCGCGCAGCTCGCTGACTCACCTCCCGCTACAGACTTCGCGAAACCACGCCCCCCTCGCCACCTACCACCCCCCCCCCCCCCCCCCCGCCCGACTCAGGCCATCTGTGCACCCGGCCTGTGGATCACCTGGAACTTAAAAGGCTGTAAAGCTAGATACCAACGGGTGATCCGCGCGTTGGTATCCTTCATGCGGTGGAGCCACTGCAGGGGAGCGTGGTCCGAACAGAGGGTGAACTCCCGCCCCAGGAGGTAGTAGCGGAGGGTGAGAACAGCCCACCTGATGGCCAAACATTCCTTCTCAATGGTGCTGTACATCGTCTCCCTCTTAGAGAGCTTACGACTGATGTACAGCACCGGCCGCTCTTCACCCTCCACCTCCTGGGACAGGACGGCGCCCAGCCCCCTGTCCGATGCATCCGTCTGTAGGATAAAAGGGAGAGAGAAATCAGGAGCATGTAAAAGCGGGCCGCCACACAGAGCAGCCTTTATCTGGGTAAAGGCCTGCTGACACTGCTCCGTCCACTGGACCGTATCTGGCGCTTCCTTTTTAGTTAAATCAGTCAGCGGGCTAGCGTGGTCCGAATAATTAGGCACAAACCTTCTGTAATATCCCGCTAGCCCCAGGAACTGTCTAACCTCCTTTTTGGTCTTGGGTCTCGGACAGGTCGCAACGGCTGCCGTCTTATCAATTTGGGGACGCACCTGTCCGTGTCCCAAGTGGAAACCCAGATACCTTACCTCCACACGCCCAATTGCACACTTCTTTGGGTTGGCCCGCCCTTCTCAGCATCTTCAGGACAGCCCGCAAATGCTGCATATGACGCTGCCAATCGGTACTATAGATGATAATATCATCCAGTAGGCAGCGGCATATGCAGCATGCGGCCGGAGAATTTTGTCCATCAGACGCTGAAAGGTCGCTGGAGCCCCGAACAAGCCGAAAGGAAGGGTGACAAATTGGTGTAATCCAAACGGCGTTGTGAAAGCTGTCTTTTCTTTGGACATTGGAGACAAGGGGATCTGCCAATAACCCTTCGTTAAGTCCAATGTCAAATAAAAACGAGCAGTACCCAGCCGATCAAGCAATTCGTCAACCCTCGGCATTGGATAAGCATCAAACTTAGACACCGCGTTCACCTTCCTATAGTCCACAAAGAAGCGGACCGAGCCGTCAGTTTTAGGAACTAAAACTATCGGGCTCGCCCAGTCACTGCTGGACTCTTCTATTACTCCCATATCTAGCATAGCCTCTAATTCATTCTGAACCACCTTTTTCTTATGATCAGGCAAACGATACGGGCGGCAGCGATACCACCCCCGGATCCGTCTCAACGTGGTGCTGAATGAGGTTCGTCCGACCAGGCAGGGGAGAAAACACATCCGCAAACTCAGCTTGTACATTTTTAACGTCAGTGAGCTGGGAGGGTGAGAGGTGATCTCCACCAAGAGCCAGCGCGAGAGATTGGGATTTTGAACTCGCCTCTGGCCTGAGATCCTCCTCTCCGCTCACCACCGTCGCCAGCATCACTGACTCTGCCTCAACCCACTTTTTGAGGAGGTTGAGGTGATAAATCTGATGTGCTCCTCCCCTGTCTGTACGGGCTACCTCATAGTTGAGATCGTTAACTCGCCGTGTGACCTCAAAGGGCCCTTGCCACTTTGCGAGTAATTTAGAGCTGGAAGTAGGGAGTAATACAAGTACTTTATCTCCCGGTGCAAATTGGCGGAGTCTAGCCCCCCTGTTGTATAGCTGACTCTGTCTGCCCTTGGCCTGTAACAAATTCTCCATTGATAGCCGCCCCAAAGTGTGGAGTTTTGTTCTCAGGTCCAAGACATAATGAATTTCGTTCTTAGCAGCGGACGGTCGGTCCTCCCAAGTCTCTCTAAGAATGTCGAGCACCCCGCGGGGTTGACGTCCATAGAGAAGCTCGAAGGGGGAAAACCCCGTGGAGGCTTGGGGGACCTCGCGTACAGCGAACAAGAGGGGTTCTAGCCATATATCCCAATTTTTGGCGTCTTCGTGAACGAACTTACGAATCATGGACTTCAAAGTGCGATTAAATCGTTCCACTAAACCGTCCGTCTGTGGGTGGTAGACGCTAGTGCGAATCGATTTAATGCCCAATAATTCGTAGAGTTCGCGAATAGTTCGTGACATAAACGCCGTGCCCTGATCAGTGAGAATCTCTTTGGGGATTCCCACTCGGGAGATTAATGAGAAGAGCGCGCTCGCAACACTTTTAGCAGAAATGTTACGAAGCGGGACTGCTTCAGGGTACCGCGTTGCGTAGTCCACCAGGACCAACGCAAAGCGGTGCCCCCGTGCTGACCGCTCTAATGGCCCGATGAGGTCCATACCAATTCGTTCGAAGGGGACCTTCATTAGCGGAAGGGGGCACAATGGTGCTTTTGGATTGGCCGGTGGATTCACCAACTGACATTCACGACAAGATGCGCACCACCTGCGCACATTCTCGTGAATAACCGGCCAGAAGAACCGGGCCATGAGACGGTTTAGTGTCGCCGCCTGACCTAAATGCCCTGCCATTGGATTGCAGTGAGCCGCCTGAAAAAGCACTTTCCGGCGGCTTTTAGGAACCAACAACTGTGTTGTATCTTCTGGGTGTCTTGGGTCAGCCGATACAACTTATCTTTTAAAATAGCAAAATAGGGGTAAGAGAGCGGTTGGTCTGGGTGGAGCAGCTGGCCGTCGATAGAGCGGACCTGTTTAAAGGCGTGTTTTAGAGTCTCGTCCTGGGACTGCTCCAGGGGAAAATCATTGCGCTCTGAGAGGATAGTTCTCGCCAGAGCCCTCCGTTCCCCTGCAGCAGGTACCAGTGGTCCCGGCTCAGCATCCCCCACCTGAACAATCGCTGTCTTTCCCTTGCTTTTCTTACTCCAAGAGGCACCCGTCGATAATGACCCCAATAATTCACTAAAGGCAGGCCAATTCGTCCCCAAAATAAGCGGATGCCGGAGGTGCGGGTTAACTGCTACCTCCACACTATGCTTTTGCCCCCTAAATTGAATTACCACAGGCATTATCGGAGCCATTATCATTAGCTTACCACCATCCCGTGCACACACCGCACCTTAACCATGCGGCTGTTATCCAATGCCCCCGGTTGTATCAGACTTTGATGAATGGAGGTTTGGTTACAGCCTGAATCCACCAAAGCCTGTTAAGTACCCCCCTTGATACTCACTGGTATCTGGTACAGGCCAGTTTGATCGGGGGCAGCCTGTGGCGCGTCGGGAACCCGGATCAGCGTCCCCACCTCCATCACCGGACACCGGTCGATAAAGTGTCCCGGGTCCCCGCAGCGCCAACAGGCCGGCCCAGACCTCCCCGCCGCTCCAGTGGCAGGAAGTGGGTCAAGGAATTGGCGTGGAGAGTGCAGGGCTGCCGGACTCGGGACGGGGTGGTCGGACGCGGCGGGCCCCCTGGGTGGGGCCCGGGACGCAGGGACGGGCTCCGCCGCGGTCCCTGTCCTCCACCTTGGCGCTGGCCGGGGCACCAGCCCCCCGCGAGACCTGGGAAGGGGCACAGGTTTGGGGAGAGAAGGGGTAGAGAGAGAGGGAGAGAGAGAGGCTGATGGAAGGGGTTCGCCGACCCCTGAGCACGCCACCATGTGATCTTCCGCCAGGTGGATGGCCTGGTCCAACGACGTCGGGTGGTGGCACTGGACCCACTGAGCGGTCTTCTTGGGAAGCTTGGTGACAAATTGCTCCAGTACCACCTTGCTGATGATGTCCTCGATGTCGCCTCCGTCGGCCATCAGCCATCTGCGGCAGGAGTCCCGGAGCTGTTGCGCCAACACGAAGGGTCGGCCAGACTCTTCCAGGCTCAAGGACCTGAACCGCTGACGATGTTGTTCGGGGGTCCTGCCGACCCGCTATAGAATGGCGCGCCTCAGATCTTCATAGACCAGGAGGTTCTGGACTGGCAGTTGGTGGGCGGCTATCTGCGACTCACCCGACAGCAGAGGGATGAGCCGCATGGGCCAGTCCGATCGGGGCCATCCCCGGGCCTCGGCGGACCTCTCGAACAGATCCAGGAATGCCTCCGGATCATCCTGGGGTCCCATCTTGTTGAGAGGCAGGGGCGGGGCCGAGGCGGTAGCTGGAGCGGGGACGGCCCGAACCTCCCGGTCGAGCCAGCTCCGGAACAGCTTGCTTGCAGTCTTCTTGCTGGCCTTGGAGCAGCATCTGAAAACGCTGGTCTTGCTCCTCCTTTACGGCCAGCAGGGCGTGATGTTGCTCCCTGTGAAGACCCGCGAGCGTCTGGATGAGATCCGCAAATGGCGTTCCCGGCGGGGTCTGCATGGCGGCGGCAGTCTTCTTCTTCCCGGGTTTCGGCACCAGTGTAGTGTAGCGTGAGCTCAGAGTGGGTGGAGGAAGAAGAAGACGGGGTCGGCGAAATTGGGACTCGCACTTTATTACACGAATTAATAAACACAGGAAAACAAAAAGGTGCGCTCGGGCGCGGCCGCTGTATCGTCACACAAAACAAAACATGTAACTTTGACAACAGTCTCCAACAGTGCTTCTCAGTCTCTCGTGCGAGTCCCAGGTCTCTCTCATCTCCTCTCTCACAGCCGGCAGCTTATATGCAGTCTCCACGCCAATTACTGCAATCAGACACAGGTGTTCGTCATCTGCACTTGACCCACTTACTCACCGCGCAGCTCGCTGACTCATCTCCCGCTACAGACTTCGCGAAACCACGCCCCCCTCACCACAGAGAGGTTCTCTCGTATTGCGTAAGTTAGCTTACGCTACGGGAACCCCTTGTTAACACCGTGCATGGCAAGCATCCACTACATGAGTCCCAGGGAAACCTGGGGAACACAGAAAGCGGAAATTAGGCGGCCAGCAACGCGGGCCGAAACATATACATAAGCACTCAAAGGGAATACAGAGCGGCGTTAGCGGTCTATATAAAGCATTTCACCCAAATGACCGGAAATCAGTCTATATAAGCATATTAACCCAATATAGTGCAGCTCAACCAGGAGAGCTAAAATCACGTGAAGGTAGTCTGCACCCGATCAATCTGGGTAGAACGCACACCCACTTATACTGACAGAAGTCTAGCCTGCAACGCGGGAACTTCCAGGTTATAAAACCTAACAAATGTAGACGGGGTAGCCCAGCCCGCTGCCACACAAATGTCATGAATTGAAATCCCGCTGGACCAAGCCCACGACGAGGCCACGCCTCTAGTGGAATGAGCCCTAACGCCCAAAGGGCATTGCAGATTTTTAGACGCGTAAGCGGCTGCGATGGCATCTACTATCCAGATCGAGTCGCCTGCGGGCTTGAGTGGGGAGATCTTTTCTCACCGGAATCGGCCAAGGGGCTGGGCGTGACAGACGCGTCAGCTCCGGGAACCAGATCTAGTTCTCCCATCGCGGGGCTATAAGGAGCACCGCGCGGCGCGTTTCTCTGATTCTCTTGATTACCTGTGGCAACAGTGAGATCGGAGGGAAAGCATACAACGGGCGACTGGGCCAAAATTGGACCAGCGCGTCCTCGTTCTTTGAAAAGAACATTGGGCAATAAGCGTTGTCTTTTGACGCAAAGAGGTCGACCTCCGCTTTGCCAAAAAGGCACTATAGCGACTGGACTGTTTGGGGGTGCCGGGACCATTCCCCTGTGGGAATGTTGTCCCTGGATATTTGTCTGGGCCGTCGTTCAGGTGGCCTGGCACATGCGCAGCTCTCAGCGAGCGCAGTGAGTGCTGAGACCAAACGAGGAGGCGTTCTGCTAGATCGCAGAGGTTCCTGGATCTGACACCGCCCTGCCGGTTCACGTAGGACACCATAAACATGTTGTCAGAGCGGACTAGAACATGGTGGTCTTGTTTGAACGGGAGGAAGCGCTTCAGCGCGTTCTCGACCGCTATCATTTCCAGACAGTTTATATGAAGGTGCTTCTCTTGCCACAGTCCAGAGACCGGTCTGCCCTCAAAAGTGCGCCCCAACCTGTGTCAATAAACGAGCTGTCATGGCCACAGAGTCCAGTTCCATTCCTAGAAAGGAAGCTGCCTGACTGGGCAGTAATGAGCTCTTGGTCCAGTTGACCATGAGACCCAGGCTCTGCAGATGGCTGAGAAGCACTGTTCTGTGAGACAGAAGTTCTATCTCTGACTGTGCCAGAATCAGCCAATCGTCCAAATAGTTCATAGTCCGCATGCCCTGATTTCTCAAGGGGGGGAGGGCCATGCACGGGGTGCTAGAGACAGGCCGAACGGAAGAACGGTGTACTGATATACCTGACCGTCGAAGGCGGATCTCAAGAATGGCCTGTGGCGGGGTATTATCTGAATCGGAAAGTAGGCGTCTTTCAGATCGAGAGAAATAAACCAGTCCCTCGGGCGAATTTGCGCGAGGATTTGTCTGGTCGCGAGCATTTTGAACGTTCTTCTCATAAGAGCTTTGTTCAAATATCTCAGATCTAGGATAGGTCTGAGGGCTCCGTTCTTCTTGGGTACAAAAAAATTACCACCATAAAAGCCTGACTCGCTCAGAGAAGGCGGTACCGGTTCTATGGCCCCTTTGCACAAGAGTTCTGCTATTTTTGTGCGGAGTAGATGTGCTACTTCCGTATTCACTTTCGTTGCGGTCTTTGCTCGAAAGTGCGGAGGACGGCGAGCAAACTGTAGTGAATAGCCTTGTCTTATTGTGCTCAGCACCCATTCTGACACCCCTGGAATCGCTTCCCATGCTTTTATGTGTCCAGCTAGGGGCAGAATGGCCTCCAGGTTCCGATCGCCACACTTCGTGGGCTCGGGAAACTGAACTGGAAGTATGGGCGCGGCGCGCACGTCCTTGGTGCTCGAATATGGCGGCTCGCTGACAGCGATGGCTGGCTGTTCTATATGTGACGTCCCGGTTGCTTTGAACGGGGAACGTTTTGTGATAACTTTGCGATGCGCAAGAAGCGCCAGGGGTGAGGTGTTTGTTAGTGAGCGTGAGCGAGCGGACACATAACTCACATTCATAACCTGACCGAGTCATTAATATTGGGCTGCTAATGCCAGGGCTATGATGTTCTGGCGGATTAGTGATCAAGCTGGCGAGAACTTGATGGACACCCAACCCAAGTGGGCTGTACATGGAGGCTCGGTCAGTTGTTGGCAGCTCTCTTGCCGCTATTCTTTTTTCGAACCCTGTATCTTTAAAGAAGTTACAATGTAAAAAATTATGTTGTGCTCAATTCCATTAGAATTTTAAATCAATTGAAGACTGTTTTGAATATTACACGTCCTTCAGTGTTCCAGTCCATTTGTGACAATCATAATTTTTTGCCTGGCCAGTCAGATAGGGTATTTTCACAGTGGAGAAGCAAAGGACTGACCATGATTAAGGACTTCTATATAGATGGAAGATTTGCCAGTTTCGAGCACTTGTATAAAACATTTGATCTTTCCCAATCACACTTATTCTGATATCTACAGGTGCATTTCATTAAACATTCTTTTAATGAGTTTCAGGGGTTGCCTCAGGATCATAATATGTATTTTATTTTGCGTCAACCCCATTAGGTTGACCCAAAAGACAATACATATTATGATCCTGAGGCCAAACAGTTGGTGACACGGTTTGTTTCCTTGTTTGTATCTCAATTTCCAGTCTCTTCAGAGCATATCAAAGTAGCATGGGAAAATGACGGGGGAATTAATATCTCAAATGAGATTTGGGAAGAAGGACTGAAACGAATTCATAATTGTTCTATTAATGTTAGATTACAACTTATTCAGTTTAAAGTGTTGCATAGATTACACTATACCAAAACTTAAACTTAAACTTAATAAAATTTACCCTTCAGTTTCCCCGTTATGCGATAGATGCAACAGCTCTGACAGAACGTATGCTCATACTTTTTGGTTTAGAAAAAAGATTTCTGAGTTTTGGAATAATTTTTTTTTGTGGTACTCAAATGTTTTTGGAGAAGAAATCAGTCGAGATTTTGAGTTGGCTTTGTTTGGGTGTTCTGACCCTATATTAGCATTGACACATTCTCAACAACTGTCTCTTATGTTTGGTATGGTGGTGGCCAGAAGGGTGATCTTGATGAACTGGAAGTCCATAGTACCACCCAGCTTTCATAAATGGCTGGCTGAAATGGTTGCTGCCCTCAAGCTCGAAACGATTCGTTTTTCTAAAGCTGATGCTTCTAAAAACTTTGATAAAGTCTGGGGCCCCTTCCTTAAGTATCTTTCTAAGAGTTGAAATATGTTTGGGCATATATGTTATATGGATGACTTATCTCTTTTATTTCTTCACTCCATTGTCAATTTTTTTTCCCTTGGGGGCCGCCATTGTAGCAGACAATGCAACCTGCTGTTAGCATTCCATTAACTCCCATTCATTTACATATCTGAAAAATTGGAGGAGGTATAAAGTGAAAGTAGAAGCCCATGAGTCATAAAGTGGCTCCTGCTGCTAGCTCATGGACAGCTCCTACTCACGCTTTCCGTCTCTGCAAGATTCGGAAGGGAATTATTCAGATTTCTCTTGAAACAGCTAATAGAAGACTTACAACTGTCAGACAGGTTGCTCATGTCACATCTACGTCGTCAAGCTCAGTTTGAGCCTGCGCTGTACGCTCAGCCATCAGGAAGTGAGTGCTTCTAATTGGCTTCACTTTTCTCCGTCGAAATCTATGGGGTCGCTGTGTCCATTTCTTTTACTGTCTATGTTCAGAATCTGGGCAGAAGCAGTAGGTCATCCGGGAACTTCTCGCCTACTCTTTTATGAATACTGATGTTTCGAACTACTTCTTTCACGTACTATTTTCTCCTACTTTATAGTAGGAAAGTAGACATATTGGAACGCACTATTAGTATACGCACGTCCGAATCTCGCGAGAATTAGTACGTCACCCAGTAATTCTCGCCTACTCTTTTATGAATACTAAGAATTCGTACATACTTTTTCGCTCGCCTACTGCTTTTCCCCTACTATATAGCAGGGAAGTATGCGGTTTCGAACGCAGCCACCATCTCCCCTTAGCAACCTTAGTGACCTCCCTAACACCTTCTTCTTCTCTCCCTCTCTTAAAGAAACCACGTCCTAGCAACAACATTCTCCCCGGTGACCCCTAGTGGCCGGAAGGACAATTACACCCTGTAATAGTGGAACTGTTACAACACAATATTCACAGCTGGTCCCGATTAAAGACCTTCCCAATGCGCTAAGCAGCGCAGCATCGATTGTAGCTTTTGGAAGGGAACAGCTCTATTCACAGTGCATGTCTCTTTAAATGATAATGAGCAATTGCTCACCCCACCAATCTCTTCCATGGGGGGTGTCGACATTAGTCTTGTACGACTTCATGCAGCTTTGCACAGACCAATTGGCGGCTGACTTGAAGCAGTGCATGCAGGTTAGAAATTTTGTCCGACTTGATACAGCGCAGACGCCATGTGACTGTGACATATGCCATCAAAGTAGCGGGAGAGCGATTCGAGAGTAGCCGGAAAAGTCAGCTCTGATGACGACACAGCTGTTCTACAATTGGCCGGATTCACCGCATGAGGATCACGTGTGTTTCGTGTTTATTCTCACACCTTTAGTTCCACTAAAACTCACAAAATATTTTTTTATAAGATTTAACACTCTTTTCATGTAGTCGCAATGTTATATTGTGTCATGTTTATCAAGATAAAACTGATTAAAAAACGTAGACTCCACTTCATTTATAGTAGCTATAGGCTTATGCTGTATGAAGCAAGTCAAGTCAAGTCACCTTTATTTATATAGCGCTTTTTACAATTCAGATTGTATAAAAGCAGCTTCACAGTGATAACAAGAAAATAATACATCAAAGTTTGTTTCTAGAAGAAAATGGCATCATCCACCTTAAGTAAGGCAAATAACTAATATTGTTGAATATTTAAATGTCCCCAACTAAGCAAGCCAAAAGCCAAGGCGACAGTGGCAAGGAACCAAAACTCCATCAGGTGACAGAATGGAGAAAAAAACCTTGGGAGAACCCAGGCTCAGTCGGGGGACAGTTCTCCTCTGGCCAACGAACGAACAGTGTATGTTTATGGTTCAGGCAGCATTACAAGTCAGAAGTCAGATTGGATCAGAGCATTCAGAATATTATCCAGTTCCATCTGGTTGGAATTCGGAGTCATCATGGCGGTATGGAGACAAGTTTGTTGAGGATCAGTGCCGATGCTTGTGTCGATGAGGCCTTCACATGGCTGATGGGCTGGCACTTCAGCGATGCGTTGTCGTCGTGTCCAGATGCAGGTCCTTCATCAGATCTGGATACGACCTGGATCCGGCGGACTGCGGTAAACCTCGGGATAAACAGAGAGACTAATATTAACGTAAATGCCATTCTTCTCATGATGTAACGAGTACATCAGGATTTATGGGAAGTGTTACCGGTTCCGGCTGACCTAATCTATGCAGCCTAACATTGAATTATAGAAGTCTTATGTGTAAGCTAGGCCAAAGAGATGTGTTATTAATTTAGCTTTGAACTGACAGAGTGTCAAGTTGGTGTAGGAAGCCGAAGACGAGGACACAGGAACTGCGGTTTAGGTCATTTATATACAAACTTAACTTCGAAAAACATACAAGAACAAAGGAAAGGGAACTCCAGGACTTCAGAATACACAACCATACATTGACGACGACCAACAAACACTGAGGGAAAACAAAGGGCTTAAATGAACAGGGACTAATGGGATAATTAACAGAATACAGGTGAAGGGAATTACTAATTAAACAGACCGGGAAACACTAACAGGACTAAACCAAAATCACAAAGACAGGGGGAAACAAGATCACAAAACCTGAACTAAACACACTGAAAACGTGACAGAACCTCCCCCTCCCCGAAGGCGCGTCCTCGCGCCGTATAACATCCAAAGGGGTGGGAGGGTGGGCGCCCTGGAGGCTGACGAGGGCATGGTGGTACAGGAACGGGAAGCCTCCAGGGCGGAGCTGGTAGCTCGGGGAACCGGGGTGGAACCGGCTGCGGGCGTGGCCATGGCGGAGCAGGCTGTGGACGTGGCCATAACAGAGCAGGCTGTGGACGTGGCCACAGCGGAGACCTGCCTGAAGTTGGCCCCTCACCCAAAGCAAAACGTCGTCAAACTATGCTCAATCGTTTGTGCTCGGTTTGTGCGGTAAAAAATTTTGTTTGTGCTGTTTCGGTTTTTTAGATATTAAAAGAATATTTTTAGGTCATTCTGAGGTCACTTAGCCCCCCCACATGATCCAAATTCACCCAAAATAGCGTTTTGCGTTGGGTTTTAAAATATCGGAAATTGAATTATAGACGATGACGTCACCAACCCCCCCCCACATGCTCCAAATTCACCCAAAATAGACGCAATCGTTTGTGCTCCATTTGTGCTGGTTTGTGCTGTAAAAAGTTTCGTTTGAGGTGCTTCGGTTTTTTAGATATAAAAATAATATTAGGTGGTCATTCTGAGGTCACTCAGCCCCCCACATGCTCCAAATTCACCCAAAATAGTCTCGTTCGTTTGTGCTGGTTTGTGCCGGTAAAATTTTCGTTTGTGCTGTGTCGGGTTTTAAAATATCAGAAATTGAATTATAGACGATGACGTCACCAGCCCCCCACATGCTCCAAATTCACCCAAAATAGTCTCGTTCGTTTGTGCTCTGTTTGTGCTGGTTTGTGCTGTAAAAGGTTTCATTTGAGCTGCTTCAGTTTTTTAGATATTAAAATAATATTAGGTGGTCATTCTGAGGTCACTCAGCCCCCCACATGCTCCAAATTCACCCAAAATAGTCTCGTTCGTTTGTGCTCCGTTTGTGCTGGTCTGTGCCGGTAACATTTTCGTTTGTGCTGTGTTGGGTTTTAAAATATCAGAAATTCAATTATTGTTGATGACGTCACCAGCCCCCGACATGCTCCAAATTCACCCAAAATAGTCTCGTTCATTTGTGCTCCGTTTGTACTGGTCTGTGCCGGTAAAATTTTCGTTTGAGCTGCTTCAGTTTTTTAGATGTTAAAATAATATTAGGTGGTCATTCTGAGGTCACTCAGCCCCCAAGAGGCCAAGAGAACAGCGAAACTATCCTCAAGGTGAGCACACTTTTAAAGTAGAATTGACAAAGATGTTCTGTCATTACATAATTTCTTCAATAAACAATTATCTTCACTTCAGTCTCTTCTGATTGTATTTTATATTTACGAGTCTCGTCTGCTACACTTCACTGCCACCACTAGGGGCAAGTGACACTTCTGTTCAAGAATCCTCCTGTATAAAATGCTGTAGAGTTGGTGGAGAAAAGGTCGCTATAAATCAAACTACAAAAGTCGTTACTAATCCAAATTTCTGGCCAATGTAAGTATACATTGTTTTAAACTGTCAGTTACAATATTAGTAGCTTCAAGAATAATTGTACAACATTCAAGAGAGCTTGTTACTTGTTATTGAACAGAAACCTCATTAATAACACTTATATTACTAATTTAGCTATGAAATGCTGATTACTGTTGCAGAAATTTGCCTTTTAGTATTAAAAAACAACCATGGGTCACATGTGCAACTGTATTTAACATTTCATAGCTAAATTAGTGATATTAGTGTTAGCAATGAGTTGTCGGTTCAATACTGACAATCTAGGTGTCAACATTACCATATTGGTCCTAATATAAGATATATTATCCATCTACATTATCCTTACTATATTATATTATCCTATTATTCTTATATTCAGACCAATACAGTAATATATTAAAACTAATTTATGCTGTACATGATATTTTTTGGAGTCAGGATAATTGAGGGTAATTATGTTGTGCTTATGCCAGATGCCCAAGAAACCAGCAGTTGACAGGGATTCCATTTTCACTGTCCTGTGTTCATCAAAAGAGGCCATAGTACAAAATGGCAACATAGCTACTCCTAATCAGAGCATTAGGGTTTATTCATGAAAGTGATCATAAAACAAGTGGCAGTAGTGATGACACTGATTTTGAGTCAGGGTCCCTGTCCTCCAGTCCAAAAGATTGCTGCACTTTTGATTTTGAAGTTCCATTTCAGAAATGGATTGAATTAATGCCTGAAACAGTAACATACAAAAACAAGTAAAACAAAAAAAAGGGAATACACAATTTTGAAGCCTGGTATCTGGACGCATGTGATAAATCATCACATTTGGCAAGAAGTGAAATGCCCCTGCACATTTGCTTTTAAAAGAGCCAAGGTCTATCCATCAGTCACAGACAAATATATTGTAATCAGAGGCAACTGTAAGGAGTGTCGTGGCCACATTCACATAAAATGTGACAAAAAGCCTGAAATAAACAGCACAATGAAGTTCAGGTGTTCACTTAAAAACACTGATGACTCCCTGCATACTGGCTGTTCCAAGCGTGCAATGTCTGGTAACTTGCGTGTGCAGATATCCAAAGAACTAGAAGTAGAAAGGAACCCCATGTATGGAGGGCATCAGAGGCAACAAAGCTGATGGATTTTGGAGATCCTGAGCCAAGTCATCTGCCTAATTTGGCCCCTCTGCGCAAAGCAAAGCAATGATTTGAAGGTGAAGAAATGATTTAGAATTAGGCGACAAGGATCGTATTCTGTCATTGCAGATGCTAAAATACAGTGCACCTCACAGTGGTAGCATTAAAGACATTGGACTAGACAAGTTTTTCTGTCACTATTGGAGTCAAACACAAATGTATATGTACAAGACATTATCAAAGACATCTACTAACCACACTGTGAGTTTTGATGCAACTGGCTCAGTGGTGAGGAAACTACAGAGACCAAATGGCATGGTGTTGTCAGGGGGTGTTGTGGCAGGGGGTGAGAAATTACGTGTCCCAGTGGTGCAAATGCTGTCAGAGAGACATGATGTTAACGCCATAACACATTGGCTGACAGAATGGATACGCGCAGGTGAACCTACTCCAAAAGAGGTTGTGAGTGACTTTTCTCTGGCTTTGCTCGGAGCTTTGGTCAAGGCTTTTACTTCTCATCCTGATCTTAAGACCTACATCAATGAGTGTTGTGGTGTCTTACTCGGTAGACAGTCAGCAAAAGTCCCACCTTGTTTCGTGCGGGTTGATGTTGCACACTGCATCAAGATGATCTGCCGGTGGGACTGCTTGAAAAAAAAAAACATCGAATTAAAGATTTCTTTGTTAGGTCAATAGCTCAGCTTCTCATGTCACAATCCATGGACGATGCAAGAGAGCTACTAAGATGCATTACTATTGTGCCTCTCAGTGAAACAGAGGGTAGTGACAGCTCTGGAGCCCCCCTCATTTCAGAAAGGTGCAAGAAATACCTAAAAGCCCAAATTGCAGAAGAGCGTGTCATTCCAGATGTAGAGGGTGCGGACCTGGAAGAAGTGGATCCATGTGACCAAACACAGACAGACATGCGGCAGTGGGTAACAGACATATGTGAGGAGAGCAGGTCACTTGCCACATCTAATGATGATCATGACAATATGCACTTCCTCCCTGAGATTATTCCAAATATAATCTGGCTTGCAAATTACTTACCTCTCTGGACAGGGGTAATGATCCCTCACTTCCGGAGCTCCAACATCACCGCAAGTTCAGCCAATGTCGAAGCCGAGTTTAAAAACATCAAACGCGGCCTTTTCAAGCATGAACACTTGCCTATTCGATTCATTGTTCGACATCTGTCCTTCATTGAAGGCAACATGCGTATATTTTCTGCAAAACAAAAGAGTGTGGAAAAAGGTGAAGAGGATCAGGCTGTTGCGACAGTGATAGACACAGGAGTCAACCCACTACCCACCGCAACCTGCAGGATAGATGGAAGGCCAGAGATGGATGCTTCCTGCTCTGGGAAGTCTGAAACCGTCACAAACATCTATCCAACAGATGAAGAAGCTGTTGAAAACTGGAGAGGCTTAGCGGTTCCACCCAAAAAGAGGAAGAGGAGTTCATACCTCTCTCCTTGTCCTGAATGGCTCCATGCAGATCCATCTGTGAGAGGGAAAAGACTAAAAGTGGACCTGTTGAAAAATGGAAACAATCAACAGCCTGTTAAACTCAGGAAATCAAAAATCTCTGTGCTTAACACATGTGCATTTGATGCTTTTTGTCAATGATTATGTTGTGCTTACTGTGATAGTGTCACTTTTGAAAATATTGTTTGCAATGAGGATTCCAACAACCTCCTCCAGCTAGTGAAATCCATCACCACAAAGGGTCTGAATGCACAGGCCTACATACAGAGGGCAGAACTGCTGAGCGAAATATTCAAAGCTGTCCGACTGAAGTCTAGTGCTCTCCAAATCGATGCACAATGCCACATCTCCACTATCATTGAAAAGTCAATGACAAAACACACTTGTGTTTCATTAACAAAACAGTACTCTTCACAGTATTGTTGTCTCAGCAAACAAGTCACAAGGGAAATTGCATTTGTTTGTACTTCTGTTGCTGTTCTACAGGCTTCTGGCATGGCTCATCTTCAGATCGCAGTGGAAGAAGGCCTTGACCTTCCGTAGTCCCCCTGCCTCAGGCCGATCCAAAGTCTGTCACAGTGTCCCTGCAATCAAGCCAGATACCTCAGAAAAAGTGCTCTGTGCAGGGAAAGTTTCTCACAGTTACAGTCTGGGAGAACTTATGTGGATTGACACTGACCTGGGAAGCAACTCCACAGAATTTCCTTTGAGTGAATTTCCCTCCAATCTGATGCTCCAGGGAAAGAGATTTACTTTACGGGCAGTCATTGCTTTTAGAGGAGGCTTAACCCAGGATGCTCTTGGGCATTATGTGGCCTACTGCAGGAGGTCTCCATGTGTCTGGGAGATGTATGATGACCTGAGAAGTGGAGTGACAGCAGCGTCAGATAAAAACAAAATATGCCCACATGCTGTATTATACACAAAAGACTGATTGCACTATTTATATTTAATTTCACAAGTTAAATTATTTTGGTTGAACTTTTTGTATGCCACATACCCTTCTTTTCCTACTCCTGTTAGGAGAAGGAAGTAGTGAGCTGTTTTATGGAAGTTTGCACTCAAGTCTATTATTTTGTGTGGTATCTTTGGTTTGAAGACAGATTTAAACTTGTCAGTATTAAATGTTTTTAAGTTTTCAGTATTAAGTGTTTTTAAGTTTAAGTTTTTAAAGTTTTTTGTTTTTTTGTTAATGGATGTTCGATAGTACATAATTACATTTCAAAAGTTAAATCATTTTGACTTAATTGAGTCATGAGTTACCTCATACATAATAATAATAATAATAGTAGTAATTAAATGATATACACACAGACACATAAATACACACACAGTAGCCTACCAGTCAAAAGATTTAAAAGGTTTATTTTTTAATGTTTCTCAAAGTTTAATGTTCCCTTATGCTCACTAAGGCTATTTTTATTTTTATCAAAAATACAGTAATATTGTGAAATATTATTCCAATGTAATACTGCAGTTTTAGATGTGAATATATAGTAAAGTGTAATTTATTCCTGTAATCAAAGCTGAATTTTAGCATCATTAGTTCAGGTTCACATGATCCTTCAGAAAACATTGTAATATAGCTATGGATGTTATGAATTTGATGCTCAAGAAACATTATCAATGTTGAAAACAGTTGTGCTGCTTATTGTTCTTTTCTTCTTCTGAAAACCAATATATACAACAATTCAAAGATTTTGGTTAAGTGATATAAAATGTAATACTTTTATATAGCAAGGAAGTAATACATTAATAAAAAGTTGATCAACATTTATCAAAATTAAGAACCTTTCTTAACTGAGTACCAATAATAACTGAGCATACAATCAACATTTTACTATGATTTCTAAAGAATCATGTGATATCGAAAACTGGAGTAGGTCTAATGATACATAAAATTCAGGTTTTACATCAGTCTAAATGACATTGTAATTATATTATTACAATTTAAAGTAGCTATTTTCGGTTTTAATATATGTTTCATCAAAAAAAGTGAGCTTAAGAGACATACAAAAAGAAGAATCCAAACGTTTGACCCCTAGCCATGGCCAATAGGCCTTTATACACAAACACAGCAAACAGATGGTGCTTGTATTTGTGACAATTTTCATATATGTTATAAACAAAACACAACATACAGTAAGTAAAAACACTAACCTTGAAGTTTGTGTTGCATCCACATCCTGTATCCGCAGTGCTCGTTAAAAGTTGAAAACGCACAGGATAACATAACCGAAGTGAATATAGTGATTTGGTTTGCCAATTCTTTAGGTCTTACCTTGTTACTTTAACTAGCCTACTGTTAAAAAAAGGTGGGCTGGTGCACCATCTATAATTCTCTCTCATTCAGTGTCTCGCCCATTCAGTAAGTTGTGCACAAACAGAGCACAAACGAACGAGACTATTTTGGGTGAATTTGGAGCATGTGGGGGGCTAGAAACGTCATCAACAATAATTGAATGTCTAATATTTTAAAACCCGACACAGCACAAACAAACATTTTACCGGCACAGACCAGCACAAACGAAGCACAAACGAACAAGACTATTTTGGGTGAATTTGGAGCATGTGGGGGGCTGAGTGACCTCAAAATGATCACCTAATATTATTTTAATATCTAAAAAACCGAAGCAGCTCAAACAAAACTTTTTACAGCACAAACGGAGCACAAACGATTGCGTCAATTTTGGGTGAATTTGGAGTATGTGGGGGGGCTGGTGACGTCATCGTCTATAATTCAATTTCCGATATTTTAAAACCCAACGCAGCACAAACGAAAATTGTATCGGCACAAACCAGCACAAACGAAGCACAAACGAATGAGCCTATTTTGGGTGAATTTGGATCATGTGGGGGGGCTAAGTGACATCAGAATGACCTAAAAATATTCTTTTGATGTCTAAAAAACCGAAACAGAACAAACGAAACTTTTTACAGCACAAACCAGCACAAACCGAGCACAAACGATTGAGCATAGTTTGACGACGTTTGGCGTTGGGTGGGGGGCCAACTTCACACAGGTACGGCGGAGCAGGCTGTGGGCGTGTCCAGGGCGGAGCTGTCGGACCCTCGGGTGTCCAGGGCGGAGCTGTCGGACCCTCGGGCGTCCAGGGCGGAGCTGTCGGACCCTCGGGCGTCCAGGGCGGAGCTGTCGGACCCTCGGGCGTCCAGGGCGGAGCTGTCGGACCCTCGGGCGTCCAGGGCGGAGCTGTCGGACCCTCGGGCGTCCAGGGCGGAGCTGTCGGACCCTCAGGCATCCAGGGCGGAGCTGTCGGACCCTCGGGCGTCCAGAGCGGAGCTGTCGGACCATGTTGGCCATGGCGGTGAGGACCCTTCGGGTGGCCATGGCGGTGAGGACCCTTCGGGTGGCCATGGCGGTGAGGACCCTTCGGGTGGCCATGGCGGTGAGGACCCTTCGGGTGGCCATGGCGGTGAGGACCCTGTCGCTACAACCTCCATGGTCCCCTTACAGGGTGTACTGCGCCCCCAAAAATTTTAATGGGAAATTTGACAGGTACAAAGATTGGTTCTTGGTGCTCAGGAACGGGAACTGACACCGGCTCAGGAACGGGAACAGACACCGGCTCAGGAACGGGAACAGACACCGGCTCAGGAACGGGAACAGACACCGGCTCAGGAACGGGAACAGACACCGGCTCATGAACGGGAACAGAAACCGGCTCAGGAACGGGAACAGAAACCGGCTCAGGAACGGCAGACGTGACGTGCACAGCCTCTGGATCAGCAGACGCGGACCGGACTGGCTGAACGGGCTCTGGCGCAGGATCAGCGGGCTCTGGCGCAGGATCAGCGGGCTCTGGCGCAGGATCAGCGGGCTCTGGCGCAGGATCAGCGGGCTCTGGCGCAGGATCAGTGGGCTCTGGCGCAGGATCAGTGGGCTCTGGCGCAGGATCAGCGGGCTCTGGCGCAGGATCAGCGGGCTCTGGCGCAGGATCAGCAGCCACTAGAACAGTAACGGCAACAAGGACTGAAACAAACACAGAAACAAACACCGGCTCAGGAACAGACACCGGCTCAGGATCTAGCGAGCAGGCGATGGGCTCCGGCGCTGGCGGGCAGGTGATGGGCTCCGGCGCTGGCGGGCAGGCGATGGGCTCAGGCACTGGCGGGCTTGGAACTGGCTGGAGTGGGAGATCTTCCACCACGAAGTTGGATCCACACACCCATAGCGTGTGATCCACGAACTCCAGGAAGGACAGATCGAGGTCCTTTACCAGATGTATCTGGGCAAGAGGGTCTTTCAATCCACCCCAGAAACTCTGTGTAAGTTCCTCTTTATCCCATGTCACGTCGTCATTAAGGTCTAAGTAAAACCCCGCATACTCTTCAAGTGAGCGCTCACATTGGTAGAGGATAGGTGTTTCCATGGGGCTCAACTTTTTCTTCTTGTTCCTTCTTACCCCGCTCATTTTCAGTTTCCTTTCTTCTTTTTGAATGGTTGGTCGTTCTGTCAGGTTGGTGTAGGTAGCCGAAGACAAGGACACAGGAACTGCGGTTTAGGTCTTTTATTTACAAACTTAACTTCGAAAAACAAACAAGAACAAAGGAAAGGGAACTCCAGGACTTCAAAATACACAACCATACATCGATAACGACCAACAAACACTGAGGGAAAACACAGGGCTTAAATGAACAGGGACTAATGGGATAATTAACAGAATACAGGAGAAGGGAATTACTAATTAAACAGACCAGGAAACACTAACAGGACTAAACCAAAATCACAAAGACAGGGGGAAACAAGATCACAAAACCTGAACTAATCACACTGAAAACGTGACAAAGAGTGTGTCTGCTTTCCGGACAATGGTAGGAAGACTGTTCCAAAGTTTTGGTGCTAAATAGGAAAAGGATCTACCGCCAGCAGTTGATTTTGATATTCTAGGTATTATCAACTGGCCAGAATTTTGAGATCGCAATAGACGTGAAGGACTATAATGCGTTAAGAGCTCGCTCAAGTACTGTGGAGCTAAACTATTTAGTGCTTTATAAGTAATCAGCAATATTTTAAAATGTATACAATGTTTAATAGGCAGCCAATGCAGTGTTGACAGAACTGGGCTAATATGGTCATACTTCCTGGTTCTGGTAAGAACTCGAGCTGCTGCGTTTTGCACCAGCTGTAGTTTGTGTAGCTCCTCCAGTGACAGACATGAGGCAAGAGGTCTTGGTTAGAATATAGGGCTTTAATGCTGGTCAACCCGTGAGAACTGGTTGAAGATGAAGAAAATATAAAATTAACAAAAAATAATGCTATATGCATGTCTCACAAATCTTGTGTCATAATCAAGGCCATATACAGCTAACGTTACATCACAACAATTACACATGAAAACACAAACACCCTCACAGCAAAATAAACGGTCAACAAACCTCATTGCTGCTTATCACATAGAGGTGCTAAACATTCTTTCAAATCTTCCGTATCTTCTTCTGCCTGTTTTCTTGTAAACTTATGCACTTAAACACGACAACAGCAGATAAATCAATCTCTTTCGCCGTAAAGTTTTTTCTCCGTGCGTCGCTCAAAAGCGCCCGGACAGAAACCTCCGGGCGGAACCAATAATTAGTTCCGTCTTGCTGTTAACATTAAATTCAGAAGAAACAAAATGGTAAAAGTGCTAATACAGAAATAAACTGGCGACAGAGGCAGTTACACTCCCACCAAATCAAAAGTGATTTCTTAAACTTGGAGACAAACATATTGCATGAATAAATTAAATTGAACTCTATCCTAATAAATAACTAATAAACTGTGTCTGTGTGTATGATTGAACCATCAGTCTGCTTCTATCAATGTAACTGTTTTCTGAATGGGTCTCTCCAGGTAAACAGGTTTGGAAGTACGCTTTCCTCTTCCATCCAGGGAGGAGTCATTGATAAGTTACTTGAGTCTCCTCACTCTTTCATCACTTCCAGGATACACCTCGATGACTCTTGCTAGCTTCCATTGGTTTTGCGGTGTAGCAACATCTTGCAACAGAACAATGTCACCAACCTTTGTATTTCTGCGATCTTTGGTCCACTTCTGTCTGTGTTGGAGATTCAAGAGGTACTCCTTTTTCCATCGTACCCAAAAGTTGTTGGTTAAGAGTTGAACTCTGCGCCATCTTTTGCGGAGGTAGAGATCTTCCTTGACAAACTTTCCAGGAGGAGGGAGAATGATTGTGGACTTCATGGTCAAGATGTGGTTTGGTGTCAAGGGCTCTGGACTAGTAGAATCGTTCAGATGATCAGTGGTTAGAGGTCTGCTATTCACAACCGCCATGGCCTCATATAGAAATGTTCGTAGGGAAGAGGAGTCAAGTTGTCTGGACGACTGTTGTAGAATGGATGCCAGGACACTTCTGATAGTGCGTATCTGTCTTTCCCAGACCCCACCCATATGACTTGAGGCCGGGGAGTTCATGATGAACTCGCAGCCCAAATCCTTGAGCTCCTCTTGATCCATCTGTTTCAATGCTTCAATGAACTCACGCCTTGCTCCGACAAAGTTTGTCCCTTGATCACACCTTATCTGCCTTACTGATCCCCGAATGGCGATGAATGAACGCAGAGCATTGATAAAGGCATCTGAGGTCAAGTCATCAAGTGCTTCAATGTGAACTCCTCTGGAACACATGCAGGTGAGCAACAGCCCATAACGCTTTAGCTCCTTTCTTCCTTCCTTAATGTGAAACGGTCCGATGCAGTCCATTCCACAGTAAGTGAATGGCACAGTTGTTTCCATCAAATCTTCTGGAAGGTCTGCCATCCTTTGTTGCTCTGTGCATCTTCGGAACTTTCTGCAACTTGTGCACTTGTGAATATGGGATGAAACAAGCTTGCTGCAACCCAGGATCCATATGCCATTGGCTCGGAGTTCATTAATAGTCATTCCTCGACCTTGATGGTACACTCTTTCATGATAGTGCTTGATGAGCAATCCAGACACATGACTGTCTCTAGGAAGGATTGCTGGATGCCTCACATGTAGATGTAGGGCAGCATGAGCTAAGCGGCCTCCTACTCTGATTACACTTTGATCATCCAGGAACGGACATAGTTTGTGCAGCTGGCTAACTTTGTCTTTGAGCTTTGTCTCCTTATGATGTCTAAGGCATTGAATTTCTTGACAGAGAGTTGCTTCCTGCACCATCTTGATTATGGTCAGCTCCGCCTCTTTCCGTTCCTCCAAGCTCGAGGCCTCACAGGACCTTGGCTTGAGACCTTTGATTTCCTTAGCAAGGCGCTTGAGTCTGGCAACAGCTTTCACCAATCTTGCCCAGTCTGAGAACTTGTGTAGACGCTCTAGGAGTGTTTTTACTTCTTTTGCCTGAGTGTCATGAACCTGAGCTTTCTTGACCTCTGGGTCACTGCTCTCGATCTCTCCCACCATGACAACTCCAGTTGGTAACTCTTTCTGTGAGTTGTTTTGCCGTGACACCCCTTGAGGCGTGATCAGCTGGGTTGTCTTCTGAAGCTACATATCTCCATTGTCCGGCCTCTGTACTTAGTCTAATGCGCTCAACTCTATTTGCTACAAAAATATGAAATCTTCTGGCTTCATTACTGATGTACCCAAGTCAAACCTTTGAATCAGTCCAGAAACATTCTAGTTGGCAGTCTATTTCTAGTTCTTTCTTAAGCATGTCACTGGTCCGGACTGCTACCACTGCTGCTGACAGCTCGAGTCTTGGTATAGTCATGACTTTAGTAGGAGCAACTCTTGACTTTCCCATGACTAAGGAGCAGTGGACCTCACCTGATGTACTGACTCCTCTTAAATACGAGCACTCTCCATAGCCTGACACGCTGGCGTGGTGGAGCTCATAATGTTGGACCTTGGAGCTTGATGGCAGAGAGTATCTTTGGACTCTCACCTCAGCCAAGTTTTTTAGATCTTGCACCCAAGACTCCCACAGGGGTCGAAGGTCATCAGGCAAAGGATCATCCCAACTGAGCGTGTCACGACACATCTGCTGCAGGATCTTCTTTCCTACCAGGATGAAGGGTGCCACAAATCCAAGTGGGTCATACACAGAAGCAACTGTGGACAGGACCCCTCTGCGTGTGTAAGTGGATTTTCTTTGACAACCATTCTAAACTGCAGCTCATCAGAAGTCACACACCACTGTACCCCTAGTGCTCTTTCCATCAGTGATTCTCCCAACATCAAGGTCAAATCCTTGACAGCTTTAGCAAACTCTTCCTGAGACGGTGGATGCCACATGTCTTGTTATCTGGTAAGTTTGGTCTTCCTTTCTTGAAGGGAAGTGGCATTTCATAGTGCCCGTCCTCCTTGAGTCTGATGCCGCTTTCCATAATTGACATGAACTGAAGATCCTCTTGAGAAAGGTGTTCGTCTTCCGAAGCCCTTTCTACAAAATCAGATTCCAACACCTTGATGACGTCTTTAAGAAGGATTACTACCTTGATCTGTGTTCTACAGACAGTGCACTTCGCTTGGGAGATTTGGAAGAACTGATATCACTTGCTTCACAATGACCTGATGACTTGTTCCAAAAGCATCTCCAAAGTCAAGACATGGTTTGCCATAACCAACTATACTCCAACCCAGGTCTGTTCTCGGAGCAAAGGGCTCACTTTCTTCTCCAGCAACCACTTGTCTTGGTACAAGAGCTTGAGGGCAGTTGTAGCCAATTAGTAGGCCGACATCACAGCTCTGTAGAGGAGCAATTTCATCTGCAATGTGCTCAAGGTGAGACCATGACTTGGCAGTCTCTGGTGTGGGAATATGATCTCTGTTTGCAGGGATGAATTCTCTTGAGTAAGTTACTGGCAGAGAGATTACCTTATCTGAGTAGAATCCTCTTATTTGTAGACCAGGCAGCTTTCTGCTCGGCACCACTGTATTTCTTGAAGTCATTGTGGAGAGCTTTAACTGGACTGGTTCAATTTTAGTGTGAAGCACCTTTACTGTCTCTTCAAGGATGAAGGTCGTGTCACTCTGTGTATCGAGGAGAGCGTACACAAGAACTTCATGATTTGGCTTACTTGTAGTTGACAACCACACAGGAATGACTGAGGATGTGTGGGTGCTTTTAACGTTCTGGATAACTCTGTTAGACGTTACCTTGCGTGGTGTTCTTGTCATTGTTTCTTGTGAACGATCTGTTGTTCCGAAGGAAATCAGCAAACTCTTGAAGTTTGATACTGCATTTGGAGCTTATCCTGGGCCATCCCTCCAGCTTGTCTCTGAAGGCTTTGGCTATGAGGAATGGATTCCCGTATCTTTCCTCGAGGATCCTCCATGCTGCATGATAGGCTGACTCTGAACCAAGCAGGAAGTAGCTCTCCATAGCCTTTTTAGCAGGTCCACCCACATACTTTCGCAAGTAATATATCTTTTCTTCAGTTGGAATGTTTTTCCGATCAATGAGTGTCTGAAACGAAACCTTCCAGTCATTGAATCTGAGTGGGTCGCCACTGAATATTGTTGGTTCAGGTATAGGAAGACGACCTGCACTGATGGACTCTGCAAGTGCTCTCACAAGAGCTGCTGTACTGTCATCTTGCTTTGAGTGTGCTCAGTCTTGTGGTGAGGAATGGTGCTGCAACAAATTATTTTAATGTTTCGCTTCTTCCCTTTCCTTAATGCAGACACTTTGATGGAGTAGACTGCTTATTTCTTCATCTGAGCACTCACTCTGATCATACACTCGCTGACGTGCCTTAGCAGCTTTTAACTTTTTAACTGTCTCTAGTCGCTCCAGTTGTCTGCGCTTTGCATCTAGCACCTTTTGTCTCTCTGCAGCTTCAGCTTCAATCATTTCCAATTCCTCAATGCAACACTCTTGTTCTAGTAGTACTTCTAGAGTAGCTTCATTGGCAGCAACTTCTGCAGCGGCATCTTGTCTGCTTGCAGAAATCCGACTTGAATGTCTGGAGCTGCCTTGAGCATGAGAGGACTTAGTGAATTGGGATTTGACACTTATCTTGTCTGAGGCTGCAGACTTGAATATAGACAATGTCGCCCTGTGGCCTTGTTCTTCATTTCCTCCACCGTTATCTGCTGTTTCCAAGCGATCCTTTGCTCTTTGGATGATCTTCCTGGTTACTGCATCACAGGTGTCAATTCTGCGACGTGTGTCCTGGTCAGTGTTGTCTATGTGCCTCAACTCTTCATAAGCAATTTTCAGATTCTTTGAGGCCACGCTTACTTTGCTGATATATTCATGTAGCAGGTTGTTAGAGCATTGTCCATTCAGGACTTGCTTGGCGTCCTTAGCGATAGCCTTCCACTCCTCATAACTCACAGTGAAACGGTGAGCAAATCTTCTTATTTGCTCACTGTACAGTTCTTGGCCCTTTTCCGTTAATTTTCTGACTCTTTGGCTTCTTCGTGGTTCTTGTGAGGAAGTGTGGTCATCAGCTCTTGTGCCTTTAGTGGCCTGTGGTTGCATGTCTATGCACTGCTGCTCTATATTTTTTCCTGCACTAACCTGCTTTCTGCTAAATGTTTGAGTAGGCTCTGACATTGTTACTCGGTGTACTTAATTTTGGGTTAAATGTAATTTGGCAAGAAGTTAAGTGATTCACTTCTCTTTAGCTATTCACATTTCTAAACTTTCTACCACTAGTATTAGTTTCATTAGAAAATGTTCAGATCTACTTCACACAAATCTATATCGTTATTCTACAAAATGCAAAATTCAGTCTTTTGTGTACACGTTTTCATTTCAAGTCTCTTAGTTGCAGCTTAGTTAACACTTAAATATGCACGCAACTATACCGTATGAATATGATGGCAAAAGGGATGTGTCACAGTCTCTTGTGGGAAATATTTAAGCTTCTTAGCTTCAGCCGGATTCGTGGTAAGGCACCTGGGGTCTTCTATGGATGCTGCGATTGTGTAAATGTCAGGAGCAGATGCACACTCTTGGATGTAGAGATGTCCCTTCTTGTCCATGGATCACGGCTCTTTGGTACCGTCTTCCTCGTCTACTCATACAGAGCAGTTGAGTTCTCACTGCAGCTCCTCCAGTGACAGACATGAGGCAAGAGGTCTTGGTTAGAATACAGGGCTTTAATGCTGGTCAACCTGTGAGAACTGGTTGAAGATTAAGAAAGAAAATATAAAATTAACAAAAAATAATGCTATATGCATGTCTCACAAATCTTGTGTCATAATCAAGGCCATATACAGCTAACGTTAGACACCTTATATGTTATAACGTTACATTACAACAATTACACATGAAAACATGTAAAGTAGGAACATGTAAACACAAACACCATCACAGCAAAATAAACGGTAAACAAACCTCATTGCTGCTTATCACATAGAGGTGCTAAACATTCTTTCAAATCTTCCGTATCTTCTTCTGCCTATTTTCTTGTAAACTTATTCACGACAACAGCGGATAAATCAGTTTCTT
The DNA here is from genome assembly GCA_030578275.1 of Meda fulgida. Classification (NCBI taxonomy): domain Eukaryota; kingdom Metazoa; phylum Chordata; class Actinopteri; order Cypriniformes; family Leuciscidae; genus Meda; species Meda fulgida. Next base: position 7,896,931 of record CM060623.1, read on the forward strand.
TCGCCGTAAAGTTTTTTCTCCGTGCGTCGCTCAAAAGCGCCCGGACAGAAACCTCCGGCCGGAACCAATAATTAGTTACGTCTTGCTGTTAACATTAAATTCAGAAGAAACAAAATAGTATAAGTGCTAATACAGAAATAAACTGGCGACAGAGGCAGTTACAGTTTGTTTATTAAGCGTGCAGGGCAACCACCCAGTAAAGCATTACAATAATCTAGCCTTGATATCATGAATGCATGAACTAATTGTTACGCATTTGTCAATGAGAGCATATGGCATAATTTAGATATATTTTTAAGATGGAAAAATGCGGTTTTACAGATACTTGACACATGACTTTCAAATGAAAGATTGGTATCAAAGGGCACACCCAGGTTCCTAACCGACAGAGCAGCCATCAAGTGTTAGACAGTATTCTAGGTTAGTACGTGAGGTGGTTTTTTGTCCAATAATTAGAATCTCTTGTTTTTTCAGAATTAAGTGGTAGGAAATTACTAGTCATACAATTTTTTTATATCAGCTATGCATTCCATTAATTTTGTGAATTGGTAAGTTTCGTTCAAATATACAGCTGAGTATCATGGGCATAACAGTGAAAACTAATGCCATGCTTCCTACTGATATCTCCCAAGGTTAGCATGTACAGAGTGAACAGCAACGGTCCTTGTGGTACGCCATACTGAACTTGTGATCGATAAGACATCTCTCCATTTACTGCTACAAACTGATAACGGTCTGATAAGTATGATTTAAACCATGCTAGTGCAATTCCACTAATGCCAACATAATTTTCAAGTCTATTTAAAAGAATGTTGTGGTCAATGGTGTCAAATGCAGCACTAAGATGGAGTAACACCAATAGCGAGATACAACCGCAATCGGATGATAAGAGCAAATCATTTGTAACTCTAATGAGAGCAGTCTATGGTATGTACTATGGTACGGTCTAAATCCTGACTGAAAATCCTTGCAGATATCATTTCTTTCTAAAAAGGAACATAGTTGTGAGGATACTGCCTTTTCTAGTATATTTGACAAAAAAGGTAGATTTGAGATTAGCCTGTAATTGACTAATTCTGTACGATCAAGTTGCGTTTTTTTAACAAGTGGTTTGATCATAGCCAGCTTAAACGTTTTTAGTACGTATCCTAGTGACAAAGATGAATTAATGATTTTGAGAAGAGGATCTATGATCTCTGGAAGCATCTCTTTCAGTAGCTTAGTCGGTATCGGGTCTAACATATATGTTGTCGATTAAGATGATTTAACGAGTTTCGAAATTTTTTCCTCTCCTATAGCAATGAATGAATCGAAATTTTCCTTAGGGATACTACAATACACTCCCTGATACAAATCTGACGGTTGCATAATTATAATTTTCTCCCTGATATTATCAATATTATAAGTGAAGAAGGTCATAAAGTCTTTACTGTTGTGCTGCTTGGAAACTTCTGGGCTTGAAGCTTTATTTTTCGTTAGTTTAGCCACTGTTTCAAATAAGTATCTAGGATTATGATTATTTTCTTCTAATAGGGTTGAAAAATAAGCAGATCTAGCAGCTTTTAAAGCCTCTCTGTAAGCAATCGAGCTCTCCTTCCATGAAATGTGAAATACCTCTAGTTTTGTTTTCTTCCAGTTGCGCTCCATTTTTCTGGCTGCTCTCTTAAGGACCTGAGTGTGCTCGTTGTACCACGGCGCTGGACTATTTTCTTTGATCTTCTTTAAGCGCAACGGAGCAACTGTATCTAGAGTGCTGGAAAAGAGAGAGTTACAAGTTTCTGTCGCAGTATCGAGTTCTTCTAAGCTATCTGGGATGCTGAGATGATTAAACCAATCAGGCACCTGGACACAGTAGCCAGCACAAATCTCAAACGTAATTTATCATTTACACTATATATTGATACATTAAGCACCAACACTTCAAAGGAATTATATTTGAAACTAGACTTCTTAGTAATTTTGAAAATATTACTATAAATTACAGCAACACCTCCCCCTTTGCCTTTCAGACGAGGTTCATGTTTATAACGGAGTAATCTTGTGGGGTTGACTCATTTAAAGTAATGTAATTGTTTGGTTTTAGCCAGGTTTCTGTCAAACACAGCACATCTAGTTTATAGTTTGTAATCATATCATTAACAATAAGTGCTTTTGAAGTAAGGGATCGAATATTCAGCAACCCAAGCTTTATCATTTGTTCATTTGTATTAAATCTGTTTCTTATTTGTTGAACATCAATTACATTTTTAAGCTTAGATGGGCTTGGAAGTTTTTTTGTATTTCCTAATTTGGGGAACAGACACAGTCTCTTTATGATGATATCTAGGTGAAAGAGGCTCTATGTAATGAGATTTATCTGACCTTGGTGACGTGAGACAGCTGGCAGACGGTTGGTTTAGCCAGTCGGTCTGCTTCCTGACCTGGGCCCCAGATTGTCATGTTTGTGCTCTAAGACTATGAGCCATATTACTAGAGAGAAGAGCAGCACCATCCCAGGAGGGATGAATACCATCTCTTTTCAACAGGTCAGGTCTGCCCCAAAAACTTTTCCAATTGTCTATGAATTCTATATTATTTTGCGGACACCACTTAGACAACCAGCCATTGAGTGAACACAATCTACTATCTCATCACTCCTGCGAACAGGAAGGGGGCCAGAGCAAATTACAGTGCCTGACAACGTACTTGCGAGTTCACACATCTCTTTAATATTAATTTTAGTAATCTCCGACTGGCAGAGTCGAACATCATTAGTGCCGACGTGAATAATAATCTTAGAGAATTTATGATTAGCATTAGCCAGCACTTTTAAATTTGCTTTGATGTCAGGCGCTCTGGCTCCTGGCAGACATGTGGCTATGGTGGCTGGTGTCTCTATTTTCACATTCCGTGTGTAATAGAATCGCTAATAACTAGGGCACATTCAACAGGATTCACAGTGGGTGTTACACTGAGTGGGGAGAATCTATTTTAAGTTGTAATCGGAACGGAAGAGCGGTGTTTTGCCCCACGACTACAGCGTCTTACAGTCACCCATTTGCCCTGCTGCAGAGGCTCTACTTCAGCCGGAACCGAATAATGTACAGTGTTCACTAAGCTAGTCGCATCCAAAGCAGTACCTAAAGCCCTTGCACTCTTATACAATTAACCTCAATTCAAGTTTGGATGCGTGTCTCTGGTTCTGAAATCTTCTCTGTCAGCCTAACTATCTCCCTGCATTTATCACATGTAAATCCTATGCTGACAGAGAAGCCTATACTATACATGTTACATGAAGTGCAAGTCACAATAAGAGGAGAAGTTGACATGACTCACGGTGTTTGTTGACTGATTCTACTTACCACAGCTTTGATGGATTTGTAAAAGGCGCGAGTGTGTTTGTTGACTGGTACTATACTTAACTGTTACCACAGTTATTTGATGGATTCGTAAAAGGCGCGCGCGAGAGAGAAAATAAATAAAGAAGTCAGGCTCGGATGACACGAGCGCGCGTAAGAATAAATAAATAAATAAAGACAGCAGGCACGGATGACGGGAGCGCGCGAGAGAAAATAAATAAATAAATAAAGACGACAGGCACGGATGGCGCGTTAACGGGCTAGCGAATTACTAGTGTGTTGTGCAGGCTAGCCAGTTACTAGAGTGTTGTGCAGGCTAGCGTGTTACTAGAGTGTTGTGCAGGCTAGCGAAATTACTAACGTGTTGTGCTATTGATATGGATTTAGATAGAAGCTAGCGATGTAAGATTAATGTGTGGTGATGAGTAAGATATAATTAGAAATATAAATAACACGGAATGATAGTAAATAAAGAGTCAAAACAGAAATCAATACGGAGCTTACAGACGCAAACCACACAGCAGCAAGGCAGACAGGCCAAGCAGACCAAGAACCAAGCATAAAGTATTGAACTTGAATGTCTCTGAAACATCTGTGTATTTGGCAAATACTGCATTTATTTCACTTCAGCTGTGGTAAAGTATGCAAGCACCATACTTTACCACATACACCATACACCAATATGACATCATATTGCTCAAAAAATCCAAACGTTTATTTAGTTTATTATTGAGAGTATTTAGACGTTTTTAGGATAAAAAAGGAGTATATAGTTTTTTTGTGTGTGTCCACACACTGCAAAGACACATACATATGCAAACACCATATAAAAGTGAATTTTGCATCCGATGAAGACATACAAAATGTACAAAATGCTCATACAAGAGCGGTGGGTCACCAGGATTAAGAACCAACATTGCTGCCCAAGATTGTTGTAGCATCACTGTAAAATTTGTGACTTTTAATTATTCCCTCATCTTTTGGAGTTCAGCTATCTTCTTTTTGCTCTAACTGCAGCCACAAGACCCCTATTTCTATTTTGGTGGTTGGGCAGCCAAAATGTTGCTCCGAATGAAGAGCCCTTAGACTGAGAGGAATTAGTGGAATAGAGACATTTCCGTTTTCTTTTAAATTTTAAGTATATGTTTAAGTACATTTCAGACTTTAAAAAAATAAAATAAAATATTCAACAGAATAAATTTGAGGTCGACCTATTTAAAAAAGGCTATAGTCTACTATAGTCATGAACATGTATTATATAAAATGACCACAGTGCATTTTAAATATTTTATTCTCTTCCAGAGTAAAAACTTTGACATCCATTCGATCTCAGCAGCAGTTATTACTCCATCTCCTACGTAAAGTCATTCATTCATAAACACAAATTCGGGAAGAGACCAGCCTGCCCCTCTATTGTAATATATCAGTTAACCATAGAGTGTAACCGATGCATGGTATAATGGTATTGGTACTAAAGTAGTGAGCAGTATCGTTATTCAAGAGTGAAAATTCGCCAATAAAAAATTTGCACGTGGATGGTTTGTGTTCCGAGGCTTGGAAATGTTCTTGGGCGACATGCAGTAGAGATAAAAAATAAAAATAAAAGACTTGTAGTTAAATACACAATGTTGTTCACAAATTCGCATATTGTTGTAGTCTTTTATTTCTAAAATATACATTTGTCATTCATAAAAATAAGACCTACACAGTGCACGAGAAGCAAAAATTAGAGCTACTTTATAAGTCTAAGGGTTAAAACAATTACAATTGAAATTATTCATATTTACCAAGGCCGCCAATAATAATGTTTCAAACTGCAACACTCATCAACCTTTGTATTTTTAAGACTGGAGTGTATGGTTTTGAGCTTCTTGGATCCAGTGGTCCCAACCTGTGCCTCGAATGATATTTTGTCAATATCAAAAATATCAATCCTCTTCGCCATAAAGCAGTAATTTCTGTCTGATGCTTGCTTCACGTTGGGATAAGGAGCGTCTGTTTTAAGTGCAACTTCATGTGATCGCCGAAGTGTATTTGTTGGTGCAAGGATCGGTGCAGGGTCGCTTTCCGCGGTCCTGAAATTAGGAACTCTGGTGTGGCGAGGACCTCTTGTGAGATGTGTCAGCATGGTGGAACGGGAATCCCTTTCTGTTTCTGACGCGTGAAGATAATGACTGACAGTGGCGAGACAACTTCTGTAGCCAGCGTGATATTCAGCAGAGTCACAAACAGTGGCCATTCCTGTATTTAGAGAAAACAATATTTAATGATTTTCCAATAATACACTTCTTATATAGCATATTATGTTGGGAAATTAATTAATTCTTTTTTTTTTTTAAAAAGGGCACACACACCTCTTTCGCTATTTTGCAGATGCCTCAGATGTTTCACCGTTAGTTCCAAAATGTCAGCCTTTTCCAGTTTTCGCTTGCGGATCTGAATAATAAGTGAAGTTAAAAACAGATCCGTTTGATTTTGGGACAGAGATTCGTGTTAGAATTTGAATAGAATATTAAATCCGTTTAAATTTCTTACATTGTTGGAACAGACACTTTCCAGGAGGCTTTTCAATTGATTCAAACATTTATTGATACGTGCCCTTCTTCTCTTCTCCATCAGTGGTTTGGAAACCTGAAATACAAAATTGTTTTCTTTGATTTCAAAAACAATAAATATACATAAAAAAAGTTTTAAGATTTATTGTAAAAAAAAGATAATAATAAAAAAAAGTACTCTACTCATCATCACCTTTTTAACGCATTGAGTTTTTGCCGTTACCACACTGTCTGATGCTGCAGCCATTGTCCTCAAATGCTCAATGTGCTTAGATACCCAGATGAATTATCAGACTTCCTTGAGTTGGAGTGAAGGAATTTCCCCTAGTGTCCTGCTTTATATAGAAAGACTCACTTAACATCTCAATGGACTGCTCACACGTGGGAAAAAGAGCATCCATTTAGTTTCTTCTGGACACCCAATCAGCATGAAGTTGCTTTCCTGGCTGTGCTTTTGTTTTCAAAAAAGAGTTTAGGAGTTATTCTGGTATTAATCCTAACTCCGTGGTTTTATAAACCACGAGACTTTTATTTATACAATCAGAAGAAACATAATTTGTGTTTTGTGAGTATTACTATACTGGTGTCATACGTATTAGTTTTACGTTTTACGTATTAAGTTATTTTTTACATGCCAGCCTAATTTAGTTTGAAATGGCAGTCTGTTGCTTTTCAATACTTGGACTAAAGCTTATAATTATGAGGGATACATCTTATATTTAATGTGTTTTAGTTTAGATAGAAATTAACAATTAAGCGCTGGCCTTAAACATCATCGTGTGGGGTGAAAATGTAGCTTAATTTTAGAGAGTTGTATAAAAGCACCGTAAAATGGGAAGTGTTACAAATAACCAGACGAGCTGTAGAGGAATTAGCTCCGACTATTCATCCTTTTCTCTTCAAGTTTCACGCCATGTGGGACAGGCAGCACCGTGGAAATCTTTTCCGTGTCTTCACAACGTGACAATTTTCTGCTAATAAGGAAGGGGAACCATCACCTTTACTGAATTAAATTGTCAAGATTCTGCGAATCAAACTTTTTCTAAAACTGCCCAAAAGTTCAATGTTTGGCCTGTAGAATACAAATGGTCATGCTACAAGCAGAGCTTTTCGTGTTTTAAGCTTGACTTGAGAACATACCTGGTCTCAAAAAGAAGTAGAATTCTCACAGATGCTCATTTCAAAGAAATAAGCGAGGAGAATCAGAGGAACGCCTCCTGTCCGAGGGCCCTATCTGCCTGATTTTCCACACTTCCCCGTCAATAGGGCCTGTCCTTGGGAATGTCGTACAGGGTTTTAACAGAAATGAAGAACCTATTTAAGTAAGCCACTTCAGTTTCCATTGTGTGAAAAACTATAGTTTCACATAAAACCATTTTTAAAAAGTTTCTAATGCCTGCACAGCTTGGTGTGCATTTCACAATTCAATCGACCTTTTCGGTTATTTTGTTGATTAAAAATGTAGAAACATTATTGGAGCAATGACATTTTGGTTCATAATTTTTCTTTGATCAAAATAAATGTTTTTGGTCAAAATTGCAATACCCTGTTGCACATGAGCAGTAAGAAAGATAGGGGGTGCAATGCATCCAAACGCTTGACACGCGACAGGATGAATGAATGTCCATTGATAGGTTTAAGACTTTTTTTCACTTGAGACGGCTTCACCATACAATGTGTATTTATATTGAGGGAACAAATGACGTGACACTGGGATAGAACAACGCTATCTCACATTGCCGTTTCAGCAGCATCCTGTCAAGAACCTTTAGAAGGCAATGCAAAACACTACAGTGTATATAGGCCTGTGTATAGGATAGCGATTGATCTTTCAGGTCTATTGTATATCTAGGTCTATTGTGTAAGTTCTCTTTCGAAGAATCCGACCATTTTTAATACGACACACTAATATTGCATAAAACTTTGCAAAGAGCACAATGTTAAACTTTTTAATGTGTATGTTAAATACATAATGCAAGCAACAATAAACTAGTTATATTGTCAAAAAGTCAGTTGGTTGAATAATTAGAAGAAGAAAAATTCCGAGTGCCGTTAATGTCTATTTCATCTTGCTCTTAGCTTTTCTGTTGTTCTGTATTTTACCGTATTTTGTTATTTTGTATTGTTATCTACAAGCATTTGAAATTCAGTTGTTTGTAATGGCCAAAAATTGGTTCAAAACGCTGCTGTTTCTCTCTTTTCACAGCGTAAAATGGCGCAAATCAGTATAAAATCGGAGCAAATCAGCTCTCTTTTGTGACATTGATTTACACGTCAGTCACACGCTCACATTGTGGTACAGTTCAGTTACTTTTCAAAAGCAAATAATCTTACTTTGTCAATAGGCTACCCAAAAAGTCCATCATTTCAGATCAAATGAAAGACAGAATATTTGCATAGCACACACACAACGCTTAGAAGATCACTTTATTGCCATGTGTTCTATTTAGAGGTTTCACCGTTTTCTCTACTTTGTCAGAAATAATAAGATAGGAACAATCTGTGCTAATAACAGACTGCGATGAAGGTTAAGCGCATGTTTATCAAAAGCTTGGAAGTGCTTTCACTTTTCTCCATCTGTAACTGATTAACCCTAACTGCCTTTTATCATGCACGCTTAGTTAGGAGATCCCGTAGTGACTGAAGTATTCTATGGCTTGTTAACAACAATTAGTGAAGCAATTATACAATTACTGCAATAAACGTTCAATTTACATTGTTAACATGTAAATACAAAACCATGGCAGTAAAAGAGAATCAGCTGATGTTCTTGGGCTCGAAATGACAGTTACCAAAAATAAAACTAGTAAAACCTGTAAAACAAGTTTAATCGTCAGCACAATTCAAAGACTTTAATGAGATAAAAATATCGTAAAATGCTTTATTCGTTGTTTGTGTTTTTGTTTTTGTATTCTGAAAGATTATTTTAGTGTTGCCTTTTTAAAGGGAACAGTTAGCCTACTTACTATGTGTCCTAAAAAAGTGATCTGCCACGTGAGCAAGGTATTCCAAACAATATCCATTCGACGAATTATAGTTTCCCACAAAGTATAAAAGTCAATGCTATAAAATATGACAACACGTAGCCTACTGTAGGCATATTTGCTCGTCATAAAATAACAATTAGGCTATTAAAAATCATAAAACACCACGCGACAACATTTCTTGGTCTGATCAAATATTGCAATTTCTGAATTTCTATAGACTAGACCACAGGTCTTTGAGAAGTCTTTACTTTGACTTAGGCGTCCACCGTCCCTTGCTTAGCTGTGTGCACTAAGGAGAAAAACAGAGGGGCACATTAACATTGCTTTGGCTATTCTTAGGGGCTGAATTAAATTCAAGCAGTAACTTAAAACCCAGCGAAGGATGGAAGCTTTTGTAAAGCCCTTCAGTCAGAAACTAAAGACAAAAACCCTCTCACATTGTTAAGTACCAAATCTTGTCGATTGAGGCTCTTTGATTTGCAAAGCATCTGCCATTTACCTCACAGAATAAGCAACCAATTTGTATAAGAACAAAAGACTTGTGCACTGTTTTTAGTTGAAATGTAGCAGCGATTCTTGAATGATTGAATTTTCTCGATGAAGTATTGATTCCGTATAAGTTTCATATTATTTCATTTTAAATTAATCCAAATTCATAATTTACTTTTGATCTTTTTTCAGTTGATCAAAATGGTTTATTTTTCTAGGGTTCTCCAACATTTTGAAACGTGCATGTGTGTAAAAAATAAAGCACTTAATTAATATAAATGTTACCACATTTTTTAGATACCATTTTCAGTGTAATAAAGTGAAACAAACGTGTTTGTGTGTGTGTGTGTGTGTGCGTGCGTGCGTGCGTGCGTGTGTGTGTGTGTGTGTGTGTGTGTGTGTGTGTGTGTGTGTGTGTGTGTTTGAACATTACGTATATCTACACTTGTGTTATTTTGTCTTAACGATGTATTTATTCTCTTTGTGTAACTAAAAAAAATCCAACGTAGCGTCAGTAATAGACTGGTAAACAAAACAAAAACAAAAACAAAAAAAAACAGATGTGTCACTATTGAGTCGCGTGGGTGGCATGAGTTTTTCCTTCAAAGAAAATTAGTATGAAATCTGCAATTTGTTGGTGTCAGCGTTCGGTTAGCTGGCAGCACCATATGCTATATGCTACGACGGACTATTGAAACTATTCGCCTCTGGTTTCACGGTCCATCCCCCGGTTCCGCACAGCAGAGGTCTCAATAAGAGAACAATGTGACAATTTACCTCTCTAATGACCATATCGTCATGGTGATTGGTATCCCACTGCGGCCTTTCTTGCTCGACTTCAATATACTACTTTTGCAAACTGCGCATTTTGTTGTCATGTTGGGTCCAAATAAAGCTAGAATCTCAACATCATATAGACTCTTTTGACTCTTGAGACTAGAAAATATACTTTTCTTAATAACGGTGGATAATTTCACTACTTGCGCACAAAGTCCAACACGATCTCATGAAAGTGCGAATCTAAAGCATGCATTTTATTTATCGAGCCATTTATACGCCAATAATAGTTTTTTGCGTGCAAATGATACGCACTGTAAACCCCTTGAATAGGATTAGGGGCGTGGGGTGCGTGCGTATTACACGCCATAAAGTGCGTATCATATGCATGCAAAAACTATTTTTGGCTAATAAATGGTACGAGAAATTAAATTCGTGCTACAGATACGCACTTTCATGGAAGTTACACACCATAACAGGAAACATGGGATATGAGGATGTAAACTTTAAAATATCTGTGTAAATGTAGCTATTATTTTGTTATGTAGACTGTATAATTATATGTTATAGGCACAGAATTAAAAAGTGTTGTATGATCCTTCACTTGGGGGGAGTCGTCCCCAAAGGGGGGTTCCCCAAAGAGCATTTCAGCGTGAGTTTCCTATCGTGTGAAGAATATTTTAATAATCCAATTTTATTTTATTTTTTTAATAAGGGAAAGGCTTAATTTTACTTGGTGTCGTTGTCCAAGGTACTGAAACCTAGGCTAGGCATTGGCTGTTCAGATGACAAGATGTTCCAGTGCTCAAAACTACTTAACTATGTTTGTTGCGTTGTAGGCTACCTGGCGTTATGTTGAAATTCTAAGTGTTCTATTGTTGTTCAAAGATTTGTATTCGGACAGTCCAATATGTTTTCAGTAGTTAATTGCTGTCTTGTTAGTTGTCCATGCACGCCTATTGTATAACGACTTCAAAACCTTAATGTTTTTTAATACCTGACGAAGACAGAAATTGTCTGAACGTTAATTGTTTGTCAGTCATTAAACAAAATTTAAGAACATTGTGACAGTGTGGTATAGGCTATTTGCTTTAATAAAGAGACACTGTCATGTGGAGTGAAACTGTTCAGAAAAAGGCTTAAGAATTGCTATAACGAAATTACGTTACAAACAGTCACCCGTAGTGTGGGAGAACTTTCACACTTAACATTTAATACGTCACAAGCAAGCACCTTGGGAATTTATGAAGTGTCTTCTCAAAGTAAAGGTTAGTAATTTCGTATGTGCGCATTTCTAATAGGACGGTCACTTATTTTGTGATGAGTAGAATCCAAAATAATGTATATCTTTGGTAAGATTGGACATATTGTCTAAAAAAGAAGAATTGACAGGATGCTCCCTTCAAACAGCAGAGCGAGGCGAATCAGAGGAACGCCTCCTATCGAAGGCCCTATCTGCCGACTTTTACACACTTCCTCGTTAACAGCGGGTCCTTGGGAACGCCTTAGAATTCCCTGTGACCAACAAGCCCTGTCTCCTACACTTTGTTTCTACTTGCATATTTCCAAAGCTTCGAGCTTAATGACAACGTCAATCATTTAATCGGGGTCACATAATTTTAGTTATAATTAAAATCTGAGAGCCTATGCTTTTTGGACACAGACTTCCAATTTAAAATGTAGACTAATTAATATATGACATGACAGTTTCCTGCGATTAGAGAAAATTATAAAGATTATGCTATAGCTTCAGACGCAAGACAGAATGAATGGCAAGTGTTATGACTTTTTTTTATAGCATAGACCTCACGGTAACACTTTATTTTAAGGTGTCCTTACAGTGTAATTAAAGCACATTTAAGTAGGCCTACTGAGTATTAATTGATTACTTGTCTACTTACTGTAGGGTTAGGATTATGTTTGCAATATAGTTATTGCAGTAGCTACATGTGACGTGTAAAATAAAGAGTTACCTACGACCTATTTTTACAAATTTCTGAATGAGTCTAATATTAGTAAGAATCCAGTAGTAAATCCAGTAGTTTTATATTTTACTCATTAAAATATACACGTATGTGTTTATGCGTGTAATTGCGTGTAATGCACCGAATAATTGTTTCAAACACTACATTGCTGTCTTACAAAGTAGCGCGAAATCAGTATGAAATTGGCGCACAGCAGCTTGGTGCATGGTGGAAGGCTCGAGTCCTTTGTACCTCATCGATGCTGTTTATCACGCTATTTTCACGCTTAAATTCAACATGTTGCAGCACATTGGCCCTTCAATTTAACCACTACATTCTGAGGAAAAGCTGTGTTCTGTGTTCACAAATATACATTAAAATATTCCAGACACAGGCGATCCCTAAAAAAACCCCCATTTAATTAGGACTTTGCACCTTTGTCAACACTCTAACGCGTTAAGTTTTTCAAATGTCTCTCAAATCCGGTGATGCATCTTTCGCTCTGATTATCTGTTTAGCCCTAACCTGCCTTTTGCTATGTTTTGTTAAGGGGATTCTTGAGTTTGCTACAACTTGTCAGGAATTATTAATAGCCTAAGTAATTATAGTATTCTACAGTTATTCGCGTTTTTTGGAGAAATGAAATCTTATTAAAACTAGGTTAAAACAGAATGATGAATATATACAGACACAGGAAATGAACAACTTATGAATATAAATACAACCATATAAATAGTCACCTTCATTTATATAGCGCTTTTTACAATACAGATTGTTTCAAAGAAGCTTTACACCGATAACAGGAAAATATCAATGATGGTTCATTTTTGTTGTAAAAAAAGTTATTAATTTAGTTCATTAGAGATCAATAGTAGGCTATTGTTGAATATTAAATAGCTACAGCATTTTACAAAAACAATACAGACAATAAATACACAAAATACAATTAGCCTACAATAACATGGGCTTTGCAAGACCTAGAGTAGAAGGACATAGCCTATTGAATACAATATCACAGTAGTCGCCTAAACTTTCATTTAGCCAATATTACAACGATGAAACTTGGCTCTATTTTTGTAAATATATGGACACCGTCTATGCACCTTAAGTTATAGTAATTCTTTAGATTAATCTTTAAACTATGATAGGCTACTGAACGAATTTTGCTTATGCAAATATGACGGCATGTCTCGGGAATCCTCACTGAATGTCAACGGAACGGGTCAACCAAGAGCGAAACAAATCGAAGAACCGCCTGCTATTCAGAGGTTAAAAAACTAAATGAAACAAATGGCTTCCCGCAAAGTTCAACAAAACAGCCAACTTGATATAGGCTATTTAATAACGTAAACAACCAACAATTCACATGTTTTATGTTACTGTATAATGCCACGCGTCGGTCTTGTTTGTATTGGGCTAATCAAACACGTTCTATTAATGCATTTCTATAGACTAGACTACATGTTATTCAGAAGGCTTTGGTTCAGGTGCACAATGCCTTATGTTTGATTGTGTGGACTGAGATCTCTGTCTCGAAGGAGAAGAGAGGGACATTAACATTGCTTTGGGTTTTCTCAAGGGCTGAAATGAACTAGTGGAAAGTAACTTCAAAACTCCATGAAGGATGAACCCTTTGTAACGCTTTTCAATGAGAAACACAAGGGCTCAACAAAAGCCGAGCCCCTCTTTGTGAAGCACTAAATCCTGTCTATGGATGCGCCTTGAATTGCAAAACATCTGCCATTTACTCGTCAGAACTTGCGACACATTTGTATAAGAATAAACGACTTGTGTACACTTTCGTTTAAACACAAAATGAGCAACAACAAAAAAAAGGCTTTCCTTGCCATGACTTAGTCTACATTTTATTGGTGCTGTTATTTTATCTTCAACTTAAAATAGCCTACATCTTTCTTTTGTAAGACCAACAAACCTAGCAGTCTCCATGCTGTATTTTTGGCTCATTGTACGATTTGGCTGTAACACGAGGATTGTCATGGTTAGGCCTTTGCTTCTGTGTTAAAGTAGCCCATAGACAAATCGTATAGGTTTCCCAGAGCCCAGAGTACTTTACAACTTCAAAGTATGTAAAATCGGACCATCTTCTGAAAAGCTTGGGGGCGGCCCGCCAATTTCCCTCGCTTCGTATTTTTGGCGGACAAAATATGCGTTCTGTTAAAATAATGAATGGGTTCGCTGATGCAAAAAAAAAAAAAAAAAAAAAAAAAGGGGGGGGGGGGGGGGTTAGGGGTTGTTCAATGTTTATGTGGCGTTTCAGTTCAGCTTTTTAAATAACACATTTCCTTGCGGTTATTAGAAGGCCTATGCAGTTACGGCATTTATTTATGTAGGCTATGTTTAAATGTTGTAGACTTACTATTCTTCAAAGATTAACAGCCTAGCACAATAACTGTCATGTGCTTTATGATATTCCTGCCAAATTGTTTAGTTTAATAGTGTAACTAGGAATTCAAGTAGCCTATGTGACATGAAAAGCCCATATAACTGAATAAAAACGCATAGCTGTATTATCGTGATACTGCAATGGCATGACATCAACCACATTCAGCATATTTTCATTTGATTTATTTAATTTCACTATAACATTCTGACTATGTTATTGCATAGTTATATGCTATGGCATTGTTATTTGATTGATACTGTGAAGCTGCTTTGATACAATTTATATTGTGAAAAGTGCTATATAAATATACTTGACTTGACTTGACTTTGAAAGATATATCGAGCTATGCCACCATGTGGCCAAATGGAGCACTGACGGGAAACTAAAATGGGTTCATTAATAGGCTATTCATCTACAAGATTCGATTATCATGGTAGAATATATTACATGATCCCACATTTTCTATATAATGGAAGAATTGTTTGTATTAATTAATGAAATAGATATTTGTACTACAACAATCTGTGGTTAAAGATATGACATTGAGACACGACAGAATAAGCAGTCTTCTGGTAAAGCACTGTCAATAAGAATGTTAAAAGGATCTTCTGTTGTGTTCCACAGAAGAAAGAAATGCATGTTTGGAACAACATAATGGCTAATAAATGATGAGAGATTTTTCTTCATTTTTCACTTCTTTATTCACCTGTTAAATTGCAGTGCGATTAGAAGGGCATAATTTACCCATTTAGGCTGATGAATGCTGAAGTTAAATGTCTACTGGCATACCGGTAAAGTGTTTTAAAACATTTTGCTTTATCAAGGGGATAGCTTTTTCTTAACAAAACTTAAATACAGCACCAATACAAGCAGATATAACAAAACAAACAAATGATCGTAATATTGGGAACTACTAAAGACACAGTATAGCAATGAGTATAAAAGCCTTTTACAGAAAAGTTATTTAAAGGAAACCTAATTAAAAGGAAGCATCTGTGTTTACTGTGCTTTGTTGTGGTCTAAGACCTACTAATGGTCTGCGTGTAATTCTGAATAGATGCTTGAAAGTATGCAGGAGTGTTCTTTTGTGGTTGGAATATTATAATGTAAGATTTTGGTATGAAATAGCCGAAGACAATTCCGTATATACTAGATATCTGGGCCATTGCATTAACGAGCTGAATGTATTGGCTTTTGAGAATGAGGTATGCTGTGAAGTACACAATCCAGCTCACAATGTACAAAATGAGACTGAAAGTTATTGATTTAGCTTCATTGTAATCTTTTGGCAGATCTCTTCCCATGTAAGAAAACAAGAGACACAGGGAACCAAGAAACCAACCTATAAACATAACAATGCTAATAGTTATAGTGTTGCCTATTTCACAGGTGAGTATAATCTGGTCTTTAAAAGTGAATGAGTCTCTGAAAGTTTTGGGAGCTGAGACAGTCATCCACAGCACACAAGAAATAAAATGAATGACAGAAAGAAATCCAACAAAGAGCCACTGTCCATTGTACTTTACCCAAAGGCTGTGTATGTTGGGGAACTTAGCAGCCATTTTGAAGATACAAACAATTTGAAAGGAACGGACAGCCATACAGGAGAGAAAAACAGTGAAGAAAAATGCAAATATGGCATTTCTCAGGAGGCAGTGTACAGATGTGGGGTTTCCAAAGAAAAAGAACACACTTATGCTAGACATTATCAAACAAGTTAACATCAGAATACACATGCTACCACCAGCAGACCTCACCACTGGTGTGTTGTAATTATAGGTGAAAAGGCAAAATATGGCAAAAAGGAGATTAATTAGACATGTAGCAGAAACCATAACAGCAATGGAAGAGATTTCTGTGAACTGAAGATAGACAACAGAACGTGTTTTACATGTCGCGCTGCCCTCATCAGACCATTCACTCTCTGCACATGGAAAACATGTATAGGGATCCCCTGAGAAACAGTAAAACAATATGAAAACATACTTTTGTGATCAAGGTCAAACAGAAATTGATTTTACAATGCATGATGGTGGGAAATATCTTTGGAAAATTAATTCACATAGATTTAAATGCCAGTTTGGTAACCTTGCAGGTAAAAAGGATGTGGTTCATTCAAACAATGAAATCATTACAGATGGTATGGTGTGGAATGAAGAATGGAGCACCAGTAAACCACATTAGAGCTCTGCATAACATTGGGAGACGGCGTCACTAAAGAAGAAGATATTATTTTTTCTTCTTGAACAGGCAATCTCAACACATTTTAGAGTGGCTAATAATTTTGACATTTGATCTGAATATCAACATTAGTGAGATTAATTTGAAGTTGTCTTTTTCTGTTGTTATTGTCATTTGTGAATTTACTTCATGTTTGCTCTTAAGAGTGTTTACATAATAGACAATAGCTATACAGTTTTTATTAATAGTAGATTTGTAGACAGTAATTATTTTAAATTTGTAAGGCAAAAAATATGAACAGCTACATTTAGACCATGTTGTTAAAATGTTATAATTATTTATATTTATAAATCATTATAATGGAGCTGTTATTTAATGATTTCATTAATTAAATGTACTTTTAGATGATTATTCATTGTAATCTACAGACTAATTTAAGCTCAATTAATTTTTTTAAACATTTTTTTTACTCCTATAGCGGCTACAGTACTTGCCTTAAACAAGATTTAGTTTGTTTGTGCAATAACAACTAAATGTGCAAATGTTTCATTTTATTTCCCTATCAAAATAAAGTGAACTGAAGAAGCTGAAATGCAAAGGTTTTTAATTAATCGCTTAAAGTACTCACGTGAATAATTCACATAGCTGTTACGTGGACATTTTTTACACAGAAAACAGCAACTATGATATCCATCAGGTTCCCTTGAAAATCCTTCTTTGCACTCAGCAGAACAGTTTGAGAAAGGAACCTTTATGGAATAAGAATTTTTTTTAATTAAAATTAGGCTAAGTCAGGTAAATGTTTAGATAAGTATACTCACCAAAAAGATAACTTACCGTGCCATTGTTATGCCAGGACAAGAGAGAGTTGTTAATAGTAAAAGTCATTTCTGGATATGTATCATATATGCCAACCATATCAAATCGTGGAGGATTTGTTTCAGTATTCCAGCGTATGACTGCAAAACTGACAGCTGAATCACCATTTTCATCATATTTCACCTGACGACCATTAAGTGGGAAGTCCATCTTCTTGATTTGTTCTAGAAGCTGTTTCAAAGTGGTATAAATGTCCCCATTCATTCGATGAATGGTGCTATAAGAATGACTATTCATTTTCTTTAAAATTTTCTTTATCATCTTATGATGCATTTACTCACCATGTATGGCTTAACTGTTGTGTTTTTGTTGCATTCATTCATGTCACACTGCAGAACCTTATGTAATGCATGAGCTATGGAATATATGGCGGCAAAGATGGCATATGAGAATGTGGGATTTTCATTTATAATCTCCTCTGCGGTCAACATTGTGCAGCAATCACAATCTTGATTACATGTCTTACTATTACTCTTGACTTCAGTATCAGCACTATCATTATGGCCAACATCAGTTGTTCCCCTATCTTTATAGATGAATTCATTAAATCCAGGCAAAGACAACAATTTTTCTGTAATGCCAATAACTGTTCCAATTTTCCCAATTCCTGGCTCTCTTGGAAGCTGTTGATTCATAGCCCATGCTTCACTTGCAATCCATACTTTGTTTTGGATGTTGTTCTCAATGGCTGCTTTGATAATGTTGCTTGCATATTGTGGCACAGCGAAAACAACAATGACATTGATGTTAAGCATATCAATCTTTTTAAGTGTTAGACTGTAGTTAGCCATTTGACTTAGAGCCTCTTGATAGGCCAAACAAATTCCAGTATTGCGTATATACTTGTTAAATAGACTTAGGCCGTCTTCACTGTAATCGTCTTGGCCACCAAGAAAGGCTACCCAGTTCCAACCAAACCATTGTATGATGTGAATAATCATTTCAATCAGGTCTTTGTTGCTGGGCACTGTTCTTAGAAAAGAAGGGTACTGAAGTTTATTACTCAATGCATAGCTGGAAGCTCCATAATTCACCTTTAAAAGAAGAGGATAACATTATTATGTGTTGTAGTATTTCTTTGTAAAAATTAAAAGGGGAATGAAAAACATAATTTACCAATGGTATCAGGTCCATTGTGATCAGTGGTGCAATAGTAATAGTTGTTGTGCTTCCATATGGCCCCGTTAAAGCAATCACTTTAGGCTGATAGTTATTGAGTTTTTCTTTGGGTTTTATCGATCCATTTTTTGAGATAAAACTTAAGACTGAAGGGAAATTATTTGTGTCAGAACAATGGTCAAAAATTTCATAGCCCAGAGAAACATTGGGCAAAAGAGTGGTGGAGTTATTAATTTCCTCAACAGCAAACCTCATCACTTGGAACATCTGATAGCCAGATTCTGAAAAAGTGTATCTAGAACACAATATTAAGGAAGTGAATTGCTCTTAATTGAATCTTTGTATTAACAAAAAATTACTTTAAATATTAAATATTGAGGAAATGCTGCTGCTGTAAAAAATTGCTCTCTTACCTGGAACATTCAATGGCTTCTGGAGAGAACAGAGGTGTTGCATATTGAACTTCATGTAAAGCAAAAAGGCCACCCAACAAGTAATCTCCTTTCAAGCTGAATTTAGATTCTAAGCAAGAAACTTTAAAAGAGAAAAAATTAATAAAGGTGAAAAGGAAAGAGTAAATGCTATTCAGAAGCATGGTTCACGGTGGACAGTTGGTAGTAAAACTGGAATCTGTAGTGGCAATCCATAAAAGTCAGGTTTTTATACAACAATTGAATTTGCTTACAACACAATTCAATTTGCTTAAACCACTATATTCACTGATACAGAGTTCACTTTCTATATCTAAACACAAAAAAAGTTTACATCGATCAGTTATTAACTAGAGCATTACACCACATCACAAAAAATCACTTTAAATACCCAGAGTTTTAACATTACTAACTACCACCATCATTACCTCATTCTTATTAATAGCCTATATCAATATTATCTAAAATGTTAGCTTTAGAAAAAAATCAGAGGAGCCACTCTATAGAACGAGTTTCCTCAATCATAACACACACTAATTTTGTGACATACTGAGGTCAAGCATGGAGTTGGGCATATGTGTGGCACTCAATTTATTTTAGAAATTTACTAGTTTGTGTTATACATACACTTTGTTTAGCAGTACAAAATAATGTTTTGCTGAAGGTGAAGTTGGTTGATGTTTAAAACGGAGGTGTAACAAGTTGCTTGAAACAGGGATCAACACCAGTTAGGTGTTTTGACAAGCGCTTGAACCACAGCTTCTCCGACAAGGTACCCCTGAGCGACTGGCGAAGGCGAAGGCAAATAAAACATTATTTATGTTTTGTCTTATTAAAATACTTCTGCTCTGCACTTGAATCCACGGAATTATTCCCGGTCCTCCCGTGACAGAACGAACGAGCCAATGTGGATTCAGCGGAGCGAACTGTGTCCGGCTGAGAGAGAGAATGGGATTTCTCTTTTTAAATATTTCTCTCTGTGTGCCCAGAGGAATGAGGAGAGGAGGGCAGCAGAGTCTTCCTCACTGGTCTCTTCGGGAATGGGATTATCGTCGTTGAGTCCGTCCAGCGGGGGGTCTTCCGACTTCTCTTCCCCAGCCAAGTAGCAGGGGGGGGGGAGATTTTCGGGGGACCCGCCAGGTAATTTTTCGTGGGACCCGGGGAGGTTGTAAAGGAGGAGGAGGTGGTCGAGAGGAGGGTCAACATCACTCTCCATCCTGGTCCCCCTTCGATCCTGAACCGGTGGAAGGCAGTTCTGGGCCGGCTTCTCGCCGTCATGGACGGAGGAGGAGCAGACGCCCATCTGCCCAGCGAGAAACCGCTCACGTCCCGTCTGCCCAGCGAGAGACCGCTCACGTCCCGTCTGCCCAGCGAGAGACCGCTCACGTCCCGTCTGCCCAGCGAGAGACCGTTCACGTCACTTCTGCCCAGCGAGAGACTGTTCACGCTCCGTCCGCCTTCCTGGACCTGGACTATCTGGAGCGTCTGGCTCGGATCCTGAATATGCCCGTGTCTGCTATCCCTGAGCCGGAGCCCGTGTCTGCTGTCCCTGAGCCGGAGGCAGAGCCAGTGCCCGTTCCTGAGCCGGAGGCAGAGCCAGTGCCCGTTCCTGAGCCGGAGGCAGAGCCAGTGCCCGTTCCTGAGCCGGAGGCAGAGCCAGTGCCCGTTCCTGAGCCGGAGGCAGAGCCAGTGCCAGTGTTTGTTTCTGTGTTTGTGTCTGTTCTTGTGGCTGTTACAGTTTTGGTGTCTGTTCCTGGGCCGGTGTCTGTTCCTGGGACGGTGTCTGTTCCTTGGCCGGTGTCTGTTCCTGGGCCCTGGCCGCCCGAGGGGCCGTCTCCACCCTGGCCGCCCGAGGGGCCGTCTCCGCCCTGGCCGCCCGAGGGGCCGTCTCCGCCCTGGCCGCCCGAGGGGTCCTCACCGCCCTGGCCGCCCGAGGGGTCCTCACCGCCCTGGCCGCCCGATGGACTGTCTGCTTCGCCCTGGCCGCCCGATGGACTGACTGCTGCGCCCTGGCCGCCCGATGGACTGTCTGCTTCGCCCTGGCCGCCCGATGGACTGTGTTTTGCCCTGGTCTGTCTCTCCTGTCCCCCCCCTGGCCTGTCCCTCCTGTCCCGCCTGGGTTGGATGGAGCGTCTGGTAGCCGCTCCGTAGGGAGGGGGTTATGTCACATGTCTGTCCTGTCTTGTGTTGCACATGGGTGTTTGTTATGTTGTGCCATGTGCTGTGGTGATTGTTTATCCCTCCCCCTTGTTATCTGATTATTGGTTTATTTGCTCCACCTGTCTGTCTCGTTACCCTCCTTTGTTTGCCTCTCTATTTAGTCTTCCTGTGTTTGCTGTTCTGTGCTCGTTCGTTGTATTTATTACGTGTGTTGTATTCTGTGCCTGTTCCTGCCCTGCCTAGTCTGTTTATGGATTTTGATTTGGTTTGTTTATTTATGTTTTGTCTTATTAAAATACTTCTGCTCTGCACTTGAATCCACGGAATTATTCCCGGTCCTCCCGTGACATGGGTAGTGTGGTTTGTGCATCTGCCGCAGAGTCGCTTTGTGATTTTGTACACTGTGCCCAGGTTTCCATAGTCTGCAGCTTTCTCGGCTTCACTTGCCAGGTGTTCAACAAAGACCCTTTTGTCTTTTCTAGCACTCCTCTTCACCTCTCTGTCCTTGCTTTTATGGGACATCTTGGTTTTCTCGAGGAGTCGTTGGGACTTGGTGTTCAGCATCTTTGACTTCGCCTGTTTCCTCTCTCGGCTAAGTTTTAGCGAATATCCATTCTTTCTACCCTTTCTGTTTGAAGCCCAGGACTTTTTGTGCTGTTTCAGAGTATATGGTTTTGATAGCATTCCATTTGCTGTTTATAGTGGGTTCTTCTTCTATTTTGGAGGAAGCCTCTGGTGTGCTGAAGCGGTTTCTGAGTTCCAACACAAACTTTTTATTTTTCTTTGGGTACTGGAGTTTTGCAATGTCCAGTTTCCTCTGCCGATGGCCTTGTGGTATTGACTTCTTCAACTTGAGTTTAATGGTGGCAGCGATTAGGTTGTGGTCGCTATAGGCATCTGCACCCCGGTAAGCTCTAACATCTTGCAGTCCTGCGCCATTAACCATTAATGATGATGTGGTCGATTACCATCCTACCATAGGTGACTGCCATGTGAGCTTATGGATGTTTTAATGTGGGAAGATGGTGCCGCCGATGACCAGGTTTTTGCTCATGCAGAAATCAACAAGGCGCTCAACATTGTTGTTTTTATCATCACATCCATGTCTACCCATTGTCCTCTCGTTGTTGAAATTGTTGGTTCCCAGTTTGGCATTCATGTCACCAGTTAGGAGAAGAACGTCTTGTTGGGGTATCTTTGAAACCGTCATTTGCAGTTGTTCCTACCAGTCTTCTTTGACCTCATCCTCAGCCTCGTTGGTTGGTGCATAGCACTGTAAGATGTTGAGTTTACAGAATTTTGAGTTGAGGCGTACTCGGATCAGTCTTTCACTTACTGGTTCCCACTCTAGCAGGGTTTTGGCCTGCTCCTTGGAGATTAGAATGGCTATACCATGTGTATGGGTGTTCTTGTGACCAGAATGGAGGATGACAGACCTTTCATGTAGGACTTGACGACCGGAGCCGATCCAATGACTCTCACTTATCCCCAAGATGTCCATGTGGTACCTTTTCATCTCACTGAGGACTTGTGCTGTCTTGGTGGTCTCCCACATGGTTCGGACGTTCCATGCTCCAATGTGGATATTGGTTTTAGGTCCTGGTAGGCCCTCTTTCACACTCCTGACTTCCCTTCGGATTTCATCAGGAGTGGTCATACTGCCATCCGAAGAGTTTGGGTGACCAGGGTCTACTTTGTGTTATTATATTAACATTCATATTTGCATTTTTTAGCACACCAGGATGACTAGGAGCATGACATTTTGTGTAAATGACAGAATAAAATGCCAAATTCCCTTAACCATCCATCACAATGAGTAAAACGTCCCTGAGTAGGGAACGGAGACGTTATGTCGGATGAGGACGAATGGGGCTTCGCTTAGAAAGCCTATCGACTTCGAGTATACAAAATGAGCCAATGGCAAATAAATGCAATGGGTCTGCGGAATTTGCGTAGCGTATCTCCGCCTTACCTCATGGGTATAAAAGGAGGACGCTGGCAACATGCAGATATGTTTCTTCGCTGAGGAGCCAAGACTGAGCTCAGGCGTTCCCTGCGGTACAGCGGAAGTGGCAGGAAGACATAACGACTCCGTTCCCTACTCAGGGAACGGGGGTTACATACGTAACCGAGACGTTCCCTTTCGCTTTCACTCCGAGTTACGTCAGATGACGACGAATGGGGTTACCAGTCTAATCACGCCACCTTCACAGCTGTTTTCCAGTGCCCTGTGTAAATCTGAGATCCCTGTCGTGAGACTAGGAAGGACGAAGGACTCATATTTAGCACGGGGGGGGGGGGGGGGAACTTAGAGAAGACACATATGACCTGAAGGAATGCATATGGAAAACACTGGGGTGTCCAGCCGCAGGTGGAATATTTCAACCCCAGGGGTGGCAAGGTGGCTTGCCAAGGGAAAGACACATGCATGTGGGGGTTGCTCAGGGGAGGGACCATGCACACGGGAGGCACCTAGCCGACGTGCAGGCAATAGACACTGGCGCCGACGTCAGGAGTGCTGGAGGAAAGCTCACCTGAGGAATTATTGCACGTATCCAGTCCATGGAGTGGAATGGCGAGCAAGCGAAGACACCTGACAGGGTCCAGTACTAGCTGGTTGAAGCGAGTACATGAGAGGACACTGGCTCCATTCGGAGATTGAAGAATCCGGCGAATGTGTAGGTGTCACCCAGCCTGCAGCTCTGCAGATGTCTGTTAGCGAGGCGCCATGCGCTTGAGCCCAAGAGGACACCACACTCCGGGTGGAGTGGGCGGTCACACCAAGGGGGCATGGTCGACCTTGCTGCTGGTATGCCAAAGCAATGGTGTCCACTATCCAGTGAGACAGCCTTTGCTTGGAGAGAGCCTTTCCCTTCAGTTTCCCACCATAACAGACAAAGAGCTGGTCTGAGGTCCTGAAACACTGCGTTCTGTCTACATAGGCGCGGAGAGCATGTACTGGACAGAGCAGTCCCAAGGCTGGGTCTGCCTCCTCCAGGGGCAGTGCTTGCAGGTTCACCACCTGGTTCCGGAAGGAACACTCACTGGCAGATCACTGCACAGATCAACAGGCAATGTGAACTCGCTGCAGATCGCCGTCACACCAACACCGGAGAGAGTGGCTCGTCTCGTAGAGCGAAGTCAGAAATGACTGGAGTGAAGAGATACTCTTGGCTCCGAAGCGAAAACATATCTGCATGTTGCCGGCGTCCTCCTTTTATACCCACGAGGTAGGGCAGAGCTACGCTATGCAAATTCCGCAGACCCATGGCATTTCTTTGCCATTGGCTCGTTTTGTATACTCGAAGTCGATAGGCTTTCTAAGCGAAACCCCATTCGTCATATGTATATGTAATCAGATATGGTACTGCATGTTTAATATATTGCAGATATATTTACTCATGCAACCGAACAAACACACATATTGTCACGGTGTGAGTTTTGTGCCTTGTTCTTGTCTGTCATGTGATTCCCTGTTTGTCATGTGATCCTGCCATGTGTCTTGTCCCATGTTCAGCTGTTCCCTGTTATGTTGATTAGTCTTCCCAGGTTTTTCAGTTTAACCACACCCCCTTGTTACCTTGTTTAGCTTGTGTTCCCTTGTATTTAAGCCCTGTGTTTTAGTTCAGTCCTTGTGAGTTCTTGATGTTGTAATGTTTGCTCTTGTCTCCTGAGTTGTCTCCTGCTGTTCCCGTCCTGAGTTCCCTGTCCCTGTCCCTGTTCCTGTTCTGAGTGTTCTGTCGTGTACCCTGGATTACCTGTTTGTTTGTTTATTAAAGTGAATGCGATTGGATTTACTCTTCACTTCATTCCTGCCGGGAACGTTACACATATATATAGAAGAATATATAATGTTATATATATATATATATATATATATATATATATATATATATGCACTACCTTTCAAAAGTTTGGGATCAATTTTTTTTTTTTTTTTTTTTAAGAAATTAATACTTTTCTACAGAAAGGACGCATGAAATTGATATAAAGTGACAGTAAAGACATTTATAATAATGCAAAATATTTATTTTTTAATGAAATGCTTTTCTCTTGAACTTTCAAAGAATCCTGAAAAAAATGAATCACTGTTTGCACAAAAATATAAAGCAGCACAACTGTTGTCAACTGTAAAAATAATCATAAATGTTTCTTGAGCATAAAATAATCATATTAGAGTGATTTCTGAAGGATCATGTGACACTGAAGACTGGAGTAATGATGCTGAAAATTCAGCTTTGATCACAGGAATAAATTACATTTTAAAATATATTCACAAAGAAAACAGCTGTTTTACATTGAAATAATATTTAGAAATATTACTGGGTTTGTTTTGTATTTTTAATCAAATAAATGCAGCCTTGGTGAGCAGAAGAGACTTCTTTTAAAAACATAAAAAATCTTACAGACCCCAAACTTTTGAACGGTAGTGTATATATATATACATATACATATATATACATACATATATACACATATATACACACACACACAACCTCACTGTAAACCCTAAAGCTCAAAATAATGAATTGGTTTGAGTAGGGCCAACTTAAATTATACAAATTAGCAGAGGTGCAAAGTCCAGGTTCAGAAAGTAAAACCTGGAACCTCTACAAATTAGTTCAATTAAATTAACTTTTATGATTATTTAGAACTGTCTATTTCTTTTGAGTTCACAAAACTGACACATTTTAAGTCAGTTTAATTATTTAATTGTTCTATGAACTTGTTTCTATTAATTTAGACAAACCTAAATTGATTGCCACTCGTGCGGATTGATATTAAGGTCTGTTTACTCTTTCTTATGGTAGAAAAGAAGTTCCTGAACCAAATGGTATGAGAATCAGCAGGTGTTGTTGCGCCAAAATAAACACAGAGACGATTGAAATCAATGTTTACGAAGCAAAACGTTTTTTGCACAAAAGTATAACGTAGTGTCAATAAAATCATTAATTTCTGTATTAATCATGTTATAAATGAAAATTTGAGTATTGCATCTCAAAACCAGTGGTATAATCTAACATTTACAGCAATAAACACAAATTACTTTGACGCTCTTTTAGTCATAATTCGATTCTACGACTTTAGCCGGGGGTTCACAGGCGGGGTCACAAATGGGTAACACTTTAGAAAACTGTTTCTTACTTACTGCATAACTAATAATAAATTACTGAAGAACAAATAGTAATTTTTTTTATTAACACTTAAGTCACTACTGTTAACAACTAAGGAAGATGTGTTAACTAATCAGTATATAATATAATTTAATGATTGTGTTAAGAATCAGTTAGTTAATCAATAACTAATGAATTCTGTCTGGACTCCTTACGGTTGTGTATGTGTGCTCACAAGAACGCAAGAAAGCCTATGCTTATGATATCGACTCAAGGACACGAGAGCCCGAAGTGGCATGAACATCCAAACTATAAAATCTTATGAATGTGTGCGGAAAGGACCAGCCTGCCGCATCACAAACAAATTGCAAGGGGGCACCCCTTGCCCAAGGCAGCAGAGGAGGCAACCCCTCTGGTGGAGTGAGCCTTTAGACCCGTTGGCGAAGCTTGGCCGTGCGCCTCAGAGGCAAGAGCAATAGCATCCCTGACCCAATGTGACATGGTCTGTTTGGTGGCAGCAGCACCCCTGTTGCTACCCCAATAACAAACGAATAGTTGCTATGACTTACGCCACTGGCTGGTGCGGTGGTTGTAAGTCTGAAGAGCATGGACTGGACACAGTCTGTGAGATCTCTCCTGCTCCGCCGTTGTGAATGGTGGAGGGCAGAAGGCCTCAAGAGTGACCAGATGTACAGCCAAGAAAGGTACCTTAGGCCTCAGTCGTCTGGCCCCACGAATGAAGTGAGCAGAGGATGTCTCCCAACTGGCACCCCGTCAACCAAGGCGTGGCAAGCCGAAAGAGCGGCCACATAAACCTTGGGAGTGACGGGGCATGTGCCTGTTGATAATTTTACCTGCAGGAAATACAGAACTGAAGCAATCTGGCAGTTGACCGGATCTGCATTAAGTACAACACACTACCTTTCAAAGACACCCCATTTATTGGCATAACTCTTTCTAGTGGGGGAAGCCCTAGTGCTTAGAATGGTCTCAATAACGTCAGGCGAAAGCCCAGTGTCCCTCAGTTGGTACCCATCAGGGGCCAAACATGAAGGTTCTACAGGTTGGGCCTGAGATAGAATATCGTACCCTACGCCTGAGACAGAAGGTCCCTCCTCTCCGGAATCGCCCATGGCAAGCTGTAGAGGATAGATATTATCTCCGAGAACCATACTCCATTCGGCCAACGTGGCGCTATCAGTAAAAGGCAAGACCCTTGTTGGCGAACTCTTGCTAGAACTCCTGGGAGCAGAGAAACTGGAGAAAACCTACAGACAAGGCAAGGCAAGGCAAGGCAAGTTTATTTATATAGCACATTTCATACACAATGGTAATTCAAAGTGCTTTACATAGAAGAAATTAAAACAAAAGAAATCAGAAAAATTAAAACAGTTTAGAATAAAAGATAAAATACAGAAATAATCAAATAAAATCAGAATAATTAAAACATTAAATAAAATACAGTACAAACAGTCGGACGAGCAGTGGCACAGTGCTCATTCAGTAAATGCATAGGTAAACAGATGTTTTTGAGTCTGGATTTGAATGTGACTACTGTAGGAGCACATCTGATCTCTTCTGGAAGCTGGTTCCAGCTATGGCTGGCATAGTAGCTAAAAGCACACTCACCATGCTTAGAGTGAACCCTTGGTATTTCTAGCTGATGTGATCCTAGTGATCTGAGTGAACTGTTGGGTTTATATTCAGTGAGCATATCTGCAATGTATTGAGGTCCTAGGCCATTGAATGATTTATATACCAGTAATAAGACTTTAAAATCAATTCTATATGTAACTGGGAGCCAGTGTAAAGACCTGAGGACTGGTGTGATGTGTTCATATTTTCTGGTTCTGCTCAGAATCCTGGCAGCAGCGTTCTGTATGAGCTGCAACTGTCTAATGGTCTTTTTAGGAAGGCCAGTGAGGAGACCATTACAATAATCCACCCTGCTGGTGATGAAAGCATGCACAAGTTTCTCTAAGTCTTGACTGGAAACAAAGCATCTAATTCTTGCAATATTTTTCAGATGATAGTATGCTGATTTAGTTATTGCTTTGACATGACTACTGAAACTAAGGTCTGACTCTAGAGACACACCCAGATTCCTGACTTGATTTATAGTTGTTTGACCCCTAGACTGAAGGTAAGTGTTCACCTTGAGAACTTCATCTTTGTTTCCAAACGCAATGACTTCAGTTTTGTCTTTGTTTAACTGAAGAAAGTTTTGGCACATCCAATTGTTTACTTCATCAATGCATTGGCAAAGGGAGTCAATGGGGCTGTAATCGTTAGGCGATAGGGCTAAGTAGAGCCGTGTGTCGTCTGCATAGCTGTGGTAAGAGATTTGGTTCTTTCTCATTATTTGGCTCATTGGGAGCATGTACAGGTTGAATAAGAGTGGCGCAAGAATTGAGCCTTGAGGGACTCCTCATGTCATAGATGTCCACTGAGACTTATGCTCTCCTATAGTCACATAATAACCTCTCCCTTCTAAGTATGACCTGAACCATTTTAGGACTATCCCAGAAAGCTATTTACAGATACAGGCGCATTTTGGCCTATGTGTGCGCTATCGCGTCCAGACCCAGGGGGGCTGGGTGTCTCAGAGAGAAGTAGAGGAGACATTGCGCTGATGAAAGGCGAAGAGGTCCACCTCTGCTTCATAAAATTTGGTCCAGATCTGTTGAACTAACTCTGGGTGGAATTTCCATTCCCTCGTCTGTAATTTCTGTCTGGACAGTAAATCTACTCCCACATACAGATGCCCAAGAATGTACACTGCCCTGAGTGACAGGAACCTTTCCTGGGCCCAGAGAAAAACTGCCTCGCTATTCTGTTCAGATTGCGTGAGCACAGAGCTGCCTGGTGATTTCTGTAAGAGACCGCCGCATTAGGACATGTTGAGCGTCTCTTCGGCCTGGGGCATCATCGTGAACCACATGTCTAATAGATTATATAACCACAATAGTCTAATAGATTGACGTCGAGGGCACAGAGATGCATGAAGAATAAGGTTTTCCCTATGCACAAGTTAACGTCATGGAGATCCTCAAGGAGGGAAGTCTAGCTGTAATCTGGCCACAGCACGAGTCACCACCTCAAGTAACCTCTCACACGCTTTATAATAACGAGAGAAGTGCTCGGAGGCGGCATTTCAATATTTAATTCCCCAGAATTAAATGTGGCCAAAGAACAGCCAGACAACATATTAATACAAGCATTTGATATATTGCATTGAATATCTCACTTCTCATATTATCATTTAATTCATCAGCGATAAATACAGCCAAATATCAATCAGACAATAAAACACGGTTTGGATGACAGGCTGTGTTTAAATCTTTCATAAGATCAGCCTGGCATGCCTGTAACACAGTCATGGTGTACAGCGCAGTACTAGCCTGACCCGCTGAAAATGCATGTGATAATGCGATCCCAGGGGAGAGAAAGCCGCGAGCATCTCTCCAATCTGAGGCAGCATAGTGTAATCGCGTGCCCTCGCACCCGCGATAGTCGAATTGGTCCACGTCGAGGGCACAAAGGGTCGTGGTTGTATATCTCTATTATTGTTACTCGATTGTAGTGCTGCAATTGAAACCATTGACCACAACATTCTTTTAAATAGACTGGAAAACTATGTTGGCATTAGTGGAATTGCATTAGCATGGTTTAAATCATACTTATCAGACCGTTATCAGTTTGTAGCAGTAAATGAAGAGATGTCTTATCGATCACAAGTTCAGTATGGCGTACCACAAGGCTCAGTACTAGGACCGCTGCTTTTCATTCTGTACATGCTACCATTAGGAGATATCATTAGGAAACATGGAATTAGCTTTCACTGTTATGTCGATGATACTCAGCTGTATATTTCTTCACACCCTGATGAAACTTACCAATTCACAAAATTAACGGATTGCATAGCTGATATAAAAAATTGGATGACTAGTAATTTCCTA
Source organism: Meda fulgida (assembly GCA_030578275.1). Taxonomy (NCBI): domain Eukaryota; kingdom Metazoa; phylum Chordata; class Actinopteri; order Cypriniformes; family Leuciscidae; genus Meda; species Meda fulgida. Next base: position 7,927,288 of record CM060623.1, read on the forward strand.
CAACTAAATTCTGAAAAAGACAGAGATTCTAATTATTGGACAAAAAAACGTCCGCACGTCAGGGTTTCCGTTGTCCGGTAATTACCGGACATTGGCCGGTAAAGAAATTAAATGTCCGACAAAATTAAATCTCTCCGGTCAAATTGTCCGATTAAAATTGCCTAATAATCCTGTCCCCCTAACACAATCTGAATTTGAGAATAAGCCTAAAACGGATAAAGCAAAAATACACCGATCTTTTGCTATGTTATAAAGGAATAGGCTCTATTGTTTGAAAGTTATGAAACAACATCGCATGCTGCATTTCAAATAAAGCGCACACCTAAAATGGCTGCAATATAGACCTAAACAACGAACGATTGAGTGAGACGTTTCAAATATGGACAGGCCCAGGCAGACTAGCTTTAAAAGCTTTTTTCAGAGGCCAGACGATAAAGAATCAGGAATTTTATTTTGTGATTTCACCGGAATTAATAGAGTCTCCACAACGGCGATAGATTGAAACGTGTGTCCTAGTGAAGATTGCGCAACTCGCGCAGCGCGTCGTCCATGCAACTGATAGCAGCGGACACGAGCGCTCAGCTTGATTTCAAAAACAAAAGATTTTAGCGCTAGATCTCTTATTTAATAACAGGCTAAAATAATGATCTGCTAGTTAACTGGAGATGTTTTATTTATATGTATTAGGTAAATCCGTGCCTCAATGTTTCAAAAAGTGAATGTGTGTGTAACCACAGTAAAAAACAATTGGCGTTGATTGACGCCAATCGGACGTTCATGGTTTTTTTCCGTCTATTTGAAAGTTAAGCTAATAATAACATGTTGCATTCTATACGGCCTGATATGTCATTTTTTAAGTTACATAGACTGCCTCCAGTTTTCCTTAACTTGACTAATTAAGATGCGATATATTTGACCGGCATATCATCAAAATGTCCGTAAAACGAAACCTCTACCGGTCACTCTGACCGGCACCATTTTTTTCTAGCGGAAACTCTGCCGCACGTAATAACCTAGAATACTGTCTAATACTTGATGGCTGCTCTGTTAAGTCTTCGTCGTCAGTTAGGAACCTGGGTGTGCTCATTGATACCAATCTTTCATTTGAAAGTCACGTGTCTAGTATCTGTAAAACAGTATTTTTCCATCTTAAAAATATATCTAAATTATGCCATATGCTCTCATTGACAAATGCGGAACAATTAGTTCATGCGTTCATGACATCAAGGCTAGATTATTGCAATGCTCTACTGGGTGGTTGCCCTGCACGCTTAATAAACAAATTACAGCTAGTTCAAAACGCAGCAGTTCGAGTTCTTACTAGAACCAGGAAGTATGACCATATTAACCCGGTTCTGTCACAGTGTCCGGTTTGTGTTTCCCCGGGTGTCCACTAGAGGTCTCTTCCCCATACTGTCACCATTCACTCTGGAACTGCATTCCTCACAATCCTTGTTTGACCAATCACTGTTCATTGCACTCAGCTGTTCCCCGTAATCATTGTACCCAGCTGTTCCCTGTTATTCATTGTTAGTTCTTTGTTTTATACCCTGTCTGTGTCAGAGTTTGTCATGGAGTCTATGCCTGTATTGTTTCGTGTTTTCTGGAATGCCTTTGTTGGATTTTGATCTTTTGCCTGGCTTGGATTTTGATTACGGATTACCCCAATAAATTGTTATTGGATCTTACCCTACCTGTTTGTCAGGTGACAGGTTCTGTCAACACTGCATTGGCTCCCTGTTAAACATCGTATACATTTTAAAATATTGCTGATTACTTAAAAAGCACTAAATGGTTTAGCTCCGCTAGCAGTATAATGAGCACTTAACGCATTATAGTACTTCACGTCTATTGCGATCTCAAAATTCCAGCCAGTTAATAATACCTAGAATATCAAAATCGACTGCTAGTGGTAGATCCTTTTCCTCTCTAGCACCAAAACTTTAGAACAATCTTCCTAAGCAGACACACTCTGTCAGTTCAAAGCTAGATTAAAAACACATCTCTTTGACCTAGCATTCACATAATACATTATCGACTTCTATAATTCAATGTTTAGGCTGCATAGATTAGGTCAGCCGGAACTGGGAACACTTCCCTTAAATCCTGATGTACTCGTTACATCATAAGAAGAATGGCATCTACGCTAATTTTAGTGTCTTTGTTTATCCCGAGGTTTTCCCGCAGCCTGCCGGATCCAGGCCGTGTCCAGATCTCCAGGCCGTATCCAGATCTGACGAAGGACATTCGCCTGGACCCGATGACAATGGAGTGCTGAAGTGCCAACTAGCCTCTCCTTATGGAGGATCCCTTTACCAGTCTACAGATAAAGCATTGTGGGAAATTCGGTTCGCGTACCTAACCCGAAGTGATAAAATTAAATACAATTCTGTATCAAATTTATAGGCAAGACAAGTAGTTTGTTTAGGCAGGATTTGTAGGGAATTTCAAACCTGCATACATATATTCAAATGCACATAACTATAATCAATTCTTAATGCGGATGTAAACGCCATCAGCGTTTATCACAGATTCGCGTCTAAAGTCTGTTCAGAGAGGCATGCTTAAGTAGTCAGGCAAAAGGACATCGGGATCTGGAGAGAGAGCGAGAGAAAGGGACGCACTACTGCTCTTCAACCAGATCGAGAATCGCATTGCAGGTTCTACTCCTTGAAATAAGCAAAGCACTTTTCACTCTCCCCAAACAAACAAACAAACCATTAAGCATGTGTATCCAGTTCTGACATAGGACGAGAACATGGAGGGACACAGCGCTTACTTGTTGCTGACTCGTTTCTCTTTTGACTTTTAAACTCTTTTAAGATCGTTCATTCATGAGTTCACACTTACAAATAATTCAGATAGAATAAATGCGTATTTGGCGTGCTGTCCGAAGAGAGGGCTCCGGGCTAGGTATTCGGCCCGAACCCAGAGTACTCCCCCCATATTCCTGGCTGTGAAAGAATAAGCCAAGAGTGAGGAGTCGGGGTGGTGGAGGGATGCTGAAAATGTTAAAAAGGAATGTTAGGTGAGTTGACAGAGTGAATATAGTATATGCCTCCTCTCGTGCTGATAGGGTAGACATGGTAATGTTTGATGACAAGTTGATTGGAATGATTATTTGAATGTGCTCCTCCCGAACTTTTTTTATAAAACAAAATTTCACGAGTTCACATTTACAAAGAAGTCAGATAGAATAAATGCCTATTTGGCCTATTTGGCGTGCTGTCCGAGGAGAGGGCTCCGGGCTAGGTATTCGGCCCAAATCCAGAATACTCCCCCAAAAGCTGCAAATAAAATGCGGGACAGCCGCCAGAATGATGTTGATGACCCCCCAAAACTTGCGGAGAGCAAAGCTTAAGGTATCAGCCGTGTGAAGGGGTTAGTCGCTGGATGGCTTCTTGTAACATAGGACGGTAGTTGGTTGTCTTGAGGTCGGATGGGTGTGCCTCTCAGGTGGTAGGCTGGGGATGGTCTGCTGCAGAAGCGGAGGAGATGACACTGCTGCGACAGTGGAGCAAGTTTGGACGGAGTAATGGAGTTCCTGCGGGAGCGGAGTAGATGACACTGCTGCAGTAGTGGACAAGACTTGCTTTACAACTTGCTTTGAGTAACGGGGCTCCTGCGGGAGCAGAGTAGATAACACTGCTGCAGCAGTGGAGCAAGTTTGGAGGGAGTAACAGAGCTCTTGCGGCAGCGGAGGATGACACACGACCATGGACAAACTTGCTTTCGACTTGCTTTCCAGGTATCCTATGGTGAGTTGAAAGGAGAATTGGGCACTTGCAGGAGCGGCAGAGATAATGGTTCCGCGGGAATGGAGCGAGTTGGAAGAATAAAATTGAACTCCTGCGGGAGTGGAAGAGATGACACTGCTGCGCCAGTGGGCCAAACTTGCTTTCTGAACTCAACTGTCCAAAAGGTAAGTTGGACTAAGGACTGGGCTCCTGCGGGAGCGGAATAGATTGTGTTGTTGTTCTTTATAACTAACCGATGGGCCAGCTGGGTTGAGAACGAGCTCCTGCTGGAAAGGAAGATATGATGCTGCTGCTGTGTTGGAACCAAACTTGCTGTCGAAATTTCTTTTTTGAATTTTAGCTGATGAGGGTTCGTTGAGCTTCTTTGGTATGGAAGCGGTTTGAACGGATGTAACTCTTAACCCTTTAGAACCGGCTGTGTCATCGACGACCCATACCAGCAAGCTGTATTAATTTTACCGTAGCTCTTCAACCATTTGCACTATCAAAACCATTCAAATTGCCCCTGACAGTAGACAACATGCCCTTTTCTGCCATATATGGCTTATTACGGTAATTTCATGCTTTCCATCAGCAAATGACAGAAGCTTTCTGGCAGAGCGGGAAGGAAGGATTTTAACAGAGAGATACGAAGCGAGGCAGGTTAGAGTGTTTTGGATCGCATAAAATAATAAAAGAAATGAACAAATACATGGCGAAAGAAGTGGTAGACAGCAGAAGAGGGGATTGGGATGATTTTTAATGAAACTTGGGAGGCGGATGGCCGTTATTCTTTGACGTATGTGGTGTGTGCATGTGTATGCGTGCGTGCCTGTGAATGCGTGCATTTGTATGTGTGCGTGTATGAAAAAAAGTGTCCTAAATGAAAACTGTGTAACCCAATGTCACAAAAAAGACTTGTATATATGTATTATAGTTAATTTGTCAACTTTAAAGTGTTAGTTTCTTTTGTTCGTGATTTTTCGGGGGTTTTTTCTAAATACAAATCAGTAAATTTATTCTTGTTTTTTTTATTTTTGTCCATTTAAATTCTATTTACAAACTCATCATACAATAATGGTCAATAACTGTAATTTGTTGAAAGCTAATCTTGTTCTGAAAAAGATGACACCTTGCACATGAAGATAGCACATTTTTTTAGAATTTTACAGTAAAAAAAAAATCAAAATATGTGAAAAACACCTATTTTAGCTTCAGGTTCCCTTTCAGTCGAGAACGTCAGACGCAGTCGACGTCGACTGAAATGGGGATCACGCTAGGTAGCCAATCGTCTTCGATTACTATTGAACGAGCAAATGGAATTGGCCTGCGTGACTCGCATCACACACTCCGCCCTCGCAGCGCGGGGTATATATACGGAAGTGGATGCACGCACCAGTTGCCTTTCGCATTCGGAGCCGATCGTTTGATGTCTCTAAAGATTGCTGTTGTTTACAAGTCTCCCATTGCTGGTGGTATCTACAGCGCGATTACAATCAATTGTCCATATAAATAGGCAAAAATAGATCAATTGTACATATAAATAATCAATCACAATGAATTATAATTAGTTATTAATATATAATTTGTCTAGAATAGAACAACTGATTACTCAGGAAAACCCCTAATGGAATTAATTCGTTATCGAATAATCTGTTCGTCCAGCAAACTGATCATACAATATTTTATCAATCCTCTAGACTATTTCTCTGACCATGAAAAATAGCTTCCCTGTTCTATAGAAAATACTATTTAAAGTATCACAATTTGTAAAGCTCGTAGCTTAAATTGAACATTTCAGGGACGTCATAATATGTCAATAAATGAATATAGATTTAATAAAGGAAGACTACGTATACCGGTTACTACAAACAATACATGTATTTACAGCATAATAAAACAATAAAACAACAAAACAGCGAAAGTGAAGCATAGAGAGGAAGATTGAGAGAGATCACAAAGATCACGAAATGGCAAATTACATGGACAGTTAACCTTTGAGAGACAACAAGGAATCACAATCACCCTAAACGGGCAAACAACCGTAACAGCTTTTAGATTTCGATATGAAATACGATACTTGCAATAACTCTGTCGGTGCGTCCGGAGCGCGCTTTTGTCGGCAGGTTCAAAGTAAAGTTGCCAAATAAATACTTCCAGCTAAGTTCATTTCAATCGTCTGTGGAAATGAACAAAGTAGAATACGAAAAGGTAAAACAAAACTTAACAAAAGAAACAAAAGACGAACACTGAACACAAAAAGGAAGGAAGCTGGAACTAGAATGGAGAAGGACGAGACTAGAACTAGAACCCAGATGAATCTCAGTCACCTTGCTTTAAGAAAAGCTTAGCTCACGCCTCTTCTGGGTGAACTGACCAATAACACTCGAAAACTTTGCGCGGGAGAGAATCTCTTTGTCTCTTCTGATAGCCTAATTTGCACGGTTTATGACCGCGTCAGAATTTGGTCAGAATCACTCCAAAAATGGTACAATCATAGCAAAATACATTTTATCCTAACCTAATACATGTATTTAGCTCGGGCACACCGAGAGGTTTATAACGGTACCAAGAAAGACATGTAAAAAGGATAGGAATACCAAGATACATCTTAATGCATAATTACAAGCACTTATAGTTTGTTCAATACTATGATAAAATCATAGATCCCCTAATAATGACATGGGCACATGCAAACACAAGGGAATATATCATATACAGTTGGCAATGGCTCATATTCTGAGTTTAATGTAAAAGTCTGTGTGTGTGTGTGTGTCGTGGAGAAGTTTCTTTCGGCCGCTTGGAATTCCTTTCTCCGCAGAAAGGGGGTGTTGGGCCGATAAAATCTCTTTGAGGCCCGGCCGAGTTCTGTTTTATTGATGTTTGGGTAAACACTCTCATGCCATAAAGGTGCACAGGGGCGATTTTAACGCAGACTCTGTGATGCCAGTTCTGAGTTTATGGATAAGAGTCAAAGGGGTTAAAAGCATTCTCACATGTAGAATTGAATGAGGTCATCCTGACCACAACCCAGATACGCTACAAGCTTGAGGAGGAACTGGAAAAGTGGGAAAGGAGGGGAGCTGGGGAGGTAGAAAATGTGTCTGGGCCTGCGCCTCTAGCTGAAGCAGCCTCGCGCTAGAGTCTGGCGGTGGGGCTGCAGGCCATGGACAGGGGAGAAAGGGTTGGAAAGGTGACAGGAAAATTATGTGGTAGTTGGGCCTGCGCCGTTGGGCGGAGGCATACTCTGGCTGAAAGAGCGGCCCCGTTTAGTTTGAACCTGGCATTGTGACGTGAGTTGTGGTGCAGAAAAAGCTGCGGTCTGTAGCTCGGCGGAGCGGGAGAGAAGAGTGGGGGGGCCTGGCGGCGGTGGAATCTGGGGGGCGGCCCAGGCTAGCTGAAGGCCTGCTGCTGCCTGGCGCTCGCAGAAAACTGGGTCCTGCGAGAGCGGGAGAAGGTATTTTCTGGGAATGTGTGTTCGGGGCCTTGTAATTACTTGCCTTTTTTGCAGATTTTGAAGGTGGAGTGGATTTTGGAGAAGGGAAAGCTGCCTTGAGTGAAACGTACAGGTTGTACAGTTGTGCTTTGTTCATTCTCCTAGAAAATGAACATCAGTGCTGATTAGCGCTTGTCTCAACCCCAACCACTGTCCATTTCTCTATTGCAGGAATAGTGGGTTGTGTTGAGGTGTAGGAGGAAGATGCAGATGGTGGTGGAGGTCTTGATGGTGGAGGTGAGGAAAAAGCCACGGCGCCTCGGGGTACGGAAGCGGCTCGGCTTTTTTACACTTCTTCTAAAGTGTAGAAAACGCCTCGGTTACGACTGTAACCTCGGTTCCCTGAAGAGGGAACGAGACGTTGCGTCGAATTGACGCTAAGGGAACGCTTTGCGTGATGATGTATTGAAGCACATGTAAAATCAGTCCAATGGTGTGACGGAACGTCAGAGGCGGGTGACGTCATGAACCAGGAAACTATAAAACCTGCCCAAAACAAAGCGGCGTCAGCTTCGTAAGGTCTGAGCAAGTAGCTTACAGGCACGTAGGAGACATGGCAGGTGACGCAACGTCTCGTTCCCTCTTCAGGGAAACCGAGGTTACAGTCGTAACCGAGGCGTTCCCTTTCAAGGGAACTCGCGTTGCGTCGAATTGACGCTAAGGGAACGTCTATACCAACGCCACCATAGCGAGAAGTGCCTGTCCAGTGTGAAATCAAGGCGAGCAGCACTAGGACGAGAGCACTCGGGACCCTGGTGTAGAGTCCAAGTCCAGAGAATAGAACCTGACGAATGTGTGAGGTGAGGACCAGCCTGCCGCATCACAGACGTCTTGAAGAGGTACTCCAGACAATAAGGCCTTAGAAGCCGCCATACTCCTAGTTGAGTGAGACCGCACCAACATGGGGTGATGGTAGTCCGGTCGACTCATAAGCAAGTGAGATAGTCTCGACCACCCACTTGCTCATTCTTGCTTAGATGCTGGTGACCCCTTATTAGGGGGTCCAAAAACAGACCAAATAGTTGTTCGGATTTACGCCACAGGGCAGCTCTGTGGACGTAAGCATCTAACGCCCTAACCGGGCACAGCAAATTGTGCTTTACCTGGTCCGCATCCTGGAAGGGAGGAGGACAGAAGGCCTGCAGCACTATAGATCGGGCCACATTAGTGGGGACCTTGGGAACATAACCCGGCCTAGGATGAAGGAATGCTTTAACCATGCCCGGGCGCAAATTCCAAGCACGAGGGTGCAACCGACAGAGCCTGGAGATCTCCTATTCTCTTCAAAGATGAAATAGCGAGGAGGAACAGCGTTTTTAAAGTAAGAAACCTGGCTGGAACCTCTTCCAAGGGCTCAAAGGGAGCCTGGGAAAGACCTTGGAGGACGATAGCCAGGTCCCAGGTCGGGACCCTTGTGCGTGCAGCAGGCCTCAGGCCTCAACGTGCCACGGAGGAAACGAGATACTAAGGGGTATTTACCCACAGACATTCCACCCAAAGGGATGTGGTAAGCACCTATGGCCGCCACATAAACCTTCAACGTGGACGGGGATAGACCTGCAGTGAACCGCTCCTGCAGAAACTCCAGCACTGTACCAACCGGGCAGTTAACTGGGTTTAGGCTGACGGCCACTACACCATGAAGCGAAAACCTTCCACTTCAGGGCATAAAGCTTCCTCGTGGAGGGAGCTCTGGATTGTAGAATGGTCTCCACAACCTCGGTTGAGAGACCTGACTCTATGAGCTGGGCCCCCTCAGAGGCCAAGCCCACAGGTTCCACAGTTCGGGACGAGGATGAAATATCGAGCCCTCTGCTTGAGACAGTAGATCTCTTCTGACGGGGAGCTCCAAAGGAGGCCCGTTGAGAAGAGACACTAGATCCGCAAACCATACTCTGCCCGGCCACCGCGGGGCTATAAGAAGCAGGCGCAGATGGTCCCTGCCAACTCTCTCCAGAACTCCCGGGAGCAGAGCAATCGGGGGAAATGCATACAGACGTAGCCTCGGCCACGTCTGTACCATCGCATCCAGTCCGAGAGGAGCTGGATGCGTGAGGGAGAACCAGAGTGGACAGTGAGACGTCTCTCGAGACGCAAACAAATCCACTTGTGCTTGGCCGAACTCCCTCCATATCAACTCCACCACCTCGGGGTGGAGCCTCCATTCCCCGGGCCTCGGCCCCTGTCTCGACAGGATGTCTGCTCCTATGTTCTGGGCCCCCGGGATGTAAGCTGCTCTGAGTGATAGCAACTTGCCCTGCGACCACAAGAGGATCTGGTGCGCTAGTTTGCATAGTGGGCGTGAACGCAAACCCCCTTGATGATTTATATAGGCAACCACCGACGTATTGTCTGTGCGGACTAACACATGGTGGCCCTGAGATCTGGGAGGAAGTTCTTGAGAGCAAGAAACACGGCCATCATCTCCAGGCGATTGATATGCCAAGAGAGATGATGGTCCCCCCACAGACCCTGAGCCGAGCGTCCCTCCAGGATCACTCCCCAGCCCGTGAGGGAGGCATCTGTCGTTAGCATCCTGCGACGACAAGAAGCTCCCAACACGGGGCCCTGGGACAGGAACCAAGGTTTCTTCCACATAACCAAGGCACGTAGGCAACGCCGCGTAACCTTGATCATGCGAAAGGGGTTGCCCCTCGGGGAAAACCCTTTGGTCCTGAGCCACCACTGCAAGGGTCTCATGTACAGCAGGCCAAAAGTTATCACGTTGGACGCTGCTGCCATCAAACCCAACAGTCTCTGAAACTGTTTCACAGTGAGTGACTGGCCTAGCTTTATCCTCTTTACGGCTGACAGAATGGACTCTATGCGTGCCGGAGACAGGCGCGCCCGCATCGACATAGAATCCCATACTACCCCTAGATAAGTGGTTCTCTGTAATGGAGAAAGCACACTCTTCTTGGCGTTTAGCCGAACCCCAGCTCTCTCATGTGGGCGAGGACGACATCTCGATGCCGAATCGCCAACTGGTGCGACTGAGCTAAAATCAACCAATCGTCGATGTAGTTCAGTATGCGAATACCCTGCAGACGCAGTGGCGCCAGAGCTGCATCTACGCATTTCGTGAAAGTGCGGGGTGATAGTGCTAGTCCAAATGGAAGAACTCGATATTGGTATGCTTTGCCCCGAAAGCAAACCTCAGGAACTTCCTGTGATATGGAAGGATGGAAATATGGAAGTATGCGTCCTTGAGATCTATCGTGACAAACCAGTCCTCGGATCTGATCTGTGGCACGATTTGTCTCAAAGTCAACATTTTGAATTTCAGCTGCATGACTGACTCGTTCAGAACTCTTAGATCCAAAATGGGACGCAACCCCCCGTCCTTCTTCGGAACGATGAAGTATCGGCTGTAAAAACCCGGTGTCCTGATGGAGGGAGGTACATATTCTATGGCCCCCTTGTCCAACAGGTTCTTTACTTCTTGTTCCATTACCAGAACCTGCTCGGGGCCCACCACGGTGGGAAGGACCCCCATAAACCTGGGCGGGCGAGACCCAAACTGTATTTGATAGCCCTTTTCTATGGTCTGCAGGACCCAACGAGAAATATTTGGCAGTAGCTTCCACGCTACCAAAAATTCTACTAGAGGTACCAGCCTCTCGAGACTGGCTTCTGGATTTAGTTGTTGTTGAACAATCAGCCCGTCGCCCTGTAACGGCGAACCGGCAGGGAACGACTGAACTGACTGCTCTAGGACCCTCCTCGGAGGGGGCGGGCATCCCAGGGCCACTACGTTTCCGGGTGGCATCTGAGATATGTGCTCGCTGGAGACCGCTGCGCCCTGTAACACACGAGGTGGCAGGGTTAGCATAACGGTCCCCTGAGGGCACCGAAGAGACGGGCACCGTGTAATGAGGTGTTAACCGCTCTACTTCGGGGGGGAACTGCCCTCGATGGCCTGCGCACTCGGATGTCAGGACCTATTTAGCCGTCTCCTTAGCGGCCCTGAGAGACAAATCTGTGGCCCGACGCAGTTCGCAAACAGCGTTCGGGCCAATACCCCCGCCTTCATCTAAGTCTCCTAACACCTCAGCTTGGTAAGCCTGCAGCAAAGACATGGTATGTAAACATGCTGCAGCCTGACCAGCCGCTGAAAGCTTTACCCACCAGATTTGATGTTAATTTAACTGGTTTGGTGGGTAACACCGGGGCCTTAAGGGAAGATGCAGATTCGGGAGAGAGATAGCTCGCGAGCGTCTCTTCAACCCTTGGCATCTCCCCATAACCGTGCTCTTTATATTGGGATATAGAAGAATAGTGAGATGTTTGTGCACTGTAAACTCTATATGATGCTGGTTTTCCCCACGATCTCGACACCTCGGTGTGGAGATCGGGAAAAAACGGCAGACCCCGGCGTTGAGGTTGTCCGCGAGGGCAGGAAGCGTTCATCCAGTTTACTTTTTGAACGAACGTCCTGCTTATCTGACGGCCAATCTATATTTAATCTTTCGACCGCTCTCGTCACAACCTCAATCAGCTCCTCAAACGCGTGAGATTGAGGTGGCGAATCCTCAACATCACGTGAGTCAACACTAACAACATCTAGTTCCTCGGAACTAGATAGTTGTAGTGTTGGTGCCTGTATCAGGGCGGAAGAAACCGCAGCGCGTGCTTCCGAACCCTGATACAATGCACTAGATCTGTCAGGTGAAGGCAGAGATAAGGCCGGGCCCGTCTCTAACCCCGCTGACAGATCCATTTGCGAACCCCAAGTCTGAAGCCTTCGCAGTGCCTCAGCAGCTGCGGGACCTGAGCCTTGGGGAACGCGAGCCTGGGCGTCCTCGCTAAAGAACGCCAGGCGGGATCGGAGCGTTCGTAATGGAAGCACTTCACAGTGCTCACAGCCAGCGCCCTCGAGCGCTGACCGTGCATGCTCCTCTCCCAAACAATCAACACAAAGAACGTACGTGTCCCCACCCGTTAAATAACGTGGGCAGGGAGGGATGCACACACGCTCTGAACTGTTGCTTGCTCGCCATGCTGAATAATATATATATATACAGACAACACCAAATATAACAGACAGTTTCACATATAGCGCTTGTGAAGACACAGAAGCTGACGCCGCTTTGTTTTGGGCAGGTTTTATAGTTTCCTGGTTCATGACGTCACCCGCCTCTGACGTTCCGTCACACCATTGGACTGATTTTACATGTGCTTCAATACATCATCACGCAAAGCGTTCCCTTAGCGTCAATTCGACGCAACGCGAGTTCCCTTGAAAGGGAACTCAGAAACGCAAACCAGGAGACGTTGGGATATCTTTTTTAACAGGATTCTTTATTCAGAAGTCGTGGTTGCATCGCTGTAGTGTATTTAAGGCTCCATTAAGTCACCTGATGGAGTTTTAGGACACCAGTAGGTCACTTGATGGAGTTTTTTTTCGGTTCCTTGCCACTGTTGCCTTTGGCTTGCTCAGTTGGGGATATTCAAATTAATTAACCAAGCATTAATACCATTTATCAGCCATACCAAACGTGGATGTTTTTTCCACTAAGAAACAAACATTGTTATGTTATTTGATTGATACTATGAAGCTGCTTTGATGCAATTTATATTGTGAAAAGCGCTATATAAATACACTTGACTTGACAAAAGCTGGTCAAAAGGTCAGACACCTGAATTGCTTGACTTAATCTTACCGATTAAGGGGCTCCGAGAGCCATTAAACTCACTTAACTTACAATAGAGAGAAACAGGACTGGCAGGAATCTCAGCTAAATTCAGTCTACTAAACTTTCTCAGTTTAGATACTATTGTATTGGAACCTAAATTAAACATTTAATAAATTTGTAATACTACACCGGTAATTCATTTTTAAAGTACTTAAAATCTAAAAAGCACTGATCAATGATCAATGTTTTGTTTTTGTTTTTCTAGACAGATTTAGTCATTCTTCAGCACTAACAAGGCTCAGTACTAGGACCGCTGCTGTTCACTCTGTACATGCTACCATTAGGATATATCATTAGGAAACATGGAATTAACTTTCACTGTCATGCCGATGATACTCAGCTCAATAGTTCTTCAAAACCTAATGAAACTTACCAATTCACAAAATTAACGGAATGCATAGCTGATAAAAAAAAATTGCATGACTAGTAATTTCCTACTACTAAACTCTGAAAAAACAGAGATTCTAATTATTGGACAAAAAACTTCCACACGTAATAACCTAGAATACTGTCTAACACTTAAGTTCTTAAAATAAGAACGATGCTCTAATAAGCTCTAAGAACAATGTTAACGATGTTAAAATACGTTCTTAGAGCAGTGCACTGTTTGTTTTGGAGTCAGTCACGACATCTTTCGGCTTTGAGCAGTTTCCCAGTCGAACACGAGCCCAGCTCCCGCAAAAGATCCGGCACCACTACCGTGGAAATGGGAGAACAGAAACCGGTTGATTACACTTGAATTGCTTTTAAAGGTTTAACTTTTTCTTTTAAAATGTTAGTTAAATGAGTTTAAATGTAGGCAGTAGCCTATCTCATCGCAAGATGGCGCCTTTGTTTGGCATTGCCGCTGCTGCGTCATATTTGTGTTGTTTTTCTATGTTTGTTTTCGTCTCTCTTATGGTCACATCAACCCTGCCTTCAAACTACTGTGTCACTGCTGTTCGGACGTACGATCATTTCACCTTGATGAACATTGGAACCTATATGGAAGGACTTTGTAATAGTTGGGAGAGTTACAGCCAAACTTTCCCGCCCCCGTTGGTGTGTGTATCCAGCCTACATGAATACCAATTTCTGTTTTTTATTCGGGGCCGTGGTAATTCCAAGAAGAGACGAAGGAGAAGGGGCTGCAGAGCCGGCGTTCAGGTCGGATGAGGCTGTCTTCGTGGATGGGGGTGTCCAAGCTTTTTTACAGGCCGTGTTTACCCCCGGGATATAGATGGTGGGGGCACTCCTTCATGGGGTCGCCTTCGGCTCGTCCTGCCCCCTTCGGTCATCGTGGGGCGGTGGTGGAGACATAGTCAGACAACTACAGTTTGTGGCCGACCAGCCTGACCAGCGATTGACTGCACGGCACCGCTGGAAACCACGCGTTGGTACCAGGGTGTTTGCGGCCACTACAACTTGCCATTAAGAAGGCCGGCCTGCCATTAAGAAGGCCGGCCTTCCATCATCGCTCAGGTTAGCGCTGCTCAATGCTCGTTCCATCACTAATAAGGCGCATGCCATCAACAATCTTTTCACCAAGGAAAATATGGATTTTATGTTTCCTCCAGAAACTTGGCAAAAGGATAAGGAAGCTGTACATTTAAATGCTTTGCCCTGCACGCTGCTGAGTGATTGGGACACCTCGAACGGCACTTCGAGGCAGCGGCCTTGCTGTTATGTATCGTGACAGATTCTTATGTAGAGTAATACACTCTGAAACCTTCTCTTTTGAGTCACAGATGATTAAGGTTGGTTCTGTTAACCTGTTTTACTGTGTGCTAATTTACCACCTATCCTGGTCCTGAAGGCACCTTCCTTACTGATTTTTACTGACTTTTTATCCTCTATAATCAAGCTGGAGAAAGTTTTAATTATTGGAGATTTTAATCTTCATAATATTGATGATATCTCATGTATTGCAGCTACAGATCTCATATCCATTACTGACTCTTTTAACTTTACTCAACATGTCTCAGGACCTACACATTTAAAGGTGCACACCCTGGACCTTGTTTTCTCATTAGGTCTAAAGATAGTAAATGTGTGTGTGGAAGATGTACATTTGAGTGACCATAGCTGTGTTTTCTTTGACCTGAACTTACCTCGGGACTCCTCGACCCTGAGAATTAAGGCTCAAAGGAGATTTATTAACCAGGATGTTGCTGAGAAGTTTTCTATTTTGTTTGATCCATGCAGGCTAAGGGGTTGTAGTGATACAAATGTGTATGCTGAGTCTTTTAACAGCCAATGTTTAGCAATTTTAGATGAAGTGGCACTGTGAAATCAAACATTGTCTTTCTTAAAAAGCCTTACCCCTGGATAAATAAATCTATCCAGAGTTGTAGAAGTAAACGTCCGAAAATAGAGCGCTTATGGAAAACAACTAAACTCGAAGTTCACAGGCTTTATCTTAGGGAATTAACTGCTTCCCTAAATGAACTTCTGAAAAGTGCCAGAACTAAATACTTCTCTCAGCTTATATCCTCTAATAATAAAAAAATCCCAAATTCTAGTTTGACACTATTAATTATATTGTCTCGCCATCTGCCCCTCCAATTGCAGTGCTCTCTCCATCAGACAGTAATGTATTCCTTAACTTCTTTGTTGATAAGATTAGGGTAATCAAAGCTAGTATCTTACCTCCACCTACTTATAACAAGGCAGGTACTTTGGCTCTTCCCCATCCGTGGTTCTTCTTTAAACTAGTGACATAACATGAGTTCACCACTCTGTTAGATAAGTTGAAACCTTCTTCTTGTCACAGTGATGTTCTCCCGACTATGCTGTTTAAAGGGACATTAAGTAAGAATTACTCCCATCTAGCGGTGAAATTGTATTTTGCATTCAAACGAATTGTGCTCTCCAGCGCCTCACGTTTTCAAATGCGTGTTGCATCTACGGTAGCCAAAAAGCTATGACAGGATGTCTTCTAACAGCACTTCGTAGAGTTTTCCTTCGGGTGAACAGGTTTGAACTTCGAATTGACACAACGAACAAACGAATGTTACAGTACGAATTAATGAGTGTCAAAAACATGAACTATTGTAATTAGTAGTTATGCCTTGTTTACTCGTTATATTTTTTGAAGTATGTGCATTGTTAGATATCATCATCAAATGATTCAACAGTAGGAATAGGAAGAAGTAACGTTAGAGGTAGAGGAAGAGGACAGAGAGGCAGTGGATCAGTGGGATCTAGGTGAGGAGGTGGACGAGGAGGAAGAGGAGGAGAGTGAGAGTCAATACAACGACGACAGAGATGCCCGGCAGCTACAAGAGCTACATACAGAATTTATGCGTCTGTATTATTCAATGTGAGGTCACAGTATAAATGATAAATAACAGAAAATATCAGATAACATAAAAATTGAAGTAGACTTAGCTATGCAAACAATGCAAGAACAATCATTTGCTCTATTAAAATATATTTGTATCGAATTTCTAGATTACAAAAGTAAACTTACAAACTTTTTTAGTGCTCTACTTTACTAAATATCGGCTATTCATCAAAGAGCCTGTTTAACTTTTAACTGTAAAAGTTCTTCTGTCTATATAATAAAGTAAACAACCAAGCAATTAAAAAAAACTTGTAATTAAGACTGTAACATTGATTTACCTGTCGAGGAGAAAGCAGGCAACTTCAGCATCTCTTTTGAATTCGTTCTCCTGCATTAGCTCTTTCCACCGATAAAAAGCAATCCGACATTCACTCGTGTTTTTTGTATCCTCCGGTCACGTTTCCTATTATGATCATTTTTGGTCTGTTTTGGCGAAGAGGATTTCTTATCCAGTGGCTCGGCATAGATATGGTCCGCCATTAAAAATAAAAGTGACAAGCGCCTCTCACTGCTCTGCTCCTCCGTTTCTGCTGCTTTCAGTTATGTCACGCTGCGGCTCTGAACGAAAACGCGCTGTGGAAACGCGTTGGCGTACTTTTTGTCCCTCTCTGCTATTATAGTTTTTCAAGATGGCGGAACTACATGGAAGCCTCCGTGGACTTACCCGTCCCATGTATAGAAATATAATAAATTCTTCGTTTACGAGGATAAATCAGATAATTGGCAGAGGTATTTGTACACCATTGGGGACATATTTATGAATAAAAATATTGATTTTAGATTATAAATTACCTAAAAAGTTACTTATAGTCCCTTTAAGCAGGTTTTTGATTTTATTGGCCCGGTATTGTAGAAATTATTTATATTTCTCTTATAACTGGCGTGGTTCCCAAAATGTTTAAACATGCTATTGTTGAACCTGTTCTTAAAAAAAACTATTTAGATCCATCACAACCCATGAATTATAGGCCAATATCTAAACTCCCTTTTATGGCTAAGATTTTAGAGAAAGTAGTAGCCGAGCAGCTTACATCTTTCTTAGAGATAAATGATATTTTGACAAATATCAGTCAGGTTTCCGTAAAAACCTTCTACGGAAACTGCCCTGCTTAAAGTTTCGAGTGATATTATGATGTCGGCTGATTCTGGGAAGCACACAGTGTTAGTTTTACTGGACCTTACATCTGCCTTTGACACTATTGACCATAATATCTTGCTTAATAAACTTCAGGATTTAGTAGGGATATCTGGATCAGCTTTAAAATGGTTCTTACGTTTCTGGTAGAAGTTTGTGTTTTTATAAATCAGATCATGTCAGATTCTGTAGGTATATCGAGTGGTGTACCTCAGGGTTCTGTCCTGGGACCGATTCTTTTCTTTCTGTACATACTTCCTTTAGGCCAGATAATCGGCCAGTTTACTGATGTTTCCTATCATCTGTATGCAGACGACATTCAGTTGTACTGCTCTTTAAAGTCTACTGAGTTACATAAACTGTCTTCTCTAATCAACTGTCTGACTAGTATCAAGCAGTGGCTAAATTATAACTTTTTACTTTTGAACTCAGCTAAGACTGAAGCAC